>CM051648.1:186044-326044 GCA_028020825.1 Podargus strigoides | reverse complement strand
AGCTCTCCAGGGCCTCCCACCTACCGATCATAATCCATGACGGAGATAAGCAGACTGACTTGATCCATGTTCTCTGGGGGGATGTCAAAGATTATTGCTTCATTGTAAGTGGGATTAAGTGTGTTTTTCTTTATGGTGGTTTTCTTCTTTTCAGTCTTCGCCCATCACAGAGCAAAGACACTTTGACATATGGATCTGGAGAGGAAGAGATAGGAAAAAGCCTTGTGTTTATGGAGGTTTATTTTGTTACCGTCACAACACAGAAACAGTACTATCCAATATGTAAATTATTGTGAGCCAAAGGCACTCCCTCAAATGCACTTTTAAAGCAAGAGATGCCTGTGTACCCATCAAACCCACCATTTCTTGTGCTGGTGTGAGTGCTGACATGAGGTTCAGGCACTGGAGCACTGCAGTCATCTTGGAAGGAAAAATCAGCTTTTCTGTGATAAGGGTTTGCAAGTGTAAGAACGTCTCATCTCAGACCAAACGCCCCTATTCATCAGAAGACAATAACAGGCACTGGGCACTCAGGTGTTCATTCTAGCTTGCATTAATTGCACGGTCACAGACAGCAAATCCACCGCTTTCTCTTCAGAAAACTAACTTTCAAAATTTACCTGAGAGAGCAAGATGTAATGCAGCATTTTGACAATCCAAACAGGCAGAGGGGGTTTTACAGGGATCCTTTCCTGCATTGCTACCAAAACTATCCAGTTGCTAACATTATGTAGGAGAGTCACAGTGAGTAAGGGAATTTTAAAACCCATTTTCCCAATGTCAAAGAGCAGCAGAAAGAAAAGGTATTAAGGCAGCTCTGCTTCACGTGCTTTCCACTGGCTGATCATGGCAGAATGCCCTCAGATTACAAACAGCTCCTGTTTGCTGCAACAGCTGCTCAGGTGATTTCAATGCATTTTCAAGTTACAGTAAACATGCAATGTATTATTACAGAAATGCTGAGCTGGCTTCATCTGAAGTCTCAATTCTCAGATGTTTCATATGGTATCAAGCTCCAACTGAGTAAAAGTTTTCTGAAAAGATCTTTCTTTTACTGTATTGTTACTGCCTTTTATACAAGCCGTCAATGAAATTCAAATACTATGATGCTGAGCTCTGGGAAAGAAACTGCTTTTTATGTTAAAATCCACAATGTACACATGCTGAATTTGCAAGCCAGCTCTTTGGAACTATGAATGCACACAGTCTTCAGGTGATTTTGATCCTAATGTTTAAGTACTGGCCACTGTACAGAGGAATGCACACTCACCTGGGATTTACCCAGGTGGCCCAGTATCCTTTCTTAATCTTGGGGTGAAATGATTGATTCTGGCTGTAGGGGGTTATCTGATGGGAAACTCCTTACATAAAACTGCTAGGGTCAGTATCTGCAACACAACTGAAGTGTCCAACCCAAGAGATGTGGCAGAGCTTTGGCTCTGCAAACCCTCCCATGGGGATAGGAAACCACTGGCAGTCTCCCTGGACAGTGTATTCAGGTATATAATCACCCTCCTTGCATTCATGCTCTTGGGAAGGGCTTTAAAACATAATTATGCTTTTAAAATTTTATGCATACTTAAAACATGGACAAAGCTTTGTCAGGTGTTTCAGTGACGACACAGCAAAAGACACATGCCCACTATCCGTTGAGGCTACCCTGAGGGAGGAGGAAGAGGTGTGGATGCAATGGGGTCCTTCTCAGCCATCGTGCACCTACCTGAGTAACCAGTGATATCCATAGCTTTGAGATTCCTGCATTTAATGACTGTTAAGGTGAGGCGACCTGCAGTTGGCAAATAGCAAAGGGAAAACATGATTTCTCCCAGGTCCACGCTTTCCTTTAATAAAAGAGAGAACACATTATATTGGAAATGTGCCAGAACCAGCTAGGCTGCCTCCACCCTCCACCACAATGCTTCCTGCAGGATTCATGCAGCTCTCACACTGGAACAGGCTTTTCTCTGTTCTGTCATTTTCAAGTGAATGACACTTTACTCTATGGTGGTACTGCGGAATTTATTCTCCAGTGTATCCCAATATTATTTGGCTGAAAATGAATACAGGGAACAGGAGAAAAACATTTGTCCAAGTGTTACAGCTTCAAATCACAGTTAACAATAATATTTCACTGCTTCAGTATGTGCTTCCTATTGCAATGTTACAGCTAATGCACTCCTCTTTTTCTGCTTCATTGCTTATGCAGAAGTGAAGTGATATCTAACAACTAATGAAAGCCACTAAGGAAATTACATTAGCATGAAGTTTTCCATAAATGTAAAGAATATATCTTCTAGTGCCAAGTGTGTGACACTAACATCTATTTCCTCAATTGGAGAAATAACAAACCCAGAGCAAGATCACAGAAAGGTAAGACCTTAACATGCAGCAGTGCCATGATTCTCTGGCAGTAGATTGCAACAAATGCAAGGAGAGTCTTTCTAGTACACCCACTGCCATCAGGTCAGTTACAGAGGTTCACCGACTTTGTTGGTGCCTAACATTTCGGCAAAGAATGCAGAAGGCTCTGAGTAACATGGTGATTTTCTCTGACACTGAGCACGAATTACTGGGTAGTTACAGACCAGGGGGTCACCACTTTAATACGGAAGAGAACCATGAAGGGCTCCATCAAGTGGCAATTGAGCTTTTATGTTGTGACTTGCTTACTATTCTTCGGACCACCAATCCCACTGACATGCCTTCAAAGAGCTAAAAAAATGCAGCATGAGGCATGTATGTGCATGTATGTAAATAGTGAATTAACCAGCAGCTAGCACTCAGAAACATTTGGTAGTTTCTGGATTATATAGAGGCAAATAGTTTACTCTTTCAGTGCCCCATAAAACAACTTTTACACATAGCTCTTAGCACCTCTTGTACAAGTGGCCTTATCTACTACACCTCCTAAAAACCCATTCCATCATTACCTTGCTCATGGGAATTCAGGGGGAAAAAAAAAAAAAAAGAAAAAAGAAAATCAAAAGTATTATTTAAACTAGAAAGCATTATCATCTGACGTCAGCAGAAAGATTTCCAGATACCTTCCAAAAAGGGATTTTTAAAAAAAATCTTATTTTGCACATACAGATCCCACATCTGTAGAGCAAACAAGCTGTTTATTTTTGGAAACAGAGTGTTTGATTTATTTCAATGTGATATAATGATCTGCTGAAAAGAAATTGTAGCTGTTAGTAGCAGAGTGATGGAACTAAAAAGACAAGTAAATGCATTAGGCACTTAAAGCTTTGCTAAGTGTTAGGAGAATAGATCTTGTTGATGGATGAGATTTTTGCCAAATGATTTCCTTCTCGTTCTCTGGTAAGGCAAAGATTAGATATTTATTCCACTTAGATGTGCAGAATACTAATGAATATTATATAAAGTCTTAATTCTTGACAAGACTTCACTTGACTAGCAAATAAATTGAAAATCGTCTTAAGGGTAGAGTGTACAAAAGAGACAGTGGCTGCCAAATGCTTTCTGGACAGAGCAATGTATGACTAGACTTCTGAGTATCTAGATAAATATTGTCTCAGAAGGTGCTATTTGCTAGTAAATAAGAGTTTAATACTCTTACCCACTCAGAGTTCCCACTCTGATCCCTTGCTGGCCTTAATGAACCAACGCCATCCGAAACAGCTTTCTTTTCAATGTGACAAAGTGATCTTGAGTCACCACCTCATTGTCAGCAACCAGTAATGAAATAGGTGAAAACATTTACTGAGTTATTTTCATGTGTCTACTGGGAGCTAAATTTCTTGCCTCATGAAATATTACTAAAGGTACCTTATTAAGGTACCAGAATTATTTTCATCACACAGAAAAGAGCTTTTAGAGCCCCTGCAGCTTCTAGCTCCTGACTGCATTTCAGCTCTGGCACCTGGAATGTGACGGGTGTCCCTGGGTCAGACTGCTGCCTTGGAGGGGGACCAGCAATGAACACCACCATCAAACACTCTGAAACCTCTGGCAGTTTTACCTCTGGTGTCATCTGCACCCTGAGAGCTGAGCTGAGCCATGGTTTTTGCTGCCCGACTCCAATGCAGCCAGTTCTCAGAGGACAGGGATCTCAGTATTTTATGAAGCCACATTAATTTGCAATGTCTTTAAATGACTGCACAAAAATCGTGTGCCCGAAATTACAATTTGCTTTTTAAAACATGGCACTTCTTGTTACCTTTAAAGGTATTCTTCTTTTAAGACAAATTGCTTCATATAACAAAGAGCCTGCGTAAATAACTGTGCAGTGAGGAGGCACTTCATAAGGAGTGCCTGGAACCTGCTGCACACACTGCCACTGCCTCAGAACTAAGCTGGAGGGCTGGAGTTGTACCTTTTCATTTAGTGTCTCCAGCTCCAATCAGACACTGCATCTAACAATCTTAGCTATAGACTTTACTGACAATAGAAAACAGTTTAAAATAAATATTATGAAATTATGATTAGAAATGGCTGTTCTGTTCCCAAAGAAATGAGCACCTCAGTCTCACTGTGTGCCAGCTGCACTGGATGTTATGTCTGCTGCACATTGCCACAGCAATTGGCATTCAGACGACACACAGGGCTGGGTCTATTCTTTCTTATGTTCTTTGGTCTGTGTTTGTTGGGTGGGATGAGAGCAGGAAGCCTTGGACACAGATGTCAGAAGAGAACAGCCCTATATGAGATTGTACGAGCACCCTGTGGGCATCACCACATCTTCTGTTCTTCTCCTTGCCCTGAGTGGAACTGTTCAGGGTATAAAACTAACAACATAAATTGATCTTTGACCTCATTGTATTAGGTCAAGACATTTTTCTTTGCAACCGTAAACACAGGAGAGTAAAACAAGTCCTGTGGGTACATTATTTTCTTGCAGATTATAGGCATTGGGACATTTCCAAAATACATATGAGTACCTCTTAGGAAATAATGGAAGCTCTGAATCAATAATCTCTGCAGACTTCAAACCAAAAATGTTTCACTGATTCACAAGCTGTACAATCATTAATTAAATAGTTGAGTGCTAGCTATTTGAATAGCTTATATCATTGCTTAAGTGCGTTCCCATCTCCTTACCCACAGGATTGATCTAATGTATTATTAGTCACCCAGAGCTTTCCTTGGGTATTATGAAAACTGTATTTACCCTTCCCATTTTTGATTAAACAGAAGTGTCCTTGGGTGTGTTACAACTGGCTGAGATGTACCAATATCGGCCCACTCCCAAAGAATGGCACAGAGGGGGCGGAGCCAAATGTAGCGCTCGGCGTTTCTGTGGGAACTGCTATGCAATGTCTCTTGGACATGATGTTGGCTCTGCTCCTCTCACACCTTCTTTGCAGACTTCTCCCCCAGCAACCCTTCTGTTGGTGTCTCTCCACCTCTTTCGGTGTTTGTTTATTTTTTCCATTAAATTAGTTTACTTAGTCAGCTAGGAAAACATCCACTGTTTCTTGCAGAACCATCCCAGCAAAAGACAGAACATATACAGGTTAAAAACTCCACAACCTTCTCCTGCAGCTACGTGTTTCCTGTGGTTTTCCTCTAGTGAGACCAAGTGTGACCTCTTCCCAGTTTCACTCCTACCCAGAGATCTTTTCCCTCTGAACTCTTCAGGCTTACCACGCTCTTTGTATGCTGATCATATTGCAAGGAAAGTGAAATTGCCACCACACACATGACTTCAACCCAGGATTCAACGCTACGGCACATCACAGCCAGCCTGGCAGAGCTAACAGCAAGCTGAGTCTTCAGAGGCAGAGCAGATGCAAACAGATGCCTCCAAGAGGCATCTGCACATGTGATGCACCTTGTTCCTCTCCTAGCAACCTTTTGCCAGGTAACCAGATGTGCTTGATGCCTGCTTGCCTCTTTACTAGTGTTTTTCCTTTCATTACCATTCATTAATCACAACAGACATGGCTATTTGTGGATTGAAAGCCAAGAGCTGTAAACACCCTGCTAATACCATTGACTTCCCATGTGGTTGATCCTGTGCCTTCCTCCCACCTCAACTGCAGGAAAGATGCTCAAAAGCCAACACAGTTGCAGTTCGTAGCACACTCCCCACAATGCCCCGGGGAACCTGGCAGGCATCACATATCTCTCGGTGTCCTTAGACAGGCTTGGCAAAAGCTGTACTGCCACAGAAGCATGATGGCTGCTCTCTGTGCCCTACCAGGGCAGCTGCTAGCCCGAGAGCTACCTGCCAGGGCCAGCGCTGCACGCACACTGTATTCCCTGCAGTGCCCAGGTGCTGAGCTCCTACACTGAGTCCCTGCTGCAGCATCACAGCAGAGGATACAGTGCATGTATTGCACTGAGTATGCACGTTGGACCTCACAGATCTCTTAGAAAGTTATGAACACACTACAATGAAAGAACAAGCATTAGTAGTAGTGACCAAGGGGTACAACTGGTGATGAACACAATAGTGAGAAAAAAGCTGCAGAGTTGCAAAACAAAAGTCTTTTGATACTGCTGAGCACAATGCAATAAATATTCATATCTGAAAGTTCATTCCCCAATACAGAAAGCGGGAGAGCAAAGATATGAGATGAGCTACGAAGGACTTTGCAAAACAGATTTTTGCAAGTCACGGGGTTATGCCAGTCACGAGGAAAGATTTGACAGGGCCCGTGGTTTCAGCCACAGGGATGGTGACATTTCGTATTCCAGTTTCAGAAATAACAACATGAAATGACAAAGATGACGACTGACTTGGTGTCCAACTGCAAAGCAGTTCAGTCATTTCTTTGCCCTCAGAACCAGCCAGAACCTCCTGGGAGGACAGTGGAGAGCAGAGAGCTATTATGTAGAGGTTAATGTCATTCCTTCTGCACTCAGCAATCAATGTGAGAAGGTGGCTTCTCCTGCCAGCTCCCTGCAACACTGAAAGGGGCTGGGACATTTCCTTCTCTGATGCTTGGTTTCACTTTCAGAAGAAATTCAACAGAACTGCTAGAAGACCCACATCAAGCTCTGGAAGAGTTGCAACACATCAGACAACACTCTCAGTACAGCCAAGCCCAGTACCTCCAGTCGATTGGTCATGGCCTTCCAGAGCTAATTCTTATTGTTATCGTGTGCATGTGGAGACAACCAGAACCTGAGAACCTTCACATGTTGAGAGGAGGCCACAAAGGAACACACTGAACCCCTCAGTTGTTTTTTTTAGCAAACCTGGTGTCAGTGAAACTTGCTGTGAGTGAGATTTCAGCAAGTCACTAAGTAAGGGGATGAAATTCCAGTAAACCTGGATTCTGGTAAAGCTGACAGGCTTTGAGTCCAACAGCCTTCGCCACCCCTGTGTGTGATGGCTGTAGGTCCCCAGAGCTGATGGTACCATCTGCAGAGGCAATAAATCCATCAGCTGGCAGTTGTGCAGGACTCACACCTTTTAGGCAGTCCAGCCAAAGGGAGAAGCCCAATCAGTCCTGTCCTAGAGCTGCTCACCACATGCTGTCCTCTGCGCACACAGGTACCACGCATCACACCACTCTGCAAACACTCCCAGGGCAGGGACAACCTACAAAGCAGACACTCACCGTCGTTGCATACTGAATGTCCTTCCAGATGGAAGTCTCCCGGGAAAGGTCTGAGGCCTCAAACAGGTTGTCCAGGATAACTTCTCCTATCATGTCATGTCTGGAGAACCTGTCAAAGTCAAAGACGCTCAGGTGGAGCTTCCTGCTTGCCAGCTCCTCATGGGGCACAGGGAAGTGGAAGGACTCATCGAAGGTGGGATTCAGGGTCTTCCTGTGGACTCGCGTCTGGAACTTGCGCTTTCTGTCGGGCAGGAGGTAGATCTTCACATAGGGATCTGAGCTGCCGCAGAAGTCTTTGGCTGGTAAGTCAAAAGCCCTGAGAATTCGGACAGTCAGCGTCTCATTCTCATAGTCGTACTTGAGAGTGAAGTTAATTTTCCCACAGGTTTTTGCTGCCTCTTTTTTGGGGTCCTCAGAGTCAACAGATTTTTGCTTATAGAGTTCGGGCTTAATGCGACCGATGCTGGTTGGCTGCTCAGCCACAGCCGGTGGGTCCATGCCGTAGTCCATGCTGGATACGTGCATTTGCCGAGGAAGGTGCCGTTTGAAGGAGATGTGCCTGCAGGAGGAAGACATGACAGCTGTATGGTTTTCCAAGGGCATTTCTCTCCTTTTTCTCCCTTAGACTTCTAACACTGGGAGAGCACAAAAACAAGTGCAGTAGGTACTTCTAACCCCTGTACAGAAACCATGTATGTTATGGAAATGAACACTGAAGGGAACACCTCCAGTGGTCAGAGGAACTGATCCAGCAAATTTCCTAACTTTCAGAGTATTTGCAGCAAGCTGCATTACACAAATAACAGCCCACAGCTAAATATATGAGACCCAGCAACTCCTTAACCAAGCCATAGACAACACAGTGTGGAGACTCTTTCCCACCCTCAGTCCTTACACTTTAACCATACTTGTAAAGCTGCAGCATTAGCTTTCAGTGATACACGGTGCTTGGAGACCTCACTTCTGCTTGGCAGGTTCCTCAAAGGCATCTTGGCCTGGGCTAGGCTGGGCTGTGGGTCAGAGATTCCAAGCTGCTGAGGTTGTTCCCCAGTTCTGGCTGCGTGCCTGGGGTTCATGCTGGGCTCTTTCACTTGAGAAAGCAGGTTTTAAACCTTCCCACATACAACCAAGTCCTACTTTGTTCGTCCTAATTCAGACAGGCTGAGCTTTTGTTTTTTCCTCCATTGGAAAGGTGTAATAAAAGCAGAATGAGCACGTGCATGACAGAGCGGCAATCAGCTGTCCAAAAAGCAGTGCAGTTAAATGAAAGATTATGTGGCACAAATGCATGTGGCACTGTGTTGATTTTAACTCCAGCTTCTTCAGCAGAAGGCTGTGATCAGCACCTTATTAATTCTGCACTACTGCAGCCAGTTTTCTGAGCAATGTCTGTTTTCGCAGTTGCACTCTCGCACACATCATGGGCATGGCCAATAAAGAAAGCAGAAGTGCTGGGGCACAGCCAGAACCCTGCAATCACCCTTTCCTGTCCCAGTTTCACAGCCTCCTGTGTCAAGGAAGAGGTATCGTATTTCTCAGTATTCTTGCCTAGAAGGTGTCACAAGGTTCATACAGCCTCACCCTGATTTACTGAGCATGATGTTGACATCTCTGTCCCTGGCTGAGACAGGGATGCGCGTGGAGCACAAGCACTGAGCGCAGCTGGTTCTCAGCTTGTGCAGTGAGCGATACGTCAACTCTGCTTATCTAATTGTTTCTGCTAGGAGCCACAACAACAAGATAGAGCAGAAAGGTCTAATTCTGTCTGACAGCATACCATCATTAATACTGCAGCCTGCCTCTCATGTTGGAGCAAAATTAAAGTGGCCAAAGCCTACTGACGGTTTGACACAATGAGGTCACGTCACAGTAATAGGGCTTGAATCCTTGATTTTTTTAAAAGGGCCCATGGTAAGCTAGTCTTAACACATTAATTGGTTAACAACCAGCCTTTGGAAAGGGATCTGGCATGTAGGTGGGAGCACTTCCTTTCACCTCCCTGAAGGTATCCGAACCTCAGGCTCCAGCAAACACGTCTCCTGCCCTACTGCTGCTCTGAGGTGCAGCATCCCTGCCCAGCACCATGCCCCACTCACCTGGTGGAAGATGCAGGCTCCGTTGTTTGCCTCTGGATACGTGTGCGCCGCATGATGTGGTCTTTCATGGACATCTGGACCTCTGCGGGGATGTCTGGAGAAGTGTGGCTGATCTTCACTGCTGCCTCCAGGAAACTTATGGTACTCGTGTCCTTGAGCTTGTCTGCCATGTTCTCCTTGTTGCAGCCTATCTCGCTTTGCAAGACAGCCAGGTTAGAAGAAATGGCTTTGTTCCTCCAGGGAACCCAGCACAGCTTCCAAAAGAGAAACAGAAAAACTGCCACCAGAGCCAGTCCACACACAATAGCTATCACTGCAAGGAGGCTGACGGAGAGCTCTATGGAGAAGGCAACAACGACAGGGAGAGGGGAGGAACAGGAAAGAAGAAAAGAAAAGAAAGATGGTGAGAAAGCCATAAGTAAAGGGAAGAAATGGTCCAATCTGTCTTATATCATGATTAATGGAGAGCTATTATATATTTAGGAATTTCACATCAGTTCTTGTAAGTGAAACCTCAAGGAAGCATCAGACACAAAATGCAGCATCTACAGTGGAACAAGGCAGTTCTACTGAACACCTGGGAAACCATCTGTTGTTTCTGATCTCCCAGAGAAAATGTACTGTTTTGCCACAAAATTACCTAGCTTAGCATATTCACTAAGGGCTTGAGGCAAAGCTTCCTGACTGTCCCCAGGTTCTTTGACTGGAAAGGAAGGGTTGGAAGCTGCCAGCAGGTCCAGATGGAAAGAAGAAATGCCATCCAGAAGTTTTTGCAACTTTTCCTCTCTCTCACAGCCTCCTGTGCAGGTCAGGCTGCACCATTTATTTTCTGCTGTAGCTCCAAGGTGAAGATACTGGGGTGAATAAATAGGTCTTGTCCTATTCAATAATAAATAGGATTGTACAAGTCAGCAGTGGAGCTTCCTTAGAGATCTAGCTAAATGTATTCTCACCAAAGCAGAGAGCACAGAGGAATTGCTTTCCTATACTTCGAGTTGGCTTGGAATCGTGCCCAGGAAACTCAGTGTCAAACAGTTTCATAAGAAAAGTTAAAAACTTGGACTTTTTGAAAATTGTCTCTGTTGTTACAAAGCAAATAGTTGCAATGCAGAATCCATCACTGCTGGAAGCTGTTACATGACAGAAAAATTTCTGTTAAGATACTTCTGCCCATTCCAAGGAGTTATATAGCATGCATGTCTCTGCTTGCACGCTAGACTCATTAATAGAAAAAATCAGAAATAATCAGTTATCCCTGCTCAAAACCTGTTGCCAGCTTGAGAAAGATCTTAGTTCATGTCACTTCTTGCTGAGCTGGCATTCATAATGTATTTGACAGGATTCATAGATACTTTTATGCATGACCTCCTACCTTTTCCTCTGACAGCTCACATAAAATGCAAGTAGAAGGGATCAGGATTTTACAGACATTTTTTAAGCATCTGCCTGGCAAGAATACTGGTATGTCTGAAGATGACATTAAATTCCCCAAGACTTTTTCATGACTTACTAAACTTAAATATCAGTTGAACAGAGTTGACCTTAATTGATTTAATGAGCTTTCTCTTATGCATTTGAAAATACCATTTACTTTTAAAAAAAAATCCTAGTATTCAAAATGTGATCCTTTAAATGTCCTTTAAATTACAAGAAACTGTAAAAACAAGATAATACCCCAGGGCCAGAGGTTGCTTGGGAACTCCTGGTGGGGATGGAGGTAAGGCCTCTTCCCCAGAAGGCTTCTCCAAAGACAGAACAGACCAAAAGGACACCTCAGACCAAAAGGACATCTCACCGCTGCTGCAAAGCAGAGACCTTCACCAAAAGCATTTCCACACCAGGAGAACCAGGGAAAGGCTCCTCTCAGCCAGGAATAACATATGGATGAGTTGTGCCACAGATTTCCCACCAGAACAGCTGATGGAGAGAAACAGAGATTTCTAAACCAGAAAGCTACTTGCTGTCAGGACAGACACAAGCACATCCACAGCTAGGCCCACATAGATCATGGTCTTTGCTCTGCATTCCTTTAGTGAACAAAGCAAGCTACATCTGAGAGGCTAATGATAAATGATCATTTATCACCACTTATGCAGTAGGAGGTACCGTTAAACGTCAACACTGAGTCAACAGAGACACTGATTTCCCACCCCTGCAGGCTGGCATAATGGAAAATAATAAATCAAAGTCTTCAGAGACAGCAAAAACAACACTGAGCTCTGGTTTTCTTGCAGCAGGAACCACTGTGTGTCTACGAAGGACACGGGAGTGAGGGCGGTGAGAAGCTGACTGGTGACGCTCAGGAGTTGTGTGGCCGAGGACTGTCCCACTGTCCCTCTCCCATGGAAAAGGGCAGCAGGGCAGCACCACACTCCCAGAGCCATCAGGAGCAGTGGTAAGACCAGCACAACAATGGGAACATGCAGGGACACCTCAGGACAGTGGCAAGGGATGCAAGCTGACAGAGCAGATCATCCTGAAGCATTTAAATACAAATAAGTGTCACAGCCCTGAATATCTGGCAGTGAAATGCTCTCTGACAGAACGATCTCACTGCAGAAGAGACCTGAAGTTGATAGTGAGCAATGGGGATGCCAAGAGCACAAACTTTACCAACAAATGACCTCATACATCTTTTGACTTGACTTCTTGGTTTGTGTTTTTCCTGGTTTCGTAACATCTGAGTATCTTGTTACTGAACCCTACAACAAAGCTGACAGAATGGCTCAAAACTATAAAACTTCTGAGAAGGTCAGTACTTTCTACTGCCTTTCAAATAAAAGATGAGAGGGCCCAGGGCAGGACAAAGGGACAGTGGAATAATTTAAAACTGTAAATCTAAAAGCAAGTTTAGGAAAGGGGGATCATTTCTTGGTTCGTCCAGCCCCTCCCTTGCCCTGGTACCCCTGCGCTCGGAAAGCAGCTCATCAGTACAACCACCAGTTTTGTTTCATCTTGAATGGGAACTCATTAAGACAATATGGTGGAACTACCTTTGAGCTTTATGTTCCTAATGACTTCATCATACCCAAACTGAGTTACCAAAGGGAATAATTAGCAAAGTCCAAACAGAAAACGATTAATAATATGACGAAGCCATGATTACAACAGTCTATTAACTGTAAGATAATACTAGTCTAATTATGGCAACATTGTCTTTTATTACTGTGAAGTAGTTTGCACTATGATTAAAGAGATTCATGGATAACTCTGAGTTTAATGTGAAGAGTTATATTTAATATCTTGGAGATGTAATTTAGCTTTTCATCCAACCAATCCCCACAGAGAAAACAAAATAGATTTGATGGCTCCCCCAGCACTCCCGCATCTATTAGTCATTCCAGCTGCCTGTTGGATTTAAACAAAGTTTGAATACCATGAGTGGAAGTTCAGGGGGGCTGAAAAAATTAAATGCTGGTCTGAGGCCCAGCACGGAGCCAGGCTCATGCTGGAAGAGCTCAGCTGCAGCGGCCACCAGGACCTGTGCTACTTGACCCAGCAGTCCCCTTCCTGGACCCTCTTGGCAACTGCAAGAGGACAGAAGCGTTTCTGCAGGCCCTGGAACCCCCTCACCAAAGCAGCGAGGGCACTTTGACCTGACTTTCTGCTGAGATTGGGTACTGGCAGCACTGTCGCCGTGGCACATTTGGTCCCACAGCTCCGTCATCACACACAGCCCAGGCAAAGCCTCTCACCTGATCCTGCCGAGAGCAAATGGACATCTTCAGTGATAGAGACTCTTTCTGGTTGCCAATGGAAAATCTTAGCAGCAGGGAGTGCTCTGGCTGATTTGTTCCCCACTAAGTTTCTTTCAGCTGAAAAAGCAACTCCCAGCTATTCTGAGCTATGACTTGGAGGAGGTAACATCTCTCCACAGCAAATGCTCCTGGAAGAGCAGTTACAGGAGATGGCAGAGCCCAGACATAGGGGCTGGTAGTGGTGCACCTCAGCCTTGCCTGTACTGGCTGCACAACTGGTTTTGCAATGTAATACATTAACCATTGGTCATAGCACGTCAGGAGATATTTCCAGGTTTTTCTATCCATTTTGCCTACATTTTTCTATTGCAACGGTGCTTGTGAGAATATATTTTTCTATTTCTGTAGGGCTTTGTAGAGATCACACATTCAAATGATGGATTACTACAAGTTATTGCTGGAGGAGAAGACAGGCAGCTCTGGGGCTACAAAAGACCACGCGAGACACCCACCAACTGCTGATCTGATTTCCTCTCAATTGAGAAGCACCAGCAATGTAAGTCTGATTAGCTGAGGGCTGCAAATTGGGCAGGAGAAAGTGTGGTGAATCTCGGACTCCTGAGGCGGGGGCAGAGGGGAGCACAGGACAGCAGCAGGGGAAAAGGAAGAGGTTTCTGTTAAATCCTAGCTATAGATTTGATTATTTAGCCATTCAGCTTTGAAGCTTTACAGAGGAAGAAGCAGGGACTGGACAGAATAGAAACCAAGTGTTAAACCAATGCAGCAGCTTCGCATACAGCAGCACCACAGCCAAAATCAAAACGAACCACGGCAGAGCAAGGGAACGAGGCCTTTGGGAATACAGCTCAGAACAAACCCCGCCAGGCACCGTGGAGCACAGCAGCAAGCAGAGCACTTTGCAACAGTAATTTTGAAAAGGAAACTGGCTGTCTTATAAATCGTGAAATGCTGCATTGGATGAGAGGTGAGCTGCAGTGCAGCAGCGTGTAGTTCTCAGCCAGCTCCTTATCCCCTCCCCAAGCATGCCACAGCCATGGAAATGGTAACAGAGCAAATAATAAAGATCAGATTGTCCCTGTCACCCAACACAGCTTCAGTTCTTGTATCAGTGAGCAGCTGTATTTAGCAGAGCCCACATCTAAGTGCACGCTGAGGTCTGCAGAGAATGTGGCTGCAAGAGGGAAGCACTGCAAGCCTCTGCTGGGATGATGTTCAGTGTGTCAGTCCTCTGCTGATGTCTTCATTGTCACATCTTCAGGCCTACTCACTGCCATTTGGTTGTCATTTGAAACTCCAGCAACACTTTTCTTGATTTTCTGGTTGTGTTCTCTAGGCACCTATGAGCTATAGGAATATGTCCTGAAATATTCTCAAGCTAGACAAGTCATTAGCAGCTGTCACTTCAACATCTAAGTGCAGTCAATTTGCTTTCCACAAGCAGCTGAGCAGCACAGGAGCTGGATGTGAAGCACTGCAGCAGGGGCTGCTGCTCAGCTCAAACAAGATCACAGAGGTGGGGGTCCTTAGTAAGGGGAAAATATTTCATCACGTTCTCAGCAGATGTTAAAGGACTGGGTTAGAAAACAGTTATGGGTTGGGCAGAGCTTCCGTCGTCCCTCAGACGTTATCTCATGCTGCGGGTGGCAATAAGGGTTGGAGAGCAGTCCCCATGTAACAGCAAGTCAGGCAGCAAGACCCAGAGCACTGGGGATATCTGTCACCTGCTGGTCCACAGGTCACGAGCCTGTTTTCTCAGACCCTCCAAACTGCTGCTATGCAGGGAGTTATCTGAGCAACAGGAGCAAGTGTCAGCTGTCACTTATGGCTCTACCTGCTCCCACTGACACCCTGCTCAGGCCAACAGGAACGTGGCTGCTTGTAAGGTTTCCCTGCAGGGGACAAGGAGCATCACCCAGCGGGGGACAGTGCTGCACTCTTAGAATATGTGGGAGAGGAAAATGAAGTCACAGAAATATTTGGTACTACAACTCATCCAGAAAGAAACAAATCAGGGTAAAAATTCACTGATTATTCCTCTCAGCTGTCCAGCACAGCACAACAGTACAAAATATCTGCAGAGACCCTGAGAGACTCCTGCACCGTGCACACTCCCACGACCCTGGCACAATTTACAGAGTTTTTCTAGGTGAAGGCAGGCGGCGGTTCCAGCTGCTTTTTGCTGTGGAGCATGCCCAGGTCTTGGTTTGTTAACCTCTATGTCAACCAGAGGTAATTCCACAGAAGACAGCACAATGACAGTGAATTGAAAACAACATGAAAGCAGGAAGAGTTTTCACAGACTGTTTTACACAAAGAGCACTCTCACACTCAGCTCATCATGTGTAGCCCAGTGGCAAGCTCACCTCTCAAACCAGCACCAGAGGGTTGGAAATCCTCATGAGATGGATGTTGCAGATGTTCTCAGACATTCACAGAGTCTCAGAAATGTCCCCTTGGAAGCTCTGCAAACTCAACCTTCCTCCTGCGCAAAGCTAAAAGGAGATTTATCCTGTTCACATGCTTCCTCAGCCCTTGGACACCAAGTCCTGCACTATCAGCTCCCACCAGCTTCCTCCTGCCAGCACGGGCTCCACAGGAACCCAGACAGATCTCCCTCATCTCCTGTGCACACCCAGCTACCTAATGGATTATAGCAAGATAGAAACATGAATGCTCAAACTGGCTATGCCGAAGTTTCAGTTAGGTAGGAAAAAACTTCTTAAAAATTAATTTGCTGCTACCACAGGGTTCCTGCCATGCAAGAGCTTATTGGAATGCAGACTATAAGCTTCAAAGGGAACGATGAATCAGAAGCTATTTTGAGAGTAATTATATAAGATTATAAAATTCAAACCATCTCATTATCGCATGTTAAGTATGAAGACAATCTGCTTCATAAGGAGACCTTGCAGGGATCTGGTGTTTCAAGCAACTATGATCCATGGTTCAAGTACAAACAGCAACCTCATAACTCTCAACCAGACAAAACTTCCTTCATTAAGCAATGTCATAGCTTTTTTCACTATTTACTGTAATTCTTTAGGGGATGCAGTTCTATAGCTGGGAGAATAACTAAAACATGAAACATGGACAACTTTGTGCAAAGTTTTGCTCCTTTAACAGTTTAACAGATGGTCACTGCACTCAGCTGCAGGAGAGGGAGGTGCACTGGATCCCAGGCTGAGTCTAAAAAAGCAGAAGAAAATCTGAACAGAGTAATTCAGAGGGAAACACCAAAGTTTGGCATGTGCAAGCAGAAGGGGAACTTTGAGCCATCATCAATGCAGCATTTCTGTTATCAAAAGTGATAAGAAAAAAAAATTATTCCAAACCGAAGGAAACATTCCCCAGTGATTTGGGTCACTTTGTGTCTTAATCATCTGTTCTCTAGAGTATTATAAATGAGATAGTGAGAGCTGTCATTGCTTTATGCCTAACTGATGACAATCTAATGAACTATTATAAGCTACACTGCATATAATTATAGTACATAGCTGTGTGCTAATCCCATGACATTTTATCACAATATGCTACAGCAACATCTGTAAATGACTTGGCAGCACTGAACACACATGGTGTCCCTGGGCTGAGGTTAAATAGCTGACACTGAGCATCATCTTCCTCCCATGATATGACTCTGTACATACAGGAACTGAGCTGGGCAGGCAGATATGCCAGGGAAGACTTGCTGAGGCTGTTCAACATGGGAGCAAACACCACAATACAGACACTTCTGGGATGCAGGAATACAATTGCATTTCAAGATGCAATGGAAACAAAACAAGCAAAAGCTTTTCACTATCACTTTCTCTCCCTGAAGTGACCAAAGACCCTGGACCTTAAAATTTCCCTTAAAAAACTTGGTCAGAGCTGTGACTGTCGTGAGGTATGACAGAAGCCAGGGGCAGCGGCGCTTCAGCATCCAGGCTGGCCATGCCAGAGCCGCCGCCTCTGCTCTTTCTACAGTGAGAGTCAGTTCTGGGGAAATGCTTCCCTGCGGCTCTCCGTTTGACTCCATTTTGGTTCAAAAACCACTAAAGTCAGGCTGCCCTGAAAAGATCTCAGGATAAAGCTTGACTGGGAGCAGAATCAGGGTCTCTTTCCGTCCCAGCCTGCAGCCTGGAGGGTGAACTCTGCAGCAAGCACCAATCCTCATCCCAGCACGTGTGCCCAGGCAGCCTCTGGCCCTGCGATCTGGGGTCGTGCAGGAGAACACAACCTGAGAACCCAAGGAGGCTCCAAGCTTGGGACAAGGCAGCCCAAAGCTTTCTGGAGGCTTTCCTTTGCCTGTATCCCTCCTCACCAGGACACGGAGCCCCTCCAGTGCAAGGGGCTACTTGACTACATGAAAGCACGCTGGAAGAGCTTTATTGCCTGGAGCTGCCCAAAGCAAACCCAAAACAAGAGACACGGGATTTGTCCAGCACTCCCCTGGTTCCAGATGCTGGAAAAACAAGGGGATAAACAGACCCATGTCCTCAGAAGATCAGTTTGCCAGTTAAAGCCATCTAGACCCAGAATGACCACATAAGCCCACGCTGTGCCCTCTTTCTCAACTTGTCATGGCGATAATACCTGGCACACAAAAGACAGTCAGTTCTGCACAGCAAAACAGCAGTGGCTTGTTTGAAGCAGGCTCTGGGCAGGACACAGAGCAGCCAGGAAGGATCCTCCAGCCACCTACCTGCATGGGACTGGCTGCTTGGTACGGAGACCCTGCGCTGCCCACCCAGGAATGCAGCAGTTACGAAAAGAGCATTTCTTTGTTCAGAATTCACTGAATGGTCAGGGAACTTCCTCCCTGAATGGCTCTACTCCTGTCATTAGCTGCTGCTTCCATTAGCTTGTAACAAAGACAGAGATCTTTAACCCCTGAAATGTACTACACAGCACTCACGCATGCAGGCTGGACTGCCTGATCCTACAGATTTATTAAATGGATTCTGAGATTCCTTTTTCCCCTTTCCATCTACTCATACCACTCTGTGCCATGCAGCTCAGAATCCTTTTAGCCTGAACATTTTGACCAGAGACCAGATTCAGAACTGAGCTCAAATAACTCTGAGCAAATGTTCACAGACGTTCAAGAGATGAAGTACTGCGTACTGAATACATTTAAGGAGGTACTTGCTGTGCTTACCTAACGCTGGGTTGTTACAAGAGCACATGCATTTCTTTGCAGCAGCTACAAACATGCATAGAAAATCAGAGTAATACTTACATTACCAGAGACGCTGGTGTGCTTGAATTGCTGGGCAATTATTCCATGGTACCAAATACTCTGGGACTGTATGTCTTAATGATGGTTTTGAAAGGGCTTGTATGAACCGAGCTTCTGGCTTTAGGCTTCACTGCACAGTTTCCTGTGATGTTGTCAAACACTAACCTGCTACAGTATAACAAACTGAACTAAATATAAAGGCAACCTTAATTAGCATCTGCAGTCTCACTATGTACAAGACACCCTGCAGGATAACTTTCTTTTTTCCATAGGCATGGAAAATGTACAGTTCATGTACAGTCATTCGAACTATCTATCTATCTATCCCTTCTCTGTCCCTCTAGGATGCCATTTTGCAATGTACAAGTATAATTAAAGACAATGCATGGCAGAGAGACAAATCACATCTCTCCCAAACAACTGCCACTGTGACTGTTACGTTAGCGAGCCCACTGGATTGAAACAATAAGGGATGTTACAGACAAGCTTCCGGATTTTACAATATGCAGATAGGAAGGAAAAATATATATTATCATCTTTGAAAAAGAAATAACGAATATTAAGGCTAAAAAAAGCTGCCTAACCAACATGAGATGGAAACCTGGTGTCCTAAGGAAGAATACTGTTCATCTAGAAACATGAACACTGAGAAGAAGAAACAGGAAAGAAAACAAGGATAGTTGAAACTATAGTTAAATGAAAAATTGTATCAGACATGAGATCCAGTTACAGTTCTGTCTTTATCTCTGAACAATGAATGCACACACATGAGTCTATGTGGCTGTTAGTGAGCACACAGTATGTGCAGCAGGCTGTGCACAGTGTACTGGCATGACTTCAGCAAAGCAAAGATGTCAAGCAACAAACACCTGCAGACACAGAAATACTAGCTTCACAGTTATCCCACAAAACAATGGAGAAGATCTGAGTTAGGCTATGCCCTGATTTGAACCAGCTAAAAGCACATGCTTGGTTTCAGTGAAATGTAGGGAGAATACTGAAAGCAGAAGAAAATGTTTCAACAGCAAAGACAGAAACTGCTGAAGTAAAATGTTTGTTAAGGAAAAGAGGCTCCGTACTATGACAAAAAGGAAAAAAAAATAACAAAGTAAGTAAGTTCAGAAATGTAGACTTACCAAAGAGGCATCTGCTCCTGAGCTCAGTCCCTGGTCACTGTCCTCAGCCCGCTCACACACTCAATTAACACCAGCAGCAATCTGGCTGCCTGTTTCTATGGAGTTTCAGATGCTGATCCCTGACTATGCATGAGGCTACTGCAGCTGCACGGGAATAGGCTCCAAGGTCCGCAAAAAAGCTTACAAACATGATCAGCATCCCCGTACTGTTTCAGGAATGAATCAACCAACAGCAATTAGGCAGATGCAAACCTGCATCTATGCAGAGAGGTACATACAAAGCTCCTGAACGCACACACACAGCTCCATAAGTGTGTTTTATTTACTGGGACAATCACAATGCATGGCCGGAGGCAGCTGTAGAGTCAGATCCACACACAACACATAAGCAGAGACACATGTTCAGAGACAAGCTATATAATCCATTTTTCCTAGATTTATGCTGCTGGTTTTAACTTTATTTTAAGACAGTTTTGCAAACCTTCCTCTGGTAGCAAGGTTTGAACCTGACACCTTCAGGACCAGAGCACAAACCTGTTTTACTTGAGCTAAAGAGCAAATCTGCTGCATGCAGCTCTAGCTGGCTCTTTTCCTGCTGGTGGACCAGACACTCGCAGAGGAAGGCAAGATCCATTTTGCAAGTGCATTACTCTCTGATGAGAAAGATCTTTGCCCCAAGGTGCCGCTCCTTACATGCCTGGCCTCAGTGATTAATACTAGCTTTGCCTGGGTGACTTTAAACATGTTTACTGTTATGTTTACTTAAAATACACTTGAATGATTGTTTCAGAAAAGTGTTATTACAGCTGGTAAGTAAATTCAAGACTTGTCCATATTTCATAGGTAGTGGCTGTAGGCATTCCATATTAGTGAATGGGCATGTCATCAGTTTTCCCATTAGTCAACCTATCCTATCAAGGGATAATTTTTTTCCAAGAAAAATACTCCAGAAGCAATTTCTCTGTATAAAAGTGATCTTTCCGCATCAGCATTCCTGCAATGGATAAAAACCCTATTGCACAAAAATTCACCCCTTTTTCTGCCTGCAGCAAGAGCACTTACGTACTTGTGGGTTTAACATTTTAATAGTATTTGTGAAGTGCCAGGAGGGTGTTCAGCGCTGTACAAGATGTACCGCCTGCATCATGAAGTTTAAAAAGAACAGTTCACACAAAGGGCAAAACACTAAATGTGCTCTGAATTATTGTGGGATTACAGCACAGAAGGACAGCTGACAAAATGCGCTAGGAAGCAGAAATTACCGTAAAGTCTCTTCCGGTTCTGCATTCTCCCCAGCTGATCTTTTCTTCCTCTTACTTGGGTTTTCATACCCTGCCCTAGGAAAGCACTAGAGCATTTTGCTGAGGTGGATCAGTGCCTAAGGAAGGGTTTGAGGAGGGTACACGCACTGTGCCGAGATCAACAGCGACTGCTGTGCATGCAGTCCTGTAGTAATCCTGGGTGAAAACTGTAACACCCCTGGACATTGTCCATTGTATTCTGTACTTATTCTACAGGGCAGTGAAAATTTTTACAAAAGGATACACTGAGGCAAAAAAAAAAGCCAACTTATGTTATTTAAAGAAAGTTGCAACACAGTAGTGCTGGAGGAAGAAATCAAACCCAGGGCTTTGCCCCTGTGTATCCTCTGATCCTGATGTAAATTCCCTCCCGTACCCATGCACCATCCTTTTAAGTCAGCAAGCATTGCAAGCCATGAGCTCCAGTCACACTCCACCAGCTCTGCACATTCATTTATGAATGATCATTTTGTTTTTAAATCCCTCTGCAGAGTCAAGCTCTCATCCTCTGTGCCATCCCCTGCTTGGCACAACCTCCCAGGACCAGCTGGCAGCCTCTGCCCATGGCCAGACCTGGCACTGTGCATCCGCAGGGAGTGGAATCTGCTTCAAGTGAATGTTGAGAGTTACTAACTCAACTCAGTCCAAACAGCAAAAACCTGACCGTACAGACTAGCACACAGCACACTTCTTGGTGGTGAGAGCTGTGCAGGGCATCACGCAATGCCTGGTACCCAGGGATGCGGCAGGCTGGAGCTGAACTGCCCGCAGGAAGGACCATGGGCTTCGTACCCCACAGGAGCTCGTAGCGGGCTCTAGGGAGCAGGATTTGGCACCCTGTTTCCCAAAGACCCTGGAGCCTGTTGCTCTCCAACAAGCGGCTCCACTCCTGTGGGCAGAGGGACTGGGTGACATGGGGTGGCTCTCTGTGCCCAGTGTAGCACTTCCGTGGGAGTCTGGCAGCGTGGGCTCCCCTGCACCATCAGCCCAGTACTCTGCACTTCAGCAGGGCTTGTCCACAAATCCTCTGACAAAGCTACATGCCAGAGCACTCACTGCACCTCCAGGGCAGCGAAGTGATGTATCCACTCATTTAAGGTACATCACCACAATGGTCAATGTTTTCCCTCCATCACAGGCATTTCCACTGCCTACAGCTTATGCCTGTATACTAGTTACACTCACAGCATCACTGCACAACAGCTGAGGACTGGCAGGGAAGAGAGCTATCAGATGGAGGGAGCTACGGGGGAGGATTCTAGATAGGCACAACAAAAGGATGCTGCATCTTGCTCGATCTCAGGGCCCACAGCCAAGAGATCAGTTCTATTCCTGGCACTGCCACAGGCCAAACTGCAGGCAAACGCTCACCCTCGCATATCCCCTGACGCATTCATACCAAAACCTCTTCATCCAAATACCTTATTTTTCTGACATACTTAGCTGCCGGATTACTAGCCAGCAGCAGCCTGCACTGCTCTTTTGTTGGGTGTACAGTAACGTATGGCATACTGGAGAAACACTGCAGCTATATTTCTCTTAATGATTTTAAGTAGGAGAATCAGCTATTACATAACCTGAACTACAGAGAGTAGAGAAGCATCTACTTTATACACAGTAGCATCTTCCACATACAATTCAAAATGGCTTAAAAACAATAGTCACTGCATAAAACCATATTCCGACACATTCTTACATAAACGACTCAGTAATACTTTTATATTCACAGGTTTCTCCCAGTCAGATGCAGTTCAAGAAGGCTAGTGATACCTGGCTAATTTCTTTGCAGCTCCACAGCATCCCCAGAAGATACTGCTCTTCATCAATACATGAAACACCAGGAAAAAAACAAACCACTTCTCGAGGTCTAATGGCAAATAGAGCTGTGCAGAACCAGCCCTGGCTCCCAGCTTTGGCAGCACTAGAGTGCTTTCATCTGCCTGTTCACAAATGACGTGAACTTCATCGAGAACCTTGACAAGTCTCCTGTCTCAAAGCCATGTCACTGCTCATCTTTGTACAACCTCACTTTTTATTTGCATATCTTTATGAGGAAGGACTTGCCAGATCTGAACATAGGACACCAGGTAGCCAATAGCAAATTTGCTTAATGTAAGTCTTCGGTGTAAAAGGGACAAAGCACAAACGTAGGTAATTAGATAAACATCCAGATACTAATGGCAAAGGTATCTTATCACCATAAGTGCACATTAGTTAACACTTAATGCAAACAAATTTTATTCCCTTGCTGAAGCAGTTTTACATCCAGTCATTTGAAAAATATTAGTACTTGTGGGGCCCAAACACTGTCCTCAGTGCTATCTAGACATAAAAATGGGCCCAGTCATGCAGAGTAGAGACAACAGTGATAGCTGTTAATGCACCCAGTGCAGTCAGTCAGCCCAGCATGGCTTGCCCAGGGCACTGGGGTAGAGGCTGACACTTACACCAGGGATCAGAGCAGACAAACGTTTGAGATGTTAAAGGGGTAGGATGATGCGATCGCAAGTTGAAAATGAAGGTCCTGAGTAGGCTGCACAAAAAAATGCCAGGCAACTATCTGATATCAGGGTGGACAGAACAAGAGCAGTAGAGGTACATCTGCTGCAGAGAGTCGTGAAAACATCAATTTTAATACCAAGGCAAAGAATTATGAAGCATGCAGAAAGTTATTTGCAGTAGAGAATACAGCTGCACTGGATGCACACATAAGGACAGTACCAGCAGTGGTAAGAGGCCTTCAGAAGAAGCAGGTATAAAGGAAAAGCATTTTAAGATGATAACTAAGTTATAGAGTGGCATATGAAATTAAGGTGTGTTGGGCTGCCCACACCGGCAAAACAGCAGTTGACATGCCACTGGCAAGCAAGCAGATGGTAGAAGCCCAGTGAAACCAGGGCACTGCCAGTGTGCCCTGGGCGCCAGTTGGGTCCTGGCGTGAGATGCTGGCAGGGGAGGACAGCAGGAACTGGAGCAAGATGACACAGAAAGCCTTGGACAGGGACTGATGGCTGCTGTACTGCATTTGGGCTCTGCATAGGGGTGCTCAGGAGGAGAGAAAGGAAGTTTCTGAAAACTTATGCCATGAAGTCAGGCTGGGTTGGTGGATCATTATCTACAGAATCCTTAAAAGAAGAACTGTATGCAAATGTTCTAATACACAACTTGGAGTATGTTACCAATAATGCTCACAAGCATGGGATTTTTTTTTTTTTGCGCCTTAGCATGTGAGCCTGGGACATAAGCTCCCCCTGCCAACATCTTCTGAAGTTACAGCAGAAGATGACCTCTCTGGAAGAAGAAGCTGTGAGAAGAGCACAGACAATTAACTGCTTTCAGTAAAGAAAATGACCCTTTGCTCTTAGAGCAATATGCTTGCTCTTGACTCATCGCTGGTGCACTGGTGTGTCTCCCTAGCTCTGCAAGCTGCTGACAAGGAACAACTTCAGACAGTACTTACAGAAAGTATAAGAAATTCCTGAAAGTACATTAAGATCCCTTACTGGTGAACAGAAATCTATGTGAGTCCTTCCTTTTCTCAAACTGGCATAACAGCAATCAGTTCCTGTCATCTCAGTTACTTAAATAGGCTTTTTCCTGTTTTTTTGATTTATACAGGACAGAAGTCTAAGTTTTTAAATTTAATCTCATTAACCATCTCTTCACCAGCATGTCCCCATACCACCCCGCCTGTCTCCTCTGTGCAGTTATCCTCATCAGGCTACATCTGTTCACATCAACAGGCAAGACAGCACTTTTACCCAAAACTTCACACTGGAACACGTGTAAAGGAAAATAACTGCACAGCGATGCGTGCCGAGACCGACCCCCTCCCAAGTCAAGCACTTGCAAACATTTCCCTCCCCTTTCGAGAGTCCTCCTGCCTTCCTCCAGCTGTTGGCAGCCACAAGCGCTACTCCAGCAGACAGGACCAGAGTACTGTACCTGGCTCGGAGATAATCAGGCTCTGGTCAGAAGGCAGCAGGAGGAATTCCCTGCAAGTGTCCAGGTCCAAGCTAGGCAGGCTTTTCTTCCGGCACAGCTCTGTGACAATGCGAACTGCCTTCTGACAACGGCTGTCATCCTTGGTACCGCTCATCTCCCACTCTGCATCCTCCGCTGTCCCCCTCTGCTATCTAAGAAACTCAAACTAGGAGAAGAGGGTTTGTTTACTTTTAATCACACAAACAGATTTGCACCAGTTCCACCCTCTGGCATGGCAGCACCCTCAGGGACACCCTGTGCCAGGCAGCGCTCCAGCTCTACAAACCCTCCTCGCATTCAGACCAGGGAGTCTCCAGTCCGTCTCCAGAAACCATGGCTTGCTGCAGTCCTGCCAGTGCTCCTGATGCCTTAGTGCCTCTGAGATCAGAGAGCTATTTACTGCCAAGGCGTTCCAGACAAAGAACCTCCTACCAAATTCAGTTTCGTGCCCTCCATACCACGTTGTTAAAGCTGCAGCCCAGATAATTCTTTTTAACCCTTTCATTCCTGCCCCCTTCTCCATTCTCCAGGTTCAGCATTTCAAATCCCAGCCCCAGAGCAGTTCTGCAAAAAAAGTGAATGCTGAAATCTTCTGACTGAGGATGGCACATCATCAGATCAGAGAAACAAGAGTACTGCCGTGAACACTCCACAAACTACTTACAACTGCCAAAGGCAACATAAGAAAAGCAGCAGGTTTTATTGATTTGTTTACACTAGTCCTAACACAACATGCTGCAGATGGCAATAGAGATTGACAATGCCATTGTATTTCATAATTAGATTTTTTTTTTAATTTTCTGCAGTATTTTTTTATTCCTGTTGTAATTTAGCAGACAGGTCATGCCACACTACAGAGCTACACTTTTGAACAGAGAATATATTTGATAGGCATGGGAGAAGAAGCAACTGTATAAGAGGCAATTAAAGTTATGTACAGCAGAATGATTTCTTGCAGCTTCCGGAGCAGAGAAGCTAGTACAAATTTAATGAACATACTGAAGAGCCAGGGCTAAAGCTACACAGATCCCTCAGCCCCACATCGCAACCAAGTATGTTTAGATTCATGCCACTGTATTTTATCTGTTAATTACTTGCTGAAGCACCTTGAGCTGGCACACCACCTGAGTCCCAGGAGCTGCACAAGCGCCCAGTGCAGCACTAGGCTCTCCTGGAGCACAGGTCCTCTAACAACCCTCCAGCCCAGCCACGCAGGCTCCTGCAAGGCAGCAAACCTCCCAGCTCTGCAACTGAATTTCCAGGCTGGGAATGCCACGACCTACCCCAGGTGTCTCTCATGCTGCCTCTTCCTGCCTGGTCCCTGCCCACTTCTGCTGTCCGGGGCCGGTTTGGGGGTGACAGGGGCCAGCCATCAGGGAACTGGTATTCTCCCAGCACTGCCTCGTGCCTCTCCCACAGGTCAGCACAACCATGGTGCCCTTCCACCTTGCTGCAGCTCTGCTGGGGGCTGCCAGCCCCTACTCCGCAGGCAGCCCTGAGCTCCCATTCTTTTGCTGCCTCGGCAAAACGTACTGTAAATTCTCCAACTGTTGGGTGAGGGACTCACTCCCAGCCCAAAGGGCCTGTGTAGCAGCTCAGGTTCATGTGCCAGCCACACAGTTAGAGACATGGCTCCAACACCCCTGTGCAGCTGCAAGCAGGACCCTCTTTGGTCACACCAGTCCTCCTTGCCCAGACCAATGTGTTTTGGACACCTTACCATTGCTAGCTGGGCGCAGGCTTCTGCCACAATGCTTTCTTCAGCATGGCAACCTCTGTCTGGCAAGAGCAACTTACCTGCTAAACAATCCTCCTTCCAAAAACTTCTGTTACCATGACAACATGAGTGAAATCTTTTATTAAGACAGCAATATCCTACCACTGGTCACAAAGAGACAATTTTAATTAGACACTACCACCTCCCGGTCAGTGCTGTAAAACCTTCTGCTGAAAACTGTTTGAGGCATACCTGCAGACTGGGAAGTATTTCTGAAAGCGTTTACCACATGCAAGCAAAGACCAACATCACCAGCTTCTAGCCACAGAAGCCACCACATAGCCTAGAAGCCATCTGTACTTTAATAAAAGGTGCGGGAAATGCATACCGAGCACCAGATTACCCCAAACTAGGAGCACATAGTTTCTAGCAAAGACTACTGAAGCATCCCCAAGCAGTAATCAAGTTTACATTTGTCACTGTGACCCTCCCTCCCAAAGATTTCACCCAATTTACTTCGACAAGGTAGTGGAGCAAGTAGCTATGGTTTGCACACACCATGTCCTGATAGCTCAGTGGAGGTCTTAGTGACAAACTCCTATGCTGAGTGATCACTGAGTGACTACAGTTCACAAGCAACAAAGGGTCCTGGGCTTGGGAGCCATCTCCAAAGTAAGAGCTAATGATGACAGTAAGAAGCAAGGAACATCAACACTCGTCACAACCTCCTAAGGCTTTTCTAAATGGAGCAGTTTCTCCCCCTGCATCACCAAACCCCCTAAGACACACATTCAGCACCTGCACAAACATCTCAGATAATGGGCTACGGGTGCCCACCAGCACTGCTGCAGCGGTGGGTGCATCTGTGCTCACAGCCAAGCAAGAAAGGAGCTGACCTGGACCTGGTGCAGGAGCAGCACGTCTTCCCTGCTCCTCCTTCCATCGTCTCCTCCAGGGCACCCGTGGCCCAGACTCCCAAAACCAAAGTACAGTGAGACCCAAGGGGCTGTAAGTGAGCCCCTGGCTAATGATACCATCAGCAACAGTTTTTGCCTGAGCCACCAAAACTGGTACCAAGAGAGGAATTCCTGGAATACATCAGTCAAATATTGCATTTGAAATTTCAATTTACCTTAAAGAGTTTTCAACAAACAAAAAAAACCCCTAAGCAAATCCTTAGAGAAAGGTTAATGCCCAATTGAGACCTCGTAACACAGAAATCAATAATAAAATTAAATTATTTGGAAAAAAAGCTAATTTTATTTCAAAAGCAATACCAAGTTTTTACTTTTAAATCTAAGGTCACCTTCAGTCAATTCTTCACCTTCCTTTACATATCAGAGGATTCCAGGCTTACTGGGCAACAATAACAGGAGACCCTGGTATTAGCATCCATCCTCTCAACAAATATTTCTTCAGAACAAAAAACCAGACTTTTTCGCACCTTGTAACCTTGAATTTGTCGTATGCACTGTTTATTGTCCAACATAGAAGGCTGGAAAACAGCCAGACAGCAGCTGCCACATTTGAAAATCCAGACACCACTTTTCCCAAGCAAGGACTCTCTCCCCCACGACTCCACTGCCATACTTACATACATACGACTACTGAGACACAAGATTTTGCCTCTCGCCTCCCACTGGGAAGCTTCCACTTTGCCACAGGGAGTCAACACAGGGAAAGCTGTGGAGGAGCCAGACCCCTCTCTCCAGGCACTGCAGCTCCCACCGCCCTCCAGCCCACGCTGCAGCTGCCCCCTCCCTGGCCATGCCACAGGTCAAGGCTGGAGGGGCATGAGCCCAGCACAGATGCACGCGTGACTGACGCGTGGTGCAATCTAAGTTGGTATCTGTAATGGAAAATAAGGAGTTATAAACTGTTTTCCCCCACCCCCCAGTGTGCTTACAAATTATTTGCTGTATTCTAGTATTTTTTATTCCTCCCAGTGGAAATACGAGTAATAAAAATAGCAGTATTTCTATAACAGGGAAAACAACAACGGTACACAATTGTGCCTCCCAGAGAAAATGCTGTAGAGTTTTTATTTCAGGAGAAAATTACTATGTGAAAAGAAACCTGAGAGCTCTTTGATTAAGCTGCTGCATCAGCCTCCAGAGCACCACAGAACTGCAGGATCTGCTTCCCCCAAGCCGATGCTTCCCATCCAACACCCCAAAGGACACAAGTGGTCTCCTCTCAAAAGGTGCTTTCCAGATGGGTGCACCCTGTGCAGCCCCCACTCCCGGAGTGCTGCCACCCCGCATTGCCCTGCAGGGACCGACGGCTCCTCACCTGCCATGTTCTGTAATACCCAACCCACCTGAACAGAGCCTGACATCAGGTCTTTGGTCACTGAGTCTCATTACCTCTTGTCTCTCCTACTCCCCCAGGCACTGCCCTGCCCAGGGACATCGTGTCAGGGTGTGGGCGGGGGTCCTGCTGCAGCACAGGCAATCTCAGCACATCCTGGACAATGACATCAAACCTCTTTCACAAGACCCACAGCCACCAATTCAAGTGATTTTTCTGGCTAGAGACCTACTGATCTGCAGCGAAGATCTCTGTTATATGTACAGTTTACCTTCAGAGCATCCTCTGCAAGAATCTCTCCTGGGAGCCCAAAACAGCATTCACAATACTCCTATTAACATAAGAGGAAAAACGAAAACCCTTGCCAATCACTTCACTACTTAATAATCTCCTTCCACAGGTTACACTGGACAGAAGAGTTAATCCTAACTGACAGATGTGATGGCAATCATCTCAGTTCCCGAGGATCCTCATAAACATAACCAGCTTCAAGTATTAGCCATGCAGCATATGGGACTTTCCCAAGCTGTTGGTTTGTGTTGCGTCTACTTTCCCACAGCTTCATATTCCCCAGAAGGAGCAGCATCAGCTCCTGCAGTTTGGAATAAGGGTGTCCTTGTCAGCGGCCCGTGGAAAGAGCAGGAGAGCCATGCAACAGAAGAAAAGCAAGAGGCAAGGACACAAAGCCCTTAGCACTGGCAAAAAGTTGTTTACATACTAGTCAAACACCCCTACCACTACTGCTCGCAGCCAGTGAAGGGTCCCCCATCATCACAGCAGAGTGCTGTCAACGGCAATAACGCCAGCCACGGGCAGCCCAGACGCACAGAGGGTGACGGGCCCAATGCCAGCAGCACCCTGTCCCTGGGAGGCACATGGTCCCAGAATGCCAAGGGTCCCAGCCCCAGGCATTGCCCACACTGCCCTGCCAGAGCCCTCCTGGCTCAGGCCACACTGCAAAAGTCATCTCTGCACCAGCCTTGCCTGAGAATTTCTTCCCAAAACAAAACTATTTGCTCACTCATTGAGAGCAGCTCTGTGTAAGAGCACCATCTGGTGACACAACCCATCCACGAGATTTTAAAGAATGAACAGTTAATTTACAATCTTTACCAGAATGATGCATAACTTACAGTTTGTGATCTCTGCTTTTGTGCAGGGTGTGTATCTGACTACAGAATGCTGATTATTCAGAGACCACTCCATGCTTCCTAACACAGTTGCTGCAGTTCTCTGAATTCCATGCACCCTCCCTGTCATGCTGACCTGACTAAACCTCAGACTGACAGATCATCTGTCTTCGTTCAGAAAGCAGAATTCATTGTTGAGCGTGGTTCCTACAGCATGATGTCAGAAGGACTTGTTGCTGCAACATCTCCTTCCTTTGAAAACATGCTAGGGCAAACAGAGCAGATAAACATCTTGAATTTGGGATTGCCTGGAGACACAGATTTTCCAAGAGGAAAACAGACTTTAGTTTGCCATTTTGCATCTTGTCCTGCAGTCAGCTGCAAACCCACTATTCAAATCCATGGCACAGACCCTGTAGCTGCACCTGGTAACAGCTGCAGAACTGCACTGAACACTTCTCCAAACACAATTTCAAGTGAATGGGGTTTTCAGCCACTTTCAGAGCTAACTAATTTCTGATAGGAAAGGGATCTGAAACATATACACTGCCATGCAGATCCCAGCGTCAAATTCATAGCTTCAGCACACCTTAACGGCATCCCCCAGCCCCATATTCCCTGCAGTGGTGAAATTTTCAAAAGATGTGATTTCCAAACACTTCTAGTTGTCAGAGCCATGACAGACAGGATCACTTGTCACCCACCAGCTACCCAATGTTTGCTGAGTAACTTCTACCACGAAAGGCTTCTGTGTTTATCTCTGATACGACATATGAGGTAGAAAAATAAAGATACTCTCAACACGACAGCTGCTCTACAAGTTTACTTAAGGCAATGACTGCATCCAAACAAGCCTCGGTGCTCTCTAGATGGCTGGCCTCGGGCAGTCAGGCTCCCTCAGGGGACTGCGGGGCTGAGCTGCGTATGACAGCAGCAAGCTCTTCTGTGAGCAGTGCTACGGCTTTCGTTGAAGCCACGAGAGGCAGAAAGGGCTGTCAGTAGATGAAGAACACCACTGTCAGAATGAAGCAACAGATATAACCATTGACTCCCAAGTACACCACTGCGCACCATCACATACCCTTGCTTGTTCCTCGGTGAGGAGTCTTCACCAGGCATCCATCAAAGAGTTCAAATGTCAGTATTTTCTGTCTCAGAATTGCTGACTGCTGCAGATTATGCAGCCTTGGGTGGTCATACCTCAATTGCTGCAGTTAAAATTTCATCGTGGTACTTCCACACTGCAAGTATCAGAAAAGTCTTTTGCCAGACACAAACTAGTATTTCATGACCTAATGCAGACGTACAAAAAAGAAACTCAAATTGAAAGACTCATTTTTCTAATTTAATAGAAATAACCAAACCAAAACGATTTTCAAACAATGTTTTAAACTGATCTAATACAACTCCCACAGCACATTCTAGAGCACTTAACAAGAAATATTTACAGGCCGCTAATGTATTAATTAACCATGTAAAGAAAAACTTTTTTAATTACACACCAGCAAAAGACACAGGAACAATTAGAAACTGTAACCTTGTTTAAAAAAAGTTAAATATGATTATTCAGATAATACAATACCACAGAAACCGCACTTTTTTGAAGAATCATATTAAAAGGCAAGTGAAGTTTACTATGTGCAAAAAAGAAACAGTTCAATTACTGGAAGCAAGAAATAATCAAAGAATAAAAAAATGCCATGAATTTAACCCTTCCATGAGTACGTTTACATGTAAAACAGGCTTTCAACTGCACAAATCTTTATAGGCTTATATACATCGTTCATGGTGTTCTGAACCTAAGAAATACTCCCACTTGCAGACCACTAGCAGACATGCACTTTTTAAAAAATGTAGCTCACACTCTAGAGTGGATGCTGCAACAAGTCAAACTTCTACAAAATATTTTAGTACCTGTCATTGTAGAAATTCAACAAATTCTCAAGAAAGCAGCCTTGAGCTGTAAGATCACTCAATAGAAGAGGCCAAAACTGCATTTCATACACTTAATAGTTCACTTATAATAAAGATACCCGAATTAACTGCAATTTTTGAAAACTAATTCAATTCAGATACATTAGAAAGCATATAAAGTAGGATCCCCATAAGGAAACACAGGGACTAGATGGAAGAGTTACTGTACACACACTTTGAGAAAACAAAAGAAATCGCCATATCTGAAGATACAATGCATATGTTCAATCTGAAATATGTCTATGTAAACTGTGGCATATAGATATTTTTTTTTAAAAAAGTACCTCCATTATTTACTCAAATACCGACTTTTTAAAAAAATACGTAACTTTCCCCAATTTTTAAAATAAAATGCCACACTATATTGTCAATAACTCCTGCACATTTTGTTTTTAAAAGCTAGATTTGGTGATATGCATACAAACTTCCCTATAAAATCACTATCCAAAGGAAAGGATTCCTGTCATGCTAATAGGCAACAGACAAAGCAGTTTTATTGCTTTTTTCCAAGGAAGAGAGTAAGAAAAACAAGAAAAAGTCAACTTCCAGTACATACACATAGCTTTAAAATACTGTTGCCATTACCTAAACTTTTAGAGGTCAGCCAATAAATTACGTTGTACAACAGAATGATAAATTTGGGCAAATTTTAAGGACTTCCATTCCAGTGGCTTGCAGAAATGTTTATAAAACATTTCAAAGATCCAGTGTTAAATGTGACACAGTCAAATATCGTAAGTAATAGCAATGGCGACATTCCACACAAAAAACCCCCGAACCTCTCTACATTTAACAGAGTATTTCTATTTTCAAAAGTTTGGGGAACATCCTTTTTTGGATAGTAACTCTGCCTTATAGTATAGGCCACTTAATTCCAGGGCACAGTTAAATAGAAGACCTGAACCTATTCAGCTGGTTACGTTATCACTAATCACTACTACTTACATGGCAGGATACCTGCTGAGGTAATTGAGAAGTCCATAAGTAGCATACTGTACACTTTCCACTCTTATTTCAAAAGCAAGTTGCCTTTTACTTCTTTGGATAACTTAAACTTCAGGGTCCTTTACAACAAAAACCGAGGCGTGAATAGTCTTTTTTTTTAACAAGTGTCTTACATCAAGCATCAGACTATCTTGCAATCACTCCGGAACACTGCAATCACACAGACAAAGGAGCCGACACGCAGAGCGGGCCCACCACATCTCTTATCTGCCAGAAGTGTTATTGATGTAAGCTATGCTCCAATTCCCAGGTAAAACACACATTGCACACACATACCTGGCACGGAGAAGATGCTCAGAGTAAGAGAGTCATCTGTTAATGCAAATCCCATTAATTTGCTCTTGAACAAGTTACATAGAGTGTGGCACCAAAACGTTGTTTTGACTGAGCAAACCCTTACCAGTTCCGTGTTGAACATTTACAGATTATAGGATCAGGAAATGTATCATCAGACCTTATCTATCCTTTCAAATATTCTTGAATAGAATTTAGCTAATTTCAAAACAATCACTGATTGTTGTATTTGGCGTTCCAAAATGAAGGGAGGGTAGAGAGAATGTTCTTTTGTTTCTTTTATATAAAAAAGAAAGGCTTAAGATTTCTTGCACACATCAAAATTCCACATAACATTACTGAGCACTGATGAGCTGAATGGAAGGACCAATTCTGTAAGTTCAGTAGGTTATGTGCGAGAGCAGAGCTTGAATTCTCACCAAGCTCAAAGCTCAGCATCACTTGTGGTTTGCAGGTGAACTACCAGAATGCAGTCTAAGTCACGAGCCTACAGGGTTTGACAATTTTTCTACCGTATCGTGAGCAGCGAACGAAGCAAGAGGCTATCCCAAAACATTCAGGCATCTGCTCTGGGGTCCAGTACCTGGAATCTGGGCGGAAAACAGATGGTACCATTCTCGCAGCAGCCAGGGAGCATGTGCTACCCCAGGACCACAGCTCTGTAGTGTGGTCCTTCCCCACCCGGTGACCGACCCAGTTGAGGATGCCGTCGTGCTTGTCCTACACTCCAGTTCAGGCACGGGGTATCTGCAGTGCTTGAATCCACAACTGGGGCCAACGGTTAAAAAGCTGAGGCCTGAAGGTACAGAACTTACAGTGCTTAAGTGCCATAAATATAGTAACCCCAATTGAAGAGAATTCACAAAATCTTATTTTCATGATAATTTTAATAATTTGCAAAATGAAGCTGAGAAACTAGAAATGCATAAATAGGCAATACACAGAGCCATTAAATGATCCCTTGTTACTATTAGTGTCCTATTCACACACATCATCCTTTCTACGGGCAAAGTTTTTGCTATCTGTCAATTTAATATGTTTAAGTAGAATTATTTTTCCTTTCACATACAAACTGGTAAAAAATAAATTTAAAATGGCGCCTTCTTAATATCTGAAAAATGAAAAAACAACAGTTTTGAGTTTTAAGTGCAACATTTGTGTAATTTAAAGTCAAGTTACAAATACCTTCAGTCCCCTTATTCATTCTGAGAGGTATAGTCACAATGTACATATACCTTGTTCTTATAAAAAGAAATTAAATCTTAAGTGATTTGCATAAAAATTGCTGAGAACACATCTCAATTTGATACATTGTGCTAAAGTATTTATCTTTACCATTATGGTAAAGTATATACACTGTCATGGGAATTGCTCATGCTGAGTATACCAAGCCCCAGTGATTTACCACAGAACTCCTGTATTCACACAAAATCTTACGGCAAATTTATAGTCTGTCAACCTCATCTGATTATATGATATCTTCACCTGACATTAACAAGATCTGTACGAAGGCCAGAAATTACATCTATTATTTCTAGTATTGATTTTTGTCAGTAAAGAAGGAAACAACTGTTCAAACCATAATTACTTGGTGCTGACCTCATCTCTAACCAGAATGCTGGAATGAAGGCAGTGTGCAATGGGAAGGCACTGCAGAGATGCCTGCCACAGGGTTTAGTGAAGTGGGGAAATTGTTCCGTTTTCAATATTTGACCAGAAACCACTCAAAGCCAAATCTTGTGCTGTGCAAGTGCTTTGTCCAATGGATAGACAAGTAACCCAATCTCAACAGATTCATTCCAATCTTTCTAGACATTTTGCTCATAAGCTGCTTCTGAAGAAAGTTCTGGGTAGTACTCTAATAAAAATAAGACAGAACCTCAAAATGAATGCAGTGTTAGAAATAGCATATATTACAAATCTTTTCTTGATAGGAACAATTAATAAGAATACATATTAGCTTAAAAACAGTTCAGCAAATGTTGCCGATCTGCAAGAAATCTCAATTCACTATTTACAAATAAGACAAAGTGAATACAGGAAATTTTACACATTTGGTAGTTAATAGGTTATTGTTTGCCGAGTGGTCTATTAGAAACTGATATTTAGGAAGACTGGAAAAATACCCCAACCAGTTATTACCTCTTCAGTCTATATTTTAAGTACAGAAAATTAGACAATGAATACTGGAGATAACATTCTGCCTCATTAGGGGGATCAGGGACAGATGACACGTTAAGACTTTTGCTATGAATGCCATTAAAATGTTCTGTGTACAGGATTCGTAACGAAACTACCTAGTCCTACTGAAAAGGGATTGCTGCAACCAGTTTAGTCTTTCATCTGTCAAGAACTCACACTCCTGCACTTGCTAATTCAGAACAGTTTAATGATTTTTTTTCCTTTTGCTATACATAAAGTGTATAAAGTCAAATTTAGAGAACTGGATGAACACAGAAGATCAGTTATTCACAATACCGCTTAAACAAGATGATAAAAACAGTGACCAACACGCACTGAAGTTCACATAAAGAAGGGATTTCAGAAACATTGCTCACACTGCAGTCCAGCATGAACACAAGATACAGCAACTGTATTGGTCCAGTCCTGCAGAACATTTTACTAAGCAGTCATATCTGTACATAGAACATGCTCCTATCAAGTCTTCTTCTATTCCACACTCATCCACCTCTACCTTTGAGATCAGGATGAGTATGTCCCCTCCATCAGGAAAAGAAAGAATATAGCAAACAATCAAGGGGGAAGAAAAAAAAAAAAAGAAGCCACCGAAAATTTACAGTACAGTTTTTTTCCCCTTTTGATGAGAATGCTTTCTGTACAACTGTTTTTTGTAATCTAATACTGTTTAAAAAGCTATCAGCTTCTTCAAGATGGCCACTGTAGGCATGATAATATTCCAGGAACACTTAAATAACAGTTTATACAATAAATTTTAGGTCCATATCATTAGATTACTTTATATGCACTGGTCTCTCATCTGATTTTAGGCGTTTTCTACGAGGTTGTATAAAATCTTCATCGGAGTCCTCAGTTATTTCACCATCATCCTCTTCCTGCTCAAACTCAGGCAAAGGCTGGAAGGTCCTGTCTGGGTAGATCTCTGTAAGTTTATCTTCAAAGTATAATGCAACTGCCTTCCCTGCCTGTGCTACTTCTGAATCAGCCTGTAAATAAAAGAAGACAGGAATATTCACCTGTTGGAAATGCACATCCCTTCACCAAGTGTGCATGGTCTGAAACGCTTACCTTCAAATTAATCTCTTGTGTTTCTGCATAAACTTGAACAACTTTCATCATCTAAAAAGGATACCAGAGTCAAAAAAAATGAAATTATAATCCTTTCTAAAGTTATGAGATTGCACAGGATTGGATGACTAAAGTCAGCCATAACAACAAAACAGTTTGTTATGGACTACACCTCTTTAGATCTCAAACTTAGTGGAACCAGGTTTAAAACAGTCTTAGGAGGGTGACACAAGGTAAATAAACCTTTAACTAAACACACAACTATTGTACAAATAAGCGTCTCCCAGTCACTTTCAAAATCACGCTCTACTCATGACTGCTTTCTTCATTATAAATTTTAGTTGCCTGGACATCATTGTGGAAAAGTTGCACTTTAGGGAGAAGTGCTCCATCAGACTACATTCTTGGGGGAATTACCCCACTTGGATTTCTATTTTTAAAAATCATATGGCTTAGAGGCACTAGACATGATGCTATTATGAGGACAGGGTAACTCAGCTTTTGCCATGAGCCAGCATTTCAAACAGCGAGACAAGTCTGAAACACCTTTTCATTTTAAAAAAACCCCACATCCATCAGTCCTTGCTCCCTTGTTTTACTCTTGTCCCTAAGAGCTGCAGCATGTTTTCCTCTACAGTAGATGCTTCATTAATTCCCTTGATTGAGAAGTTCACATAATTGCAACTTCTGCCACAGTGCTCATTAACCTCCACCTAATACAGAGACATAAGGGAGTCGGGGGTGTCAAAGTCCCAAATGCTTGTGAGCATTTACAGCATTACATCATTAACCTTGATTTTTACTTGTGTACTTGTGAAGCAGCTGAGATTTTAATTGCAGGTTTGTGTACTTCCTTCAATTTACTTCTTCACAGAGCCAGAAGAAATGCACCCCAAACACTGCAAAACTGAGATTACATTTTACAAAGAGATACTGGCTGTTTTATATATTTCTAAGGTCAGAAAAAAGCCATTCCCTGCAATGACTTCTCCCCAGGGCTTTTTGTCATCCTTGCTTTAAGGCATCTCAAAAAATAAGGACACACTCTTATCTCAGCTCTTGCTCTGTTTCAGCACAATATCAGAATTTTTTTAATGTTCAGAATATTTTTTCCATTGCTCCACCTAGTAATAATACTTGGGTGATTTATCTCCCTAGGTCATGCTTCATATGTAAGGTGCCAATATTTTATTATCAGATGGGCTCATTGCAAAATAAGTCAGCTTTCTACATTCATCAAAAACATGACTCCACACAAAAATTATCTACTAAACCTGATCTTTGCAAGAGCCCAACTACCCATGAGCTAAAGCACTAAGCTTGATACTAGCCATAATGAACACAATGCTTTTCTGGATTCAGCCTGCGTAAGGCACTAGAACCAGTAGAATATTCTTCAGAAAGGCACTTTTCCTCAGTAGAGGAAGTTTCCTCAACAGAGGTCTACCACGTTTCAGGAGTATAAGAACAATTATCTGTATAGCTTGAGACAGTTTTAAGGACTGCTTGATTATGTCCTTTACCACACTTCCTAAGCACTTCTACAATCTATTCAATGTACAGTAACAAGGTCACCCTGCTCCTCAATCATATATCCACACCAGTGAATGCATTTAAAGGTTCCCTCTGCTAAAGCTTGATCTCCCTATTTACCTAAAATTGAGAGGTTGCTCTGTAGTTGCATTTATTTTGTTTTATTTGTTTTTTAAGTGTCTGATTCAGCACCTGCTCCACAAGCAGAAATTACAACTGGAAGCAGAGCCTTTACTTGAAGAAGCTGCACAACCATACTGAAATAAATATTAATCTAAAAAAAATGTATACAGATTGGAAGCTAACATACTTCATTAAACCTTTCACAGTTCTTGAAGATCAACCGGACATCTGCCACAAAATCCTCAGGAGTCTGGTAGTGTTGAGAATGCTTCTTTTGCAGTTTCTTTTTCACCGTAGACAAATCCATTGGTTTCTTTATAATTTTATAGTAATTTGGTATCTGTAAAAAACAGTGATTTATCACTACAATGACCACATAGTTCACAGAAGCTGCTGAGTTTCTTCACTTATCAGAATATCGATCAGCTAATCTCATCGTGCACTGTATGCATGTTCAGCAAGGGAGAACAATTACTTTCATAGCACAGCAATGCTTTTCTTTATATTACTTTTTTTAGAGCTGGAAACAGAAGAGTCAAAGCAATTTCTTTCCTCTTTTCATTTAAAAGATTGTCCAAATAAAAAAAAACCCAACCAACCAAACAAGCTCTCCTAAAGTATTTTGAATTTCATGGGTATCCTGAGATACCCTCTTCGAATTCAGTAACTGCCAATTGAAAGTATTTTTAAATGTCTGGGTTTGAGACTGGGAGTAGAGCCTCTACATGGAGAAGCTACAGAATCACCTTCTGTCTCCCTCAGAATCATGAAATACTGGATGACTGCAACAACTTTCAGATTGATCAAGGAGATATATTTAAAGTGGAAGAAGTCAGTTCTTTCCCAAAATCAACTCTACACTTTTAGAGGTGTTATGCCAAAAATAAATCACAAGCTTATTTTTCAGGAGACTCACCGAGGCTGGGACTGGCTCTTGAAACTCAATGCTCAGCTCATGACAATACAGGTAAAGCAGGAGACGTTCACATTTCTTATAAAGAAATAAACAGTTTCACATTAATATCCTTAATTTACCCTCAGCCCAGAGGTTCATATTTCCCTTTTTAAAACAGGTTTGTACTTTAGCAGCTTAGTACTTGAAAATTTAAATGCAATCCCCACAAGTTTAATTCTAAAATGTAAAGTTCTTAGGAGGGCATTGTTGAGAGTAGTACACCACCTTACTGCTCACATAGCAGAAATATACTCCCTTTTTGCTTTCTTCTTCCTAAGCAAAAGCCAAGGATTGAAACCAAACATGAAGAGGCACACTAATATACAGTCAAATTACAAAAAAAAATACAAACTACAATCACTGCATGTAACAGGAAAGGACTGAGTTGCAGACTTTTATTCATTTCCCCACAAGACAAAATTAACTATTTGAAACCAAAGCCAGAGTGTCTCTATAAATTCACTGTTGAAGTATTTTTCTTTCCTTTGCTTGTAATTCCTTTGGAGGAATTTGATTTGATAATACTCTAAGACTTTATGCACAAGCTGACTGATAAAGCTAAAAATAATTCAGACTGTCAGGGTCATTCACCTTTCACAAGAACGCACCCCTCACAGGATGAACTTAACATACCAAACTTACATAGCTATTTTATGAAGGTTATATCAATGTTAAATGCAGAGAACTTCTATTAAGAACACTGAAGAGATCAATGCATGTTAAAGGACACATTTAAATACAGAACATGTGTTTACATACAAGGCTTAGCTACTAGATGATTACAGCCCCATTGTAATGGAGCACTCTCACGTAGTCACCAACACCTGCATATGTGGTCACAGCAAGAAAAATCTCATTACTCATTTTGAGTTTTTTTGTAAAAGCCACAGCTATAATTTGCTGCAGCCACAGCAAAAACATCTTCAAGAAACAGTAGGAGACAGCTAATGTGAGAAGGCACTTTTTTCTAGGAAACAGATTCCTACAGATTTGAGACATACCCTTTGGTCCACAGGACTCAGGCCTTGTGCTGTTTTCCCTTTCTTGCTGTGTTGTGAATTGTCACAATCATATTCTACTTCTGGTTTGCTCAGATCTCTGCAGAATGTACATATCCACTCTCCACTAAACAGAAATAAACACAATTATTCCAGATATCCAGGGACAAAGTCTCATCAGTGATGACTACAAAGATTTTTTTCATTACAAATTCACACTTCACTCTAGTAAAGACTTGGATATCACAGAATGGTAGGGGTTGGAAGTGACCTCTGGAGATCATCTAGTCCAAAATCTCCAAAGATAAGGAACAGCTCTTGATGCTCAAGACAATTCTGCCATTCAAGGCCATTCTTCCTGCCCTCATATTCCTCTCCCAAGTATGTTATAATACTTTATAACACCTTTTCTCACCGTGACTTTAAAATGAACTTTACATAACAGAATCACACATTGAGAGACCGCATGTTTATCAGATAAACCTTGACCAGTTACATGCAAACCAATTCAGACAGGCCTTTGAAATGGCCGATTTTTTTAATGACCAAGGATGAAACACCAGTTTTGGTACTATGTTTAAATCTACCACATGAACGAGACCACAGAGCTGTTCTCAGGAATCATTATGCTATTTCTGGTACCTTGGAAAGCTGAGGAGTGTTGGTACGTGACAAGTAAGGTGAAACACCTTTGGGCACTTCTCACAACATAACAGATCCCCTCCATTCTGGCATACAGCACACCAGTCTTCATTTGGATCATCATCTTTGTTACTGCCTTCTCCTCCAACTCTAGCTGATCGGTGCATTAGACTCCGCACTGGGGATTTTCCATTCACAAGACTATGTCCAGACTGTTTGCAACTTTCATTTAAATCTGCTGGTTCAGTTTTTACATGATTTTCAAGACTTCCTAATGCTTCTAATTCACTTTCAAGATGCAAGTTAGTGGATAGTGGTGGTGTCAAGCTGCTCTCAGGACTGCTAAGCTGAAATGAAAGTAGCACATGAAAATCAGAGTCAGTTTTACAAGTGCATCTTTCTTCACATGTTGGAAGTCAAAAGCCATGCACCATTTAAAAGTATTACACACGTCTCCCAAAATAAGTGGCAAATCATTATGAAGACCTGAGTTGCACAAAGTATTGAAAATTACTTTTTTTGGAAGTCCATCCTGTCAAGGACAGATTCATTTGTACTGATACATAACGATACACAATCTTTGAAGCCAAATTCTTAAACATGCCGTTAGGAAAATCATAACATACTGTTGCACAAACTAACTTTACCATGCAAGCACTCCTTCTGCCATCCTCTGTTTTTTCCTGTTTTACTGTTCCTGAGAAACTGCATATCTCTTCCTCTGTCCCTGGCTCTTGCTTAACTTTCACTTGGTCAGGCTTGAAGTTAATGCTAGTTTTCTCAGCCGTTCTGCCTGAGGAGCCACAGCTAGAAAGATACCAGCACATAAGTAAGAGGAAAACTTGTCAGAGCAAAGAAATTTAAGTGACTGTTTTCTGAACAATTTCAAAGACAAAGCATGTCAGAACATTTACTAGATAACTCAAGTTTACAAGGCAGCAGAGAATCATAGTGAAGGGAAAAAAAAAAAACAAAAAAACTTCACATAAGCATTCTTCCATTACTGGATCACAGTTATATCAAAGCTCTATTGACCTGTTACCAATTCATTTTTTGAATTCTTCACGTCTGATTTCTCAGCCTGGCAGTGTTAACATAACATACTCACCTTCCTCTGCTACCTGTGCTGGAGGTACTAGGTGGCCTCACAGGAGTGTGGGAGTTGGATAAACCTGCAAAGAAGAGTAGAAATTGACTTAATACAAATTCACATTCTGCAATAAAATAAATTACTAGTGTTGAGTAATGCCAGAAGTACTGCTAGAATATCCTGGTTTAATAAGTCAGCTGCCCTCTCAGTCGTTTGATCAGAACAAAGGTCTAGCACACCACATTAAATAAAAAAAAAAAACAATCAACACACTGTTGTTACAGTCCCAATAATTATTTAATCTAATCCAAACACTGCTATAGCCCTCAGCCTATTAAGTCCTCAAATTTTATCCACTGACATCCATCAATAAAGTCAAGAAAAGCAGACTGGTTTGCATGCAGGTTTTGAGAAACACAGTAAGTTCCACTGCTGCAACCATTCAGTCACGGAATCTTATAATAATCTTCCAGAGAGAAGACTAAGAGAAACACATATGAAATGACTGAAATCAGCTTCTTAGTAATAGAAATTGACATTTTCGATGTTTCAATAACTCAGCATTAGGTATCGGTGACTTAATTGGTTCACATGCATAACAAAAGCTCTTTCATCAGTTGGCTGTACTTAGAATGACCTTGCTTAAGTGATTGTTTGGTTTAAGTATTTCTGTGACTAAGCTATTCTATAAACTTACTTCCCAAACCTCAGAATGGTCTAGACCGCCATCATTTGGGGGCAATTACTGAACTACGTCCTCTGGTGCACAAAAAAAGAAAAAAGAATTGTGGTAACACAGGACAAGAATATAATCTATATACGTATCTGGAATACTGCATTCATGTGCTTGCAGTTTGTTACTATAAAGATATTTCTGAAGGCAGGTAAAATTTATATTTCCACAAGAAATTATTTCTGAGCAAAACAGATTTTAAATTAACAAAATATCACTTCCCTTTGGCAGGAAATGGTAGGTAATTATTTTTAACTTAAATAGCAGAATACCCATCACTTTCTAGAATTGCTAGAGATATGCATCACATTTACCTGATGACCCTGGAGACAGAGCTGAAGGTCCTGGGGAGGGATTCATGGTGCTTGTAGGTTGTGGGGGTAGGTGGCTGCCTGTAATGTATCTACTCAGAAGGTTATCTAAATTACTTGAACCAGCATCTTCAAGCTAAGAAGCAAACACAAAAGTCTGAATCAGAGAGGCCTAATTAAAGTTTCTTAATAGTTCCACATCTTTAAACCGTGATCAGTGTCTTTACCAGAATTGTTCACTATCCCTTCAAGGATTCAGGGCAGCAGCAAACATTTTTATCAGTTCCATACAGAGATCAGTCTTTCAAAACAAAACCCACAGTCAGAAATTTAACGTAAGATTTTCCTATAGCTCCTAAATATCTTGAGTTCTTCCAGTATGGTCATAAACTGCACTTAGTCTAGGTCATTCCAAACTTTCTGTTTCCCAGATGTTCAGTGTCTCAGTCATTCAAATGGTGTTAAGTCATATGAACTACCAGATTACTAATGTTGCAAGAGTTACTCCACAATCAAGATATTAAGGGAAACCATGAACTTGTTTCTCCTCAGCTAGCTAACTGTAACTGTATCATTCCAGAGACAAGTACTGGTATTCAAATTAAAAAGATACAGAAAGGGAAGCAGATCATTACTTGACCCAGAGCATAAGTGCCTGATCCTCTCCACTGACCTGGATAGGTGGGATATCTGGCAGTGAAGGTAAATTCTCTGGGTTTGTGACAGAAGGAATGAGTTCGATTGCTGTAACGGATGGACTTGTTGGACCACGGTTTGCACTCGCCATTGTTGCTGTGGTAGGACTAGTTGGATTAATAGTGGTGTTGTGCACAGAAACAACTGGAAAAGGCCCCGCATGTCCAGGGTTAGAATGCTGTAGAAAAAGACAAGAGACCGTGACTGCATTACGAACAAATCACACAGCCACTGAATGTAAAATTGCAACATATGCTTTATATGATAGTCCTTAACAGAATATTTTGTGGGGAAGCACATATAAACTCACATTTCTATCGACATAACCTGACAGCACTGAATGCAAAGCAACTGCTATCCTTATTTACTTGGAAAGAAAAAAACACTTTATGTGGCTAGATATTTAAATATAGGGCACATCTTCCAGCAAATTATTTTAATATATAATTTTCTTAAAGCTACTACTTCCTCCAAAGACAGCTTTAGAGTCCACATGTCTGACTATAAACTTTTTTTTTTTTTTTTTTTAAAAAAGTAGAAACTGTTTCAACTATTATGAAGCCACTTTTCGTTTTCCAGTCACACTAACATTCATGTCAAGAATTTTTATTCTTAATGGTATGCAGACCTTTGCGCATCATGCTTCAGGTTCAAATTTAAATACACTTCAGAATTTGGTTTCACTAAAAACCCCAAATGCATCACTTTGAACTTCATTATTCCTGACTATTCTTTAAGAAACCCAAAAGCTGAATGTCACTGAAAAGTACAAAATGGAAATGTTTTGTTTCCCAGAACTAAAATGCAATGCAAACATCAGAATTCATTTTCATTCTTAAGGTTTGAATTTTCTTATGTTCAGCAAAAATGTCACAGTACAGTATGCAACATGAAAAAGCACACAAATGTGTGTAGCTGTGAATTATAAGTGTTACAGATAAACACATTTACAGCTGGAGGTATCTATTGTAATGAAAGTTTGGCACAATGGCACAAATGAAGTGTGTACACAGGATATACTTGTCTTTGAAGGTGAGGCTGCATCATGGAGTATTGTGGTCCATTGTGGCGTGGTATTCCTGGTATACGAGCAGTATTCTGAGCCATTCTCATCTGATGTGCTTGGTAAGCCCCACAGTTCATGTTACCCCTCTGCATGGTCTGCATGCTGATCAACCTGGGAGGCTGCAAGGGTTTTTGGTTTTTAAAATTTTTGCTTTTAACATGGAAAACCGAAGCCAATCTCTTTCCACAGTAGTAGGTTTACCAGTTATATATAACATCAAGAAAAGCCAAAAGCTGTCATATTTAACATATGTCAAATTTCAAAAGATTTTCATGTTTACAAACCGCTTTCTAAGTTTATATTGATAGGGCAACTTTAAGTCAAGGTGCTATGGTAAAAGGTGAAATAAAAACATACAAGATACTGACCTGCTGCTGTAAGACTTGTGGACTAGTCTGCCTGGGAACTGAACTAGCTGGCTGTCCCATCCTCATCTGCTGCATCTGCTGATGCTTTTGTGCATACACTTGCTGCTGCATGTGCTGAAGTCGAAGCTGTGCTAGATTGATTTGTCCTGGAGCTTTGTTGATGTGGTTTGTTCCTGGAGGAGTTTGTCCAACCACTACGTTAGGAGTGTAAGTAGGAGTTGGTTTATTTTCAATGACAAGGTTACCTAAACAAAACAGAAAAAGAACTAGTAAACAGTTAACTCTCCACCATCATCCAAAGGCTGATAAATGCAGAACATTCAGATGTTTCTAATTCAATTCCCTCATGGGCAGCAAAAAAGCAATTTAAGTTTGAAATTTTCTTTTTAAGTCTCCATAACCATACATGAGAGAAGCAAAAAGAAAACTCAAGACTACAAGAAACTGCAAAACTAAAAACATGACCTGTGAGGAAAGAGCAAACAAACTGGAACTGCACAGCCTAAAGGACAAGACAGAGATGACTGTTCTCTCTGTTCACAACAAATGGACAAGATGAGAAATAAGAAAGGAAAAAAGTATGTTGAGCAAAGCCCAGGAAAAGATATCTGGCGGACAGTGGAGAGCATCCCAGCATCCCATCACTGAATGACTAAGGACAGGTTATACAAGCATGACACAAAACACTTCTACAAGTGAGTCCTGCCTTGATACAATGCGATGGACCATATTGCCTCTCTGGCTATCTCGAGCCTTAATTTTAAAGGGAAAGAGCAAAATGTTGATTTTTGACTTTGAACACGTACTCATTGGAATCTGCTCATCACTTTTTATTGAGGTTGACAGGTTTTGTTTCCTGTACAGCCTCCCCCTCTGCCCTGAGTTCCTAGTCAAACAACATCTGAACCTCTGTTCTGAAAGCCCTGCTTTTTCCTTCTTGACTAATCTCAAAGAGTCACAGCACTCAAAAATTGCTTGAGGAACTGCCTGTGAAAGAATAGCGTCAATTTTAAACCATTACTTACACAATGAAAAGTTTGTTCACTGTGCATATAAACCTCCTTGACTAAAGACTGGAACACCAAAACCTGGCTACACACAAAAGCATCAGAAAGAGCTGACATTTTAATCAGATTTTCTATTCGATTTTTAACCAACAGAAAAGCTCACAAGCAGTTGCTAACAGACGCCTCTGTCTCTATTCGCTATTTACTTGTCAAACAAGCTTATTCCAGAAACTGAAGCATCCATTTAGTGCTAGCCTGTTATACCATAACCATAAGAACCACTTTAAGAGGGGAAAAAAGGGCCATTCCTAGAACCATTCCCATTGGAAACCAAAACCTGTGAAGAAAGCTTTGCTAAAAGAAAGAACACGGCACATAAGGAGGGTAATCAGGACTGGATGGGTTATGTCAATTGAGTTTTGGTCTCCAGCATTAAGAGATGCATTGCAATCCAACTCACTCATGTTGGATTAACACCCCCAACTCAATCTAGTTTTTCAAGTAACACAGAATAAACAAGCACAATTTTCTCACCTAAATTGACGACATTCTTTGCCCAGAATGTAGGGTCACAATGGAAGCGTATTGCTCCATTAGCAGCTGGAACAGGATCACAACGTGCCTTTAAAATATGACGTAACTGGAACGTTATCTATTGGAAAGCAAAAACAAGACTGTGGATGACAATGAAATAAAGAACGAGAACATTGAGAAGTGTGCATTTGCCAAGTGAGTTTAGACTACTAGATCACCAACAAGGACTGTCCATAGCAAATCTGGTTAGTAGCCTAGAAAGCACTCAGTTCACCAGGAAAATCATCCACCATACAACTGATTTTTTTACTCAACTTGTAAGTTGATTGTAGAGAAGTACTGTTATACAATAACATTACTTCTGCAATGACTCAAGTCAAACACTGAGATGCCTTTACAGAGCTTGACCCCATTCCTTCTATGACAAAACTTCAATATAAGATTAATTCATGAATGAGAAATTTATCCCATTAATACAGATAATTTTTTTGTTCTTTTGGTTTTTTAAAAGAAGCATGATGAACTCATTGTCCGTTCCTCAGACATAATCTAGTGAAGCTACATGATGCTTAGAAAATTCTTTTGACTAAACATTCTTTGTACTGTACAGCCAAGTTAGAGGATGCTTCCTTACCAGCCGTTTACTATATAGCAAAGCAGTACTGCTGCCACTTGCAATAGCCCAATTAGTAAAGTTCATCACATGCTTCACTTGTCGCGAAAGACCAGCAATGTCATTTTGTTGTTGTATTAACTTCATCTGTCTCTCCTTCGTTACATTCTACAAAGAAACAAAAACTTTATTACAATGGGGGCTTCAGATGTAAGAGGAAAATGTAAACTGCTATCACAGTTCTTAGAGCAAAAGAAAAATGTCACAAGCAAAGCAGCTTATACTAATGCTCATATTCAGAGTGGCTAGAACCATCAAGTAATAATTCTCTAGTGTTCCACTCTAACATTCTTCCCAGAGGTATCAAAGTGCAGGAAAAATAGTGGGCTCAGAGAAGAGCCTTTATCCCAGGAAAATATCAACTACTAAAACAAGACCAGTCCTCTTCCTCACATTGACAGAGGCATAACAGCACAACAAAGAACTGGGGGAGCAACCCAGACTGGGGCCCAACAGAACTGCCAGCTCCGTACTGGGTGGTGCCCTGGCATCCTGCAACTGCCACCATGGGAGCTGCAGAGCAGATGGAAGAGACGGCAACAGCGGTGCACAAATGGTAACGACTGCGATTAGGACCACCACTGTCTCAGCAGCAAAGCAGTCAATATGATACTAGGAGTGAAAATTAACACTATCCCATTTGCTGCCCTGCTCCCTTCCCCTGCTGCCACCCTCCTTCACCAGCAAAAGGATGGACATGGATTTTAACAACCTGGCACAACTGACAGAGCAGGTGTAAAGTCGCATCAAACACCCGGCATCAATTTATTATGTGCTCAAAACAAATTACACAGATCTGTCTCAAGGAGTTCACACTCTGAAGAAAAACTAGACAAGGCATCAGAAGACAAAAAGAAGCAACTCAACTGTAACAGTGATAATATATTTACGTGAACCTTAAAAAGCTGTTTGAGGAAAAGACTAGATTATACATCACAGAGTCATGTTATGCTATAGAAACATGGCAAACAGAACATGGAAAGATTTTCAGACACTCCTTTATGATGAGCCTGATTTGGAATGAATCTCAGGCATAGACATAAAACTAAATGAGCCACATGCCCTAGCTAGTGAAAGAATAAACAAGAGATTTAACTCCAACACGCTAGTCACAGGCAATATTAGTATTCCAACACCTGCAGTCACACCAAAAAAAGCTGTTTTCAAACATGTAATATGAGTTCTCAATAGGGGACTGGAAACAGTGAACAACACTATTATTATTTCCTCTTAACTGTACCTCAAGGTGCTGTAAGAGAGATTTTCCTTTTTTATTGATTTCATTGATGAGGGTGAATATAGCCACTTTGATTTCCTGTTCTACTCGTTTGTTAGTTTCATTTACTTCTTTTATTCTAAAAGAAAAACAAAAAAAAAAGAGAGAGAAATGTATTGTCAGGCAGTCACTTCACACTATGCCACCAAATACTAAATCTTCCCACCCTAGAAGAGTGAAGGAGCATTTCTGTATTGAAGAAGTTCTGAAAAGCGTAAAATATACAGCTTGTTTGATTTCTAACAGAAAAATCATCATTAATCAACTTTTTCAAAGAAGCCACCTAAAATTTCAGGTTTGGAAAAAACCAAACTCTCTGAGATCAAGATGGTACTTCAATTAACAACTTGTGTTTTACTCAAAAGAATATAAACCTTGTGGTTTATACACTTGATCTAGATGTTTACACACACACGTAGAGACATACCCAGCCAAGACCACATCTGTGTGTAGGTACACACATATATTTATCTCCATATCATGTGTCTTTCACTATAAAGAATTTATATATGATGCCTTTAACCTCTGTGCTATTGCATATTAACCAGAAAGGAGGTCAACCCTGAATTTCAGAGGGACCCCTCCACCTCCTCCAAAAAAGCTTATAACAAAAAGGTTACTACATACCTGTAATCAACACACAATAAGAATACAAATGTTTGACTAATGTTTCATCTGACATTAGTCTATATTATTCTCCTGTTTTACTACTACTGTCTTTCAGGGTTTTTTTTTATACTTCGCACCTCTTCACCATTTCCATCGTCATTCTTCCTCAGTTTTACAGTCTTCACTATACTCAACTTCTTCAGACTCACTTGAGCTCCATCCACAGAATTTGAAATACAGAATTTCTTAAACTCCATTGCAAATTCTGGATTTATTTGATCCTATGCTGCCTTAATCTAATGACAACATAGTGCTGCAGCAGGATTCTTTACTTTGCTTGTAGGAGTCAGAGCACAATCCCTTGCCATGAGTTAGTCTGAGTGCAAAGACCTAAACTGTCCTTTTTTAAAGGGCTTCTTCACTACTAGATCAAGCATCCAAACTTGTGATGTCATTCATCCTGATATGATCACAAGACCAATATTCATTTGTCTGACAATGATCTTTATTGTTGGTGTCAAATGCTGTTGAAGGCATGCTGGACACATGCTTCCTCATGACGGCACAACCCAGTCATTTTCTCCAAAAAATCATTCAACCAACCCTTCATTAAGTCAGAAAGCATCCATCTTTGGCTTTGGCTCCTAACAATTATTCCAGTAGACAGCTATTCCTTCAACACAGCTTTACACTTCAAGATCACATACAATGGCAATTTCATACCATCTGCTTACCCTGACAACATTATTGTAATACACTTTTTTTCATTCCCTGAAGTTATAATACTGATTTCATGCCCTGCACTTCAACAAAGTAAATGGCATGTCAAAGTGAACTAGCCTCTCATTTGCACTACCCATTTGGCTCAGCACATAATCATGATCTTTACACAACCCAACCACATGCTGCAGAAATACACTGAATTTTCAGTGAAGCCAGAAACTCTTAGGCAAAAAAAGTTATAATGTGCTACTCATATGCACCACCCATTATTGGCCTTGACTTCTTATCAGAGAATGTTCTATGACATTTCTCGAGCTTTCAGTTTAATTATTTCTCAAGTAACTGGGTTTCTGTCTCTTGTTCAAGCATTTAAGAATTCTACAGCTTGTCCTGCTACATGATGGTGTCCTCTTTTGGGTCCCTCCTCTTTGGGTCCCTCCAAAGAGTTCTATGTCAAATCAGCACATAAAAATTTCCATTTTCATTGCTTCCCTCTTCACACAATTGCCGCTCATGTCTTATGTTCCCCTATCCTTACAACTTCTTCTTTTTTTTAATGTACATGGTACTCCTAGAAGTTAAAAATTTGCACCAGAACTTCTCCTTATATCTTCAGTACACTTCCTTCTACCCTTGCAACTTCCCGTCTTCAGATGATGCGTCATTTTGAAAATTACTTCGAAGTTGCAGAAGGCTCACAAAACCATCAAGAGTCACAGTGGAATTCCCTGACCTCCAGCACACCATGTCACCACAAGTGGGTGAAAAGCCAGCAGCAATTATGTGCTCTCTCTGTCTCTATATTCAATATTCTATATGATGTTCAATTTAAGCTAACCCTGGAATCTTTAAATTAAACTACTTAAGGAAAAGCTGGTCTTCCTTTCAGGTAATTACACTTTTTGCAGCAAAACAACTTCTTATTCAATTGCAAAATAAGTTTTTGTTACAGTTATCAAACAGGCATTCATATGAAACATAAAAATATTTCCAGAAAAATTTATTTCTCTCTACAGCCAACACTTCCGTCACCTAGAGCTGAACTTAGCAAAAACTATTAGACGGGTTTGCCTTGCCTATTTTATTCCTTTTTTTCTCCCCTCTCCTCCAAGTGTAATACATCTGTTACATCTTTGGTTCTACTCAAAGTTGCCATAAAAGACATCATCATTGATACTTGTTTCTTGTAACAGCTTCCTACAGACACACAGCATTGCAGAAAAGAAAATATTCCAAAAAGTAATTAAGTCCAATACAACTAAAGATACAGAATCAACTAAAATCTAAGAATTATTCTAGTCCTATCATTCATCTTACTGTGATTCACAAAAAGGCAATGTAATAGTAACAGTTAATCATTTTGGGCTACTTACCTATTCTGAACTTGAGCAGCTGCAAAATTTACATAATTCTTCTTCTCAAGAAGTTTGGCCAATAGGTTCTCAATTGCACCCTTCTGATTCTGAAAAGCTTCTTCCAGAAACTGATACCTTTTCGACATGCAAAAAGAAGACACCATTTAGCACAGAGCAATGTGCTGAAACTAGAGGTTCCCGATTTAGATATAAAGTTGTTTTTTTTTTCCTTAAAATATGACAAAACACACAGAAAAATCAAACTGTATGTATGCTGATCAGCATGCAAAATGTTTCAGTACTAATAAAACCCTTTGTAAGTGTCCAGAAGACTGAACCTCTGTGGGTCACTTATTAATCCCAGCTACCCAGGGAGACAATGCACTGTGTTGCTTCACAAGACAGCAAGCTATGGAACACCAGCTAAAGGAGACACCAAAAACTTCAGAGTTTGACAAATCATTTTGTTAATGTTAGACGAGGAAAATGCACTAACAGCTTAAACACACATTAAATTATACAAAAAATGCCCATCCCAGAAAAACAGTGTTTCAGCTGAATTATACTGCTCATATTTGACTGAATTAGTTTAATCTGAAAGAAAGTATCTGTATTAAAAAAACAAACTTTTAAAAACATACTATGTATCATAAGACAAATTAGCAATGCAACAGAAGCAAAACACCTACATTGAAAATGGCAGGGAGAATTAAGTTGCTCCAAGAGTTTTCATCTTTTCTGATCAACTGCTGAACTACCAAAAGATTCCCTCTAAACCCCAGGATTCCTATCAGTCACTTGCCAATTCCTGTCTTTGCAGTAAGTAAACTTTACGCTTCTGAAATATAATTTGTTAACAACAAGGAAAATTTAGGTTCCCAGAATGTCTTCCCTTCTTCGCTACACTAAATCCCAACATTCAAACTGGCCAAGAACTCCTAGAATTAAAGCATCTTGTAAGCTTCATTAGAAGTAACTCATACTGTCTACCATCCATAGCTGAAAAGAAAACAGCATCATCTTTTGTTAAAAACTATGAGAACATTACAGTCTAATCTACCAGGAAAAGAATGGATATACGATGAAACTTACAATAAGATTGTTTCTTGATTCAAATTACTCACAATTTCGGTAACAGACTTAGGCAAAGAGAACACTATTCACAACAGAAACAACTCTGCTCCTGGTCATTCAGTTTGTACCAGCAACAGACAAGTTTCCAACTATAAGAGTTTAGATTCCTCAGTCTCAGTCCTAGAATGTTGCTTTTTTCAAGAACAGTCTAAAGTGCCTGCAGACAGAGAGCATCATAAGATTTTAAGTACTAGAATGCAAAAAGTAGCATTACTAAAGCGCAAAGGCCACACAATTTGAAATGTTCAGATATCTGCAGATTTTCTAAAACTAAAGAGAGTTCTACACTTACCTAGCACTGCTAAAATTTAAAATTTTGCTGTAACTCCTGCTACAACCAAAAGACTTTTTGAAAAAATATATATATTGTAATATACTTCCAGCTTCCAAAGTAGCTAGAAGAAGACTGAAAACTACCTAAACTAGAGGGATCACACAGCATTAGGCTCCTAAAGAATGTCAGCTCTCTACAGAATCACCAGCAATTCTTTCACTTGAAATTCTGAACTGAACACTGGACTGTGTTGCTACTGAACTAGCAATTTTTGACTCCTTTGGTGCAAACTATTAGGACTTCAGGTAAGAAGGAAACAGGAGACTAAATCAATCCATGTGTTTCTACTTGGAATGATTTTCCTTCAGTGATGTAGTGAGCTTCATAAAAATCTCTGTTCCAGTTCATGGCAGATGAAGCAGCTGCCCTCATCATCTGTAATTCGCATCTGCAGATAAAACAATTCTAAAAGAATATTCTCCAACAAAGCATGTTAATAGCAAAGTATTCTCTTCTCTTACTAGAAGAGAACAGATGAGTAGAACAAGATGCATTGGTTAATCCGTTAGCATCATGCACAAAACAGATGCAGAGAAATCGACTAGAAAAAGTTAGTTGTTAAATCCTAGGAGCCCACACTTCCTGGACAAGTGTGTCTTTCAGGATATTTATGATGAAGCCTATGAAAGAACAGAGCAGGCATATTCAAGTTTGTTAATATTTTAATAGTAATTTCAAAAGTAGATGTTCTCCATGAGGCTGCTGTAGCAGCCTATGAGAGTAATCACTACTCTGGAAAAAAAACACCACTAAATTCAATATTGCAATGTTCTGTCAAGCACTTTTACAGATTTGTAGACTGACTAGGAAAAGCAGTGTTGCAGTGGCTGATAAACACATATTTATCCCCAGATTCTCTATTACAACACTGCAAAATACTTTTTCAAACATTCAAACAACTGTATTACAGAGCTGCTAAAGAGCAGAAAGTTCTACTGTATCTTAAGAGGTTCCAACTTTTTCCTAGCAGCTAAAAGAAAAGCAAGCTCTGGAGACAAAACCCATCATTTCTTTTTACTTGAAATGAGGCAACTTCCAACTAGCTAAAACCAAACAATCTTTCCCTTGGTACTAGAAAAATGTATTAATCTCTGAGGCAAAATTTATACCTTCCTTTACAAAATTATCCTAAATTGAAAGACTGTTGCATAATAAAATATGGCCTTTCAAAAAATTACCTCATCCATGACTCAATATATCACTTTTGCTTCTTTACAACGCTGGCTGTTCAGGGCAGCAGCAATTTCTGTCCAAGTCCTAAACAGTGACAGCACTGGTGAATGCCAGGCAAGTTAACACCTCAGTCGCACCAAATCACCTCAGACCACCTTGCTGTGAATCTGCTCTTAAGATACTCACAAAGCTCAATCAACTGATCACTTAAAGTTTTCAGCACTCCACATAGGTTCTCCTTTGCGAAGGATCATTTCAGTCCAATAGAGAGTAAATACAACAGTATTTAATGACAACTGTTTTAAATCAATGCCATTTCATCCTCTGAGAAAGTGCACCACAGGAATTAAGACATGGTAATATTGGTACCTGTGTTCTTTGTGTTCCAGTAACTGACAGTCTCTGCATGTCAGCCTGTCACAGGTTTCACAGAAAAGTTTTAACTGCTCTTGTTTGTGGATAGGACAGAAAACAGGACGTTGACCAGATGCTCCCACGGCCTCTGTTTTTAAAAATAAACCATTTTTGCATTTTAAAATAAAATTTAGACAATCTGAAGAGCAAAACGACTAACTTCCAAGCTAAGTGACAACCAAGAATTTGTACAAAGACAACTACAGACCTGCTCTCATCCTAAAGTTACCATGAATATGATGTCATTGAAACATTTACAGCACCAGTGGTTTATAGCTGTTTCTGCTTTATTGTATTCAATGACAAGGAAGAATTCCTCTCCTGTTACAAACACTCAAAAGACACTGGCACGTGTAAGAATGTAAAAACTGTACACAAACTCCAGGACCGTGTACACGTGTTTAAAGATTAAATCGCATGCAATTTCACCTCTGGTACCAATGGATGGATCAAACCTGGCAAACTTTTATACTGTCAAACACCCAAAGGTTTTCTAAATTATCACTTCAAAACCTTTATAAACCTCATTAAGTCATATGCAACTGAAATGGCAAATGCAAAGCAAACATTGCCAGTGTTAAGAGTTACTTAAACCCTAGCTAAATTCCTTAACTCTTCCACTTAAGCAAATAGCAAGCAATGTCAAAGAACCAGTTTACTAAAATATGCTGCATGGTTTTCTAAAGGTATTTTGAGCTTAGCACAGAGGAAAGCAGTCTTTGGAAGGCACAGCAGGTAAGGTTTAAAACATGAATGTCTTCCTCAGTCTCCAACACTTCTGAAGCTTGTTATATCATGCAAGTTACTGTAAAGAAAGAGCTCGGAATCTACAGCTGACACTCATTAACAGAAATTTAAAGTCTCCAGGGTATATCTTAGAGTCTAACAAGAAAGGAGGGAACAAGCTCCCCAGAAAAAAATCATGAGCAGTCATTCCCTACAATCAAGAGAGTTACTAAGATCACTGTGCATCAGGCCGAAAGAAGGGGACATTCTTGCCATATGCTACCGTACCAGTTGCACATGGGCTTTCATCTTCATAAACACCAACCTACAATTCTGACAGGAAGTTTCCTTTATTGAACAGCCATTTTTCAGCACCTCCCTACTCAGGTTATTGAAGGGGAAGTGGAGCCATAGTATCACCTTGACAGTCACAATATGGCTTTCCTAATGAAAAACATCAGTAATTCTCTGTAGGGCCCCGTATTTGATTTACCTTGAGGGTTTCTTGTCTACTAGGATTAGTACTTTTAAACTTAAATAGGTAGTATTTCTTATTAAACAATACCCATTAAGGCAGAGAAGCCTACCAAAAAAATTAAGTGTATTTGATACAGCAATTGAAATAAGATTGTTTTCTAGAAGAACTAAGCTCAAAAGCAAACTTTTAAACCATGATTTTGACGAGAACTGGCAGAAAGCAAAGAAGTGTTACTCCTCTGAAATGGCACAACGAAACAATCATGAAGACCTTAATTTATTTTAAATGTTGAGAGTGAGCAAAATGTCAAGATCTCTCTTCTTCAATATGATCAGTCTTCACATAAATGCAGATTGTGTAGAACCTACAGGTCTTTAAATCAGAAATTTACAAATAAAATTTTCTAAGCTAAAATCCAGTTACTTTTTACCTTTTCTGAGAATGTTTTCCACATTACTTCAGTAGGTTTCTAATAATATACAAACGATAGTTTAAGAATTAACTTCTAATAAAGCTGCATGTCGCAACAAACTGTACACACTTTTCACACATTAAGTTTTGCTAACTGAAAGAGACAGTAAACCTAAAATAAATTCAAATTCCACATTCACTCAGGAATATCAATACAGCAGTAACATCATATTGAATATGACTGTAAGCTTATCTGTATATACTTCTCTGCTGGGAGAACTGTAATTGCTCCTTATAACCAAGCACAGCAAAATGTAGAATTCAATTTATTTGGCCAATGGATAAGATTACCAATACGTCACTGCTCTCCAGATTTCAATCCCTCCATTTAGTTAGTTATTCTACTAAATAGCTTGAAATTTAGTTTTTCCTCTATTTTTACAGCTACCAAGCTTGCACTAGTAGCTTCTTCCTAAACTTTCCCCAAATCGTTGGGGAAAGCCATACAGCTGGTTGTTACCTAAATAATCCTCCCTCTTTCTTTTTACATGTGTCGAAGAGAAAATGCTTTTACTACAGACAGGACTAAGTGATATCCCAAATACTCACCTGAAGATACATCCTCTTTTTTTCTGATCATATGATCTTTAGTGAATTTTACTCGCTGATGAGCTTCTATGCAAGTCTTGCACAACCATTCCCCACACTCTACACAAAATCCAACAGCACTGGCATTATCTTCACAGCTTGTACACACCTGCAAAGGGAAACAGCCAGTTACTACCATTTTCCTGAAAAGCATTAACGTGCACAGAAAGAAAAGCAGTGTGTGAATTCCGGCAAGCAGGGAAGTGCCATACCTGTTCTGACTTCTCATCAGAGCTGCTTGGCGTTTCTGATGTGTCTTTTACAAAGTAGTTGTCCACCAGATCGATCTCTCTGCATTCTTGGCGGCATATCGGACATCTCATTACACCAACTGCAAAACAGAAAAGAGTTTCCCAGTTTTAAGAAAAAGAACATGAAAACCAACACACCCAGAATAAAAAGATTACAAGAATGAACATAAAATACTTAGACTGCTCATTTCACTTGGGTAAATGAACAGATTTCACAGTTGACATGACCCTTAAAAGCCTGTATAATAGGTTCCCAAAAAACCTGCCCCAACAACAACAAAACACAAACAGAAATCCCACAAGCCACACACACCCCTCTTCAGAAAAGGATTTCTTACCTAGAATGAAGTTGTGATAATTTCTACACCGTACTCAGTTTTCCCTACTGATTTCTTACCGAAAAAATACACATTTCAGCCAAGCAATTTGTTCTCCCCAAACAAATATCACCATCTTTCCCCTCCGCCCCCGCCATTTTAGTTTGTTAAACTCAAGACACCTGTTAATTACTTTTTATAGCCATCTATTGCCCAGTCTGTCTCAAGACAAGTGTTAAGAGGCGTGCCAGGATAGTCAAGTGTGACTTTAGTGACGTTCATGAAAATGTCAAAGTAGTAGACTGCCATAATATTCTCCCAGGTACAACAGAGGATGTTTTCTAACACAACCTATTTCCATCAGGTCAGGGAGGCAGATGCAGTAATATGAACTATCTGAAGGTTTCGGGGGTTTTCTAAATAGTATCCTGCAAGGAAGGCTAACATAAAAAAACACATGAGCTGACAGCAAAAAATCCCATCATGCCAACTACACCTGCCCTTCTGCAGCACACACACATATAAATGTATACACACATAGCTTTAACACTGGATATCAATTAGACCAGTTCCCTCCCAGCAGCCTGCTTTGTTATCCCCTGTAACTGCTAATCAGTTTTAAGTCCTCAGCGGAGCTGCAAAGAAGTTACTAAATGAACCAAATTAACATTTAAAAGTGTAAAGGTGTTCTGTGGACAACCTACATTAAAGGTTTGAAAACTTATTTGCCACTAAGGTAAGGTTAACATTTCCTTCCCAGAAGTGTCATCTAGTCTTAAATCAAGTTCCTATACAATTTTATTGTGAGTATAATTTGCAAAGAGAAGCTTTCAAAGCAACTGAGTATTTTTATACACTGGGACACTAGAAACAACTTTGAGAAAAGCAAGTGTAACTAAATGATGCTCAACTCCTTTGTGGATATTCAGTTGGAACAGCAGGATTTACTTCAGGGAGATTAATTACATTAGTATTAAACTAGCATTGATTTTTTTAAGTGCTAAAATTAACAATGGCTTCAGAACACAGAAGATTCACTGCAGAGCAACAACAATAATCCAACTAAAAATTCTGTCTCATCAAACCAAACATGCTTCAAGAGTGGGATGAGAAAAATAACCAGTACCTACATGTACAAGAGCTTTCACATACACAATGAAGCCTTCTCCATATGCAGAGTACTGAGATTTTTTTACTACCGAAATACAAAATTCTTTAGGGAATACTATATAAAAGCCATCTATCAGCTGATGTGTATATACTTACAGAACAAAAATTTCAAACATTTTCCATTAAAACTATTCCATCAAAAACATATCACAGCTAAACCCCATTTCTAGTGCTGTCTTTGGTTACTCATACAAAATATTGCAGGTGAAAAAAACCCAAGAACCCCAGATCTGTAATTTTTACACAACGCAAAGTCAAATTCCACAGATGCAAACTGCTTCCTGTAAGGCAGGTTTCGTTTTGTCTTTAAACTAGACAAATCACTGAAAGCTTGAATAAAACCAAGCCTTTTCATGTCAAAAAAAGTAATACAACTGGCAGTCTGTGGGCTAGATTCTGACCACGGGTAATTCCACCTTGCCCGTTGCTTCGGCTCAAGAGGACACAGGGAACAGGTATACACAAATGCTGCTCTCACAGTCAAACACCCACTTTTTGCACCTCCATATTCAAATACACTTTGCACACAAGGTGCCACCAGTATTCTGCACATCTCTCAGTAGATCACAACCCTAAGAACAAGGCCTTGCAATTCTCATTCAGTGTACTACATGTCATTTTCCTATCTCAGTGCCCATTATCTCCTACAGTAGCTCTCCAATATTGTGTAGTGGCTCATACATCTCATACTCACTCATGTTCCGGTCTTTTAATCTACTAGTAGTAATTCAAGATGTGATTAATATACAGTTTCTAAATACACAAACACTCGGTATGGGAGTTGAATCCAACATACCAAAATAACTTACAATACTACATATTATAGCACTCAGTAGAAAACGTATTATTCCTCAAATTTTACGTACATGCACATTAACCAGTTGTGTATGTATCCCTCAGGCTCTCTGAAAGCACCTTGCAGTTCTTTTTCAGTTTTTCAGCCTGATGAAGATTGTGACCTTCACAAGGAGCTGGGAGAGACACACATTCTCTCTAATGAGATAATCTTCTTAAGAGAGATTGTAAATATATTGGTGAGGCAGTGAAATCTCAGAACAACCCATCTTCCCAGGAACAGAAGCAGCAGTGGGTGCATAAAAAGTTGTTCTGCAGCATCTGTAAAGCTCTGAAATTTCTAACTTAGAAATAAGCATTTTTCAGAACACTGTGATGCAAATAAAAGAAGGCATTTTCTTGTAACCTATTCAACCTCAAAGGAAGAGTCTAGTTGGACAGCTGAAACACCAGGCATTAAGAAATCATCTATCCATCAAATAAAATGCACATTCCAAGGACCTATTAAGTCATTAAACTGAATAGGAGATGCTACTCTTTAGGTTAATAAATGATGTAAAAATACATATATGTTTTAAATACATAAACCTGAAAACATCCATTTTTTTTCCCCCAACATAAACGTAAGCAACACCAAAAAAATTCTTTCACCAGTATGATAGGTTACTTCTACCAGTTAACTACCAGTTACTTCTTTATAATACAGCAAACCACAACTTTGGATAATCATTTTTAACTTCAGTGTTTCTCCAACTTTTAGGAATGGAGACCATTCTTCTGCCTTCATTAGCAGGGTCTCTCATGGGAGTGGCAGCAGGGTAGAAGAGATGTTGACACAGACCACTTACTACTGCCTTGAAGCATCCTTACTGTTTTCTCTGAGAGCAGCGGCATGCTTTCATCAGGACAGGGTACTGTCACTCAGAAAACTACTCTGTAAGTACCCACCTCACACCCAACTGGTAAGTAGCTTCCACAGTTATTATTCAATAAATATACATATTTACTATTTTAAGGTCTGCCAGCTCTTACACAGCAAAATCTGAAACCAATTAAGAAAGCAACCAGGAAAATATCGAAAGAAAAACCCAGTCCTTTTCCACAGCACTTCTAATTCTCTTATCTAGATGTAGAGACACTGAAATACAGCAGGCAAATTTAAATGCATATAACATAGTACAGCATATAATCCAGTAGAGAAAGCCTGCAGTTAAGTGTAACCTGTTTCAGGTATAGCTATAGGTACCACTTCCTACTAAATCTACTAATTCTTCCTTCATGAAAACACACCTGCTCGTGGTTAAGGAGACTAGAGAAGCAGTGGAAGTGGAAGGAACACTTCACAACTATCATGACCCATGTCAACAGGAAAGAACAACTAAGAAATGTGGAACTTCTCTGTATGTTGAGAATGTCCATTTTGTACCTGATTTACAGGCAGGCATTTCATGTGCCATTCAAGTGATTCCATTTACAATGTGTAGAGACAGCTGTCCACAAAACTACATCTCTGCCTGCAGTTCTGGTTGGTCAATGTTTTGCTCTTAACTGACCTGCTGGGCTAATGCATTTGTTCATGAAAACTTACGTACCACTACAGATGGATCAGGCACATCTTTACCACTGTACTCTCCTGGACCCCACATGCACATCTTGTTCACATTAACTAGAAGGTTTTGATGGAGCAATCCAAAGATGAATTCTTACTTCACCAAAGCACACAATCGAGCATTCTTAAAATGCATATAACAAGAATTGATATTTCACTTTATACTTCAGAAGCTACGCTTCATGTTCTTCCCACACTTGTATCCTAACGGACATAGGAAGATTCAGATAAGCCTGTTAATTGCTAGTAAAATAAACCTAGCTTTCCAAGTTCTGTATCTTCCACTAGCATATAAACGCAAAATGTCAAAACAGGAATTTAACAAGCATGATCACAAGACCGAGTGCTTCAGTAGCGCATTTATGAACTATATTTAATGCATCATCTTTTAAAGACTGATGGATTTTCTAAGACCACATCCTACATGTATCACTTCTGAACAGTTTGGATGAAAGAACCGATACCAAGCCAGGTTAACTCCTTCCCTATGCAACACAGGAAAGGCTTGAGTCCTTGCTAAAACCAGAAAGATGTCACCAAACAAGGTCTCTTTGACCATAGGGCCCAGTTAAGACCAGCAAAACCACTTACCAGGGCCCTAGTTTGGTCTGCAGACCACAGCACGTGAGTCACTCCATTAAAAGCTCCAGAGGCTTTTCAATTCCATCCCTGAACATATAAAATAAAAAAAATAAAATTCAAACTGTGATTTCAACAAAACACCTGGAAAGAGCGGTCTACACTTGCTCCATGGCACATAAGTTACGTATGTGCAGAGCACAGCAAGTCTACTGAAAAACAGCACTGCAATATTTTAACTCGGTCCACAGGAAACACGTACCTGAAAGTAGGTGTGCTACACACCACTTCCAGCTGAGCACGTAACGCTACAACAGCGAAGGAGGTTTCACTTAGATTTGTTTTCAAGTGCTGTGGAACTGAACAGTTGAACACCTCCTCATAGACACATCTCTACCGTAGCACCCCTGGAAGCCAAAACAAAATGCACAACGCAATTTACACTGTAATTCCAAGAACTTCCAAGTTTCGGCCGTCACTTGAAAACAAGGCGGCAGCTGCTGACGGGCGCTGCAAGGCGGACCCCGGAGGAGGAGGGCCACAGAAACACCAGCGGTCTCGCACGCAAGCTCTCCGGGTACGACCACCACACCACGCTGAGAAAACCCGGGTCCAAGACCAGAGGAACCGCAGCCGAACGCCCGCTCGACGCCAGGAGCGCCGCCAGCCCTGCCCGCCGCTCCCCGCTCTCACCTTGCTGGACGTCGCCGTTGGCGCCACCGGGCACGGGCACGCTAAGCTGCCGCTCGGGCTCGGGCAGGCAGCGCCGGCAGAAGGAGTGCAAGCAGGGCAGCAGCTTGGGCTCGGCCTCGCGCCGGCTCTGCAGGCTTTGCGCGCAGACGGCGCAAGTACCCAGCAGCGAGAAGGGCCCCGGCACCGCCGGCGTCAGCGGGGGCACCGGGCTGGGGCCCGGCCCTGGAACGACACCAGGCCCCGCCGCAGCCTCGGCCTCGGCCTCCCCGAGACCGCGCTCCGCCACCACCACGCCCGGGCTCTCCCGCTCCTCGGGCGGCGCGGCGGCGGGCGCAGACGACGCGGAGCCGGAGGGCGACGCAGCCGTGGGCTCCAAGCCGACGACGAGGACCGGACCGGCCTCGTCAGCCCCCTCCCCACCGCCGCCGCCTCCTTTGTTTTCCGCCATGTTTCCTCCTTTGAACCCAACTCCCCGCTCCGCGCACGCACGGCGTCACTACGCGACGTGCGCGCGCCCCGGCACGGAGGCGGGCCCGAGGCTCGCGCAGGCGCGCCCGGCCCCGCCCGAAAGGCCGTGCGCAGCAGCGCGTGCTCGGCCATTAAAGGCACATCCGGAAAGACGAGTCCTGACGCACAGCCGGCCAGGGCGGGGCGCGGGCCTGCCACCGCACCGCGAGGCGAGTCCCCATTGGTCCGCGTCGGCGTCTTCTCCACCAATCGCCGGGCGGGCCCGGGGCGCCTCGGGGCGGGTTCTCTGGCTAAGCCCGCCTCCTCGGCTGGCTGGGACCGTGAATCGGAAGCCGTACAGAGAGCAAAACGATGTTTATTAAAGGCATAGGGGAAAATAAAATAACATGAAACTTTTTTTTAAGAACTCCTACTTGAGGTATAAAAAGCAAAACAATTCAGTACACTTAACGCCCACAATACATTTGAACAACACATTTGGAGTCTACCCTGCCTCCTCCTAGAATTTATAACAAGGAAAAAAAAAAACAGTTAAAATACATTTTTTCACCTTATACAACTGCAACTAGAGGTGTCTAAAAACACACAGCATCGCCAAAATTTTTTGGTTTTTTAACGTATACCGCAGTAAGACAGCGAGGATTAAGTCACTGGAAGTCTTGCTGGATATTCTCCTTGTTTGCTTCCCCATGCTGCTGCTTGATTTGTGAAATTTCATTTTCTAGCTGCACAATAGTTCGTTCAATCTCATAATTTTTACTGACAAGAGACACCCATCTGGAAGGGAAAACAAAAGAAAAAGGTCTTCAAGTGTTATTTAACAGTCCTCTGTTTTAAAATCAAATACAATTATTGCTCCAAAGAAAGCACAAACACACCAAATTAAGCAGCATTTTTCTCAGTATGTGATAACCCTTAGCTGGTATCAATGGTAATTTGAACAACCAAAGTGATAAAAAGTAGTTTTCACCCTGTTAAACCTTAACATACAAAATTTAATTTAAAAGCCTCAAATTCACTAACTTCCAATACTGAGATAAAGAAGAGTTTAAGAAATAACTTAGGGAATTTCAAGCAGCTAATATGCCCTCTTTTTCACATCTGTTGCTCACTGACTCAATCACAGAAACGATTATGTAGACCTGAATTACAAACCTTAAAACACTGTGCAAGGCAACAGTGTTCACACAGTGACATCCTACAATAGTACTGAGAAATCAGTGATACTCTGCCTGGAAGAATTTCAAGCAAAAGATATACCTGTGGAAGATTTAACAGAAAAATTTTAGATACTCACGTAGATTCCATTTCTCGCAGCTTAGCCCCAGCTGTGAGCTGCATATTCTTTCGTTGCCAGTTCAGATCTTGAATATTTTTCCTGGGGAGAAAAAGATCTATGTACTTTTTTTGTCTCCTTTCTTTTAAATTTGTAATACCTGCTGCTAATTTCACACCTAATCCCTAGAAGTACTAACAGAAAACACTTGTGTAGCCAGGACTGTAACTACAACATCTAGATGGACAAATCCCAGTCCAGAGCTGCACACAGAACCCTGAGATAACTTTAAAATGATTTAAAACCCCCACAATTAAAAAAAAAAAAAAAATCAAACAACAAAACCCAACAAAAACAACAACAACAAACTTCCACTATACTACAAGCAAAAATTCAAACATTCAAGCCTACTGCTCCTAGACAAGTGCAGAACAGAGAAAATGTTTCATTCTCTCTGAAGAAAAAAAAAAAAAAAAAAGGGAAAGATGAACAGCTAATCCTTCACAAAATTCAGTAATTCAGAGAAGTGCAGAATACTTACAGTACTTTGGTCTGCAAGTAGTTCTTAGTTCACACTGCTAACACTCCTATTCTGTTAGCTTCCTTGCCATACATCATGATCTTCCTTTACCCTTCCCAACTTGAGTTCTGCTTCTACCCTTCCCAAACTGACTCCATCCAAGACAATAATTGCAGCTAATCTAAACCCATATATACTGATAAAAGATATTAATCACCATGTCCCAGTACATGGTCCCATCTTCAGGGTGAAAATGACAGTAGTTCACCTAAATCTGAAAAGCTTTACTTGCCAAGTCCATAGCATGCTGCATAAAGTGTGAATTATGAGGGTGGACCATTTCAGTACACTACAGCCTCCATCCCTGAGTATTCCATCTCTGTAAATGCATTAAAGCAGCCAGTTTAAAATGATACACCAAACCTAACACCAGGAACACGTTTTTGCTGAGACAACTGCAAACTAAATAAGTCTATCAGTGGTGAAAAGAAAACATAACTGCATTTCAGAAAGGATTCCACAAGGATCCATTCTGTTCAAAGCAGAGGTTAAGACAAACAAAATCAAAACGAACAAAACACACACAGAGTTTAAGTGGAATAGGCACAATTAACATAACCATTTAGAGAGGGCAGGGTCACATTTCTTGACTATTGTTATTACTGGGTCTTTTTTTCCTATGACCATGGCAGCAGCATATACACGAGGCTTTGTACAGCTTGGGGCAGGGAGTGTCACTTTCCTTCCAACTTCAGTATGAAAATATGAAAAAGAATTGCTCACCTCAGCTTCTGAAGCTCTTTCTGGGCTTGTTCTATCATATGAACCAGATGTCTAATAGCAGAATACAAGCAAAGCATTAGGAAAACATACAATTGCTAGTTCAGACCATTATCATCAAACTTGTATTGAAACCCAGGCTATTTTGTGGCCACAGATACAGCTCCTTCTCTTTCAGATCAGCCTCCTTTTTCTTCCACATAAAGCCCCCTCTTAAAGGGGCTCAGTTATTCTAGGACACGTTTTAAAGATCCCCACTGGACTTACACAAGAAAACATGAGTAATATACAGAAAATGAAGTCAGAACTTCAGCTAGATTTAGAAGAGCAGACGGAGGCCTTACTCGTTGTACACCTTCCAAGCGTTGCAACCATGTTGTGACATTAACTCTAGGTTCTCGATGCGGACCGCCTGGTGCTCCAGCTGTGCCATGGAGTTGTTCACACACTCCTGCCACGCCGTGATATCATTCTTCTGGCCGGAGGACGGGGCCGGCAGCTCGTACCTAGAACAGGCCACCCGCCCCCCTCAGGAGAAGGCCCAGGCCGCGTCAGGCGCGACGGGCATCGCTCAGCGCCGGGGGCGGGCGGTTGCCCGGGCCACCTCGGCTCACCTCTTCATGCTGAGCAGCTCCAGGGGCTGCCGGGCCGCTAGGCGCTCGAACTCGTTCCGCATGATCTCGGTCTGCAGGGAAGACAGCGGTGAGGCAGCGGCGGCGGGCGGCCGGGTCCGGGCCGGCCGGGATCGGAGGTGAGCCGGCTAGGGTCGGGGTCGGGCCGCCTCACCTCGAAGGCGCTGTAGTCATGCGCCGGCAAGTAACTGAGGTAGTTCTTCGTCGGCCGGTACCGCCGCGTCTCCTCCTCCACCAGCGCCGCGGCCTAACGCACACGGGGCGTCAGGCAGGAACGCCGCCGCGGCCCGCGCCCGCCGCCCCGGCCCGCACTTACCGCCTCACGGACGCCCGGCGCCTCGTAGCCCTGGTCGAAGTAGGGCAGCGCGTCCACGACCACGTCGCCAGCCACCAACCCTGGGCCCGCCATAGTGCGCCAGCCCCGCCCCTCCGCCAGGCGGCACCGCGCTCTGCGCCTGCGCCAGCCCCGCCCCTCCGCCAGGCGGCACCGCGCTCTGCGCCTGCGCCAGCCCCGCCCCTCCGCCAAGCGGCATCGCCGAAGAAGGCCTGCGCACCGCCCCACAGCCGACGGGACCCCGCAGGCGACGCGACGCCCCGCCCTTCCTGGCCCAGCCAGGCTCCGCCTCCGGCCCCTCCCTCCCCGCCCCCGCCCCTCCCTCCCGGCCCGGCTCCGCCCCCGGCCCGGTCCCACCCCCCGAGGAAAGCGGACACGGGAGCGGCGAGAGGGATGAGATGGGTATTGGCAGCAGCCAGAGCATACAGCGCCCCGCGCAGCACCCCCGGGAGGCACAGAGAGTCCGGCTCCGGCCGCGGGGCAGGCAGGGCCCCGGCCCGCCGCCGCTGCTCTTGCTGGCCCGCAGCAGCCCACGTTCATCTCTTCTGAAGAAATTTCATTTTACTTCCTGCAGAACAGAAACAGCATTAGGAGCTGAAGACACTCCAGGAGGCGTCTGGCTGAGGAACATCTTAAGGTGGAAGTTGATACGCGGCCAGCGCTGCTGGCAGGCACAACTTCTGCTCCCCGAGTGTGCCCTCAGCCAGGACCAAAGTTAAGGAACAAGTTTAGACAGCTCTAGGATTAGGAACTTCCACAAACTTTATCTAAAGATACAAAAGCTTAAAGATAAAAGAGAAATCTTACAAAGCGTTCAGTGTTCCCTGAAGGGGCAAATGTAAACAAAAGGAACACAAGTACACAAGGCAAAGAACAGGCCCTGCTCTCTTCTGAATGCAATTATCTGTTCAATAGCCAAATTAACTTAAAAAAAAGAAATCAACAAAATATAAGGGCATCCCTTTACCAAGACTACGAAGGATTTTGTTCATTCCAGTTGGTTCTGTCTCTGGAATACTCTCCAAATACTCCAAGGCACGGATCTCAAAAAGGCCTAAAGAGAAACAAACAAACAAACAAAAAATCACTCACCTAGATGATCTATTCCATCTTTTAGCATGTGGCATCTTGTATCATTAACCAGGAGGTTACATAAAGGAAATCATGCATGTCATGTAAGCTGCAGGATCAAGCCCAGAAAGGAGAGAGATGCAAAAATTCTTTGCTTCGTAAGTGAATTCTGTTGAGTAATTAGAAGAGCATGGAGGTATTACATACACCACAATGCCAACAGGGTAACTTGCCAGGATAAAAGGCTTCTTAAGAGTCAAAGTCACAGGACATCGTTCTTGGAAAGAGTTTGTAAAAGAAAAAAGTAAGATCAAACCTCACCTTTGACCACCTTCTTACTTAGCTCTCGATCCTGTATGAACCCTGCAAACATCTGCGTTTCCATGAAGAAGTGCAAGAACTGACGCACATTGCGTGACACGTGAGATTTACAGAACAGTTCTCGCTGAAACACCCGCTCCCCTTTTTCTGTGACATTCATGTGCAGGGAGTAGTGTCCAACGATCTCCACAAAGAACTGCACAAAAGCTTCAGAGACCAAGGAGTTAAGAGGCATGTCACCTGTAAAGAGGACAAATTTCCCTCTACATCCATCACTTTGGACACTCCTCTTCTAAAAGAGGAGCAGCGGTTACTTTTTAGGCTGGCTGTCCCAGACTATGAAATTTCAGATGAGTGTTTGATATCAAAGAAGCCAGAGATCAAATATGAAAGATTTCTCTCTCGTGTCAACTTTCTGCTGCAGCTGAGACAGGTTCCATTCTAAAGCTTTTCCAGTAGTTTAAGCATTCATAATTTCTTTTCCCCCCTTATTAGGGGACACATCTAGTGTCTAATAAGCTGTAAACTCGTAACAGTCTAAGGTTAATTATCTTATTTTTTTTTAATTTTAAATAATTACAAAACACAAACCCATTGGAAAACTGCTAACTTTGTTACTTCTGACGTGTATGGAATTACATAACCTGCTGGTGCCATTCTCTCAGGCTACTCAATGCTTTTCAAAATTCTCACACTTATTTATCTGACAGATGATTATATATAAAGCAGTTTAATTTTGAAAATGATCTGTCAGATTATCCTCTGCAGTACAGTACACCCTCTTGCTACATTCTGTTTAAGAAAAGTGTTCTCTCTGCTACTACAGGCAACTTAAAGAAAACTCCAAGCATGGGAACTGATGCACTTGGCCCGAGGGAAAATACACATACTGATTGTGAAAAGAGGAACAATTGTTAGGACACCAAACTTTTCTAAGACATTCACAAGAAAGATGTTCTCAGTAAGATCACGGGAAAATAACTTCTAAAATGTTGCTTCCTAATGTTTGTTTCCATTTGCTTATTTTTATATCAACTACATGGAAGCTGTAGAGATTTTCTAATGTGAAAACACTTTTCCGTAGAAGTACCTTGTGTGTCATTCTGCTCATGTGACAAGATTTCACTTCGTTCTTCCAAGATTTGTACAAGCGCAGCTTGCAGTTTATGAGGCAGGATCTCATCTTCATCTGATACCTAAAGAGAAAAATGGCCATAAAAGCATTTTTGTCTTACATCTATCATTAATAGAACCTTCTCATTGTGAACAGATAACAAATACTCATAACATGCCTAAAACAATCAGAGGGAAGTTACTCGGTGATATGGTATATCTGGTATATCCTGCTGGAGACAATGTATTTGTCTTGTAGCCACAGAAATGAAAAATGTTTGCTTAGCACCCTCTGACTATGTACTATTAGAGTCACACAAGTGGCCAATGCAGAACGATGTGCGTTACATCCATGACACAGACTCAGGCTTATTATACCAATGATAAAACACACAGGAACAGCAAAAGTCTGTTGGGAAAATATGACAAGTCTCAACATTATGGTTAAAAAAAACGTGATCCTTTAATACCTTTCTCCAGTGGCAGGCTGCAATGCAAAACAGAACAATAAGGTAAAGAAAAGGAGATGCAAATATCCTCCTGAACTAGTAATACTCCAGTATGTTTATAACTACTTGTCTGGTGATGTAGAAGCATGTTAGGTAAAGTTCAGCAGGGAACCACAAGTGAACTGTGATATTTGTCTCCTAGAGTATCATTCCTGGAAAAAAAACAAAAAAACACCCCAAACCAACAAACACACCCCAGCTAGACAAGAGAGGAGAAAGCCCTGTAGAGAACAAGCACACAGAAAGACAGCCAGAAAGCAGCAAAGAATCCTAGTGGTCCACTTCATATAACAAACCAAGTAGCTGTGTTTAAATCTAGCTCAGATAAGCAGCTTCACAGAGCTGTGTACCTCATGCAGCCTCAATATTGCAACAAGGATTTGTAAGCTTGTTCCCTTCTCCATTGATCAAAAAGGAATGCAAGATACTTCAGCCACTGGAGTCTACATATGAATACTAGCTTTTGCTGATTTCCTGTTTTCATTTTCTTTCATTGATGCCTTTTGCTGGCATATAACCATGAGTGACTGGTACTATTATTTCACTCACCTTTTGCAAGAACTTGTCAGCACAGAGATCAACTATCAGAACCTGGGGAAAGATGTACAAAACACTTATAACCAGGTACATTGTTGTACAGAAAAAAACACCTTTTTTTTTTTTTTTTTGAACGTCACACATGAAACAAGTTTTGCATAACTGCAGCCTGTCTATAACAACAGTGAATATTATTTATCTTTGATAATAATGGACCACCCTGACATGTATCAGGCAAGTTCACCAACTGTCTCAGAAAAGTTTAAGAGTTAATATTAAGACAGAATCCAGAGATTATTCCAGAGAGGTAAGCCTCATACCACTGACACTGTCCCTCCACTGTGCTTCACCCAGTTCTCACCTCTTCTATGGGCAGGTCCTGCAGCTGTGGTAACGAGCAGGAGAGAATGCCAATTAAGAATGGGGTCGGAGAGCACGCAATATCAATCATAGAAGTTGGTAGGACTGGTATGTAGGTGTGTTGCCAAGTGAAGGGATAAAGCGTTGCAACTGCAGCATGGCCACATTTAGACAGAGTGCTAGAAAGGTAAGAGAAGCAGAGTGGACTGTCAATGTCTTGTTCAGTACTCAACTACAGACACAGGTTAGAAATGCTCAGGGAAAATGTAATTCATGTATATTGTTTATGTATCAGCAGAAGCCCCATGCCATCAGTAATGGGGAGCTAGGAATAGCATCAACCCAGACTAGAGAGGTAAAGGGAACATTCCCTTACCTCCTCTTGGGTAAAAAGCATACTTCAAATACTGAGCATGCACATGCTCTGTGGAAAGTCTGCAAAAAGCTTTTAAATGTAATTATTTTCAAAAGTTAGACAAACTTGCACAAAACAGGCCCAAATGCAGAAGAAAAAAATTGCACCTGTCAGAAAGAACTAGTCACTCAGACTCATTTTTTACCTTAAGTTGTCGGCAACAAAGATTACCCTCCTTTCCAGCAGGAGAGAGGCAAAGACCCGAATCATGTGAGAGACACTCAGGCACTTAAACAGACATTCGAAGTCAACATGTTCAAGTCGAGAATCCAATGGACGGCAGAGTTCCATCACCTGAGAGGCAAGCAAAGATGCAGAGTGAGGGAGGGGAAAGCCACAAAGCGGAGCCAGGTGGGATGAGGGCAGCCTGGCTGGAGTGCAGAACTGGTGGCTCCTCACCATGGAACCCCATGGCCTGGGCCATCAGTACAGGGCGTCACAGAGGACTCCCAGGAGCTCTTCCTTAAAGAGCAGGGAATCACTTCTACAGCAGATGATTCAACAGGAAGCCAGTTTCTGCAACAGCCTCCCTTCAGACTTTAGGACATTATCTTCAGACTAATTATTTACAGGCAGCATCACTCTACAGTGCAGTTTGCAAAGTGCCTTATGCCCCAAAACACCATCGACCCAGGAAAGCCAGTCCTGATGTCTTTTACCTCATCTCCTGCGCCTGGCAGGAAACTCTTCAAGGTGATCGTGCGTCCAGGAGCAGGGAAAGGTGCCTCCATCACACTACGCATAAATGGGCGTACTAGGGCTGGGGACATCTCTCGCCTCTTCTCCACTTCATCTAAAATCTGCTAGAAAATACATCAGACATTGGTTCAATGCCTGCTGGTGAGCCAGAAGAGATATGAGCCTCTGTTCAAGTATCCCATGCCATAGCTACACGTGAAGGCTCCAACATGGACTCATAGCCCTCTCCCCCTTTGCTTGGGATCCCTGTGAAAGCTCCTCTCAAATGTCTGAACAATCAAATGGGAATGGATTCTTGTAAGTACAACTCCCCATTCTCAAATCCAGTCTCCTGCTACTGCAAGGAAATGTCTTGTATGTGGTCATCAAATTCTCACAACTAGTTAAGAGGAGTAAGAAGAGAAACACTCCATCCCCCTCCCCAAGAAATCTTTCTGAAACACTGTTGCAGAAACAATCTGCTCCAATGATTAGAAATCAGCTTTCATCATAAGCTTGCCCCTGTATTCTTCTGCAACAGCTGCCCTTTACCTGCAGTAGCTTTCCCCAGTCTTTACCTCTTTATCTACCCTCCTCATGGTTCTAGGAGAACAAGCTGAGATCTCCCCTCCAGAATGCCCACAACTGATTTTCCATTTCCAAGTCACAGAAGAAGAGGATGAAGTAGCACCATAAGTAATATCAGGTATTAGAAGCCACTTCCTGACAATAATTTGCTGAAGGTGTATCAGCTGACATGTCTCAGCACTAGTATCATTTTATTTCCCGTCAAAGCAAAGGCAGCAAAGAAACACCACTGTCCTGGGATGAGTTACAATTGCTAAGCAATTCCAGACTGGACAGAAGCATCCAGTTACTTTCTGGAGCTTGCAGGTTGTCAGAGATTCAAATCTGATAAGAAGTAACAGGCTCTCCCCACTTCACCTTGGAAAAGAGGTTGAAGCAGCCCAGGCGGCTAACGATGCAGTAAACCTCAGGAAGGCGCTTCCCTTTCCCTTCTGGCTGAAAGGCAACAGGAACAGTTATGCTGAGAACCAGGATGCAATACAGAACCCAGCACCTACTCTGTAGCTGATTTGCAGAATTCCTTCTGCTGTAGTTCCCTCTACACTTCTGACTTAGAAGATTCCTGAGAAATGACCAGTTCCATGAGGCGTCTTTCACGCCCACAGCCCACTTCACTGTATTGCTGGGCATCATCATGCTCCTTCCCTTATGCTTTCAAAGGGCCAGTAATCTCAGCAGCAGCACAGGTGCTACGTAACCCACATGGGAAATTACTGCTGCTTCACGTCCTGCGCCTGACTGTGCAATTATCAATGCATTCTTTACACTCCACTCAATACACAGATGCTTACCAGGAGCTTCTTGCAGTACCCAAACCAGCGGCTGCCATCCTCACCCGTCAACACAAAAGAAAATGTTTCACTGGGGAACCAAAGAAGAGCCAGGGTTAAACTCACCATGCAGTTCAGCAAAGAAACTGACAAGCAAAGCACATAACCTATGAACTGTTCTCTTTCTGGTCATGCTGAAAACCCCCTGCTGTGGTTAGCAAGCTACTTCAGGCTCCATTCAGTGTAAAACCTGCAGCCCATGGAATCTCATTGAGCCACTACAGCCTTTTTCCTTCCCAGCTGCTTCTCCATTCTGCCAAGGAGCAACAGAAGTACTTGCCAGTCCCAGGAACTGGCCTTGAACAGACGTTACAAATTTCCTTCTTATAGGAAAGATGGTGCTTGGGCAGAAGCAGCAGTTCTGAGTCCACCTCCATATCTCATCTTCCCCTGTCACAGGGGTTAGGGATTCAGCCTTTCCCATTTTTCCTTGCTCTGGCTGCAGTTCCTCTGGTCCAGGAAACTGGCACATACCTCAGCTTTCAGCATTACGAGTTTCAGGCATGAGTATTCAAAACCAAGTCTTTACCTTTTAAGTTCGGATACAGGAAACCAGTCTTTGGGATCTGGAAAGCAGAATTTGGGAATGACCTTTAGCCTCTCTTCAGTATCCTTTGACTGTCTGAAGGGATGTTCATGCTGGAGGGGTAACACATGCATTTGAAGTCACTGAAGTGTGGTGCACATAGCAGACACTATCTTTCTAACAGTTTCAAATGCCAAACCATCAGACAGGTAAGGCTCAAGTACAGGAGAACATATTCTGACTATAATAGATTCCCAGTTCCCTCTTGCATCTTTCCTGCTGATTGAACCTTTCTAAAATAACCCAGCTGGTCTTGGTAAGAACTGAGTAAGTTCCTTTCTTCCTCCTAACACCCTAATGCTTGTACTTTCAGCAGATATTGTTTATATATAATTCAGTTTTACCCACTGAATTAACACTCTGCACTCTTTCTGGCTGTAGTCCCTTATTCATTTTGCGAATCCAAGACATTCACACATTTAAGACACTAGAGTTATTTGCACACAAATTCCTTACACAGTCGGACACTATGGGTCCTGCTGGAGTTCCACATAACCTCCCTTAATGAATCTGACATCTCTTTCTCTATTTAGATGACATGCAGATTCCTTAATAATCTCTGGCTTACTTCTGATAGCACAGCTAGAATTACTAGTTTTGTTCTGTTTTTTAGTGGAAGGCAGCAGGTACAAGCCTAGACAGCGACAACTGAATTTTCATTTCAATCTGGAACCACAGAAGCAAGCATCAAGGCTCCTTCCTTTTAGCTTCACAGTAACTACTGTGTGCGCTGAGTCATAATTCGGAGTCACACACTGATCTTGTGATCCATTTCAGCTGAACAGACAGAAAGCAAGCTTATTCAAATGGCTTCTTGTAACTACAGTACTTCCACAGTTCTCCCCACTTTTGGGGGGCTAGTACACATGGCTTTGCCATTTTATTTTATTTTATTTTTCCCAGAACAGTATAAATAAGCATAAAAGCCATGGGTTTCTAGTTCCTGTGCACCATCAGTCCAATTGCCTCACTCCTTGTTTATAAATCACAGACTACCAGGATGAGGTCATGCCAGCTTTGGGAACAGAGCACTGCACTCCCTTTCTTCTCCTGCAGGCTGCCTCAGCAGCATATCACAATGTAGTACGGCTTTATGATATTTGCAGGCAATTAGGAGCAGAGTAGGAGCCTCCTTAGTTCCCAAAAAGACAGTAAACTAACTAAGATATTCAACAGCTGCCCAATGCTATACATTAGGTCTGTAACAGAGCGAGGTGCTTCATATTCCAAGCCTGCATCCTAATCAGTGGGGCAGCTTTAGTAGCACAGAGTTTGGGAAGGGATACACACTGTGAGGGGAAACAAACAGTTGCTGAGTGTGTTTTGTGGGCAGGTTTCCATGCAGCTCCTACCTTGCTGGGAAACTGCTGTATGATCTGTGGTGTGTACATCATCTCAGATGCCTTCTTGTGCAGTGACACCACCACAAACAGCTCAAATAGCTGCTGCTCTTGGAGCTCTATCAAATCCCTCTCCAAAGTCTGGTAGTGCGGGTTCTTCTTGGAGGCTGACTGCACCTGCAGCAGGCATCTGTGTAGACCTGAAGAAAGGAACAAATCCAAAACCAGCCTGTGGCTGTCACTGCCACACACCTACAGGACACAGAAGAAGACTCGTCACTACCTTCAGAAGGGGGAAAAGAGGTGGGTACATTTGTCCAACATCACTGCTGCGCTCTACAGGACTTGGACTCCTGCGCCAGCTCCTCAAGCTCAGAGTTGTCCTAGACAGGGGAGCACTGGCCTTGCAGCAGCTCTGCAAATCCCTTCTGCCTGATAGGTAGTGTTCTCCTGCTGTCCTGACAGTCTTTCCACACATCTCAGAGTAACTTGCCATGGTAACAGTGAGGGAAGCCCAGCTGTGAGAAGCAGCCCAGCTCCACCAGTTCAGTACTTGGCAGGAGAGGCAGAGTCAGTTTCCTGGCCAAGAAACCTCTGGGCTAGGACGTCCTGGCAGGCAGCACAGGCTCACAAGCACAGGCACAGCACTCTGATTTAAGAAATTCCTGTGGCCCAGGCACCATGACACATTCTGGACACTCTGGAAACAACTCTTAAATCAGGCAGTGACTCAGTGACTGTATTTCTGCAGACTCTTCACTCTCCATTATTCAGCATAAAAAAGTGGAACTTCACTATTCGCTCTAAATTAAGGCCTTCTGTACACTTCCCTCCAAGTAAATGAAATGTCTAAAACAATTCCGTTGCTCCTTTTTGCAAGATGCTTGCTTAGAGACAAGAGTCACTCACCAGGGCTGGTAGCCGACCATTACCATTTTTCATTCAAACCTCACCAGCACAGAAACCTCAGCCTCTTTGGTCCTTCCCACACCAGCTAAAACCAAGGAGGTATTATTCAAGTCTGCAATTTGGGCCTATGATCAAATTCATGACTGTGGAACCAGGCAAATTACCAAATGATTTCTCCCTAGAGGAACAGGCATTTCACAACATTATACATATAAAACAGAACCAAAGGAAGGAAGTAGGGGGAAAATAACCTCAAGTGTTAGCAGCAAAGGTAATCCAGGCACAGCCTCCTGCAAGACATGTCTTAGTTCAATGTGACTCTACAAACCCCAAAATGAATCTACTTCTAGAAACTGGCAGATTAATGGCATTAAACCTCAAGTGCTCAGGAGAAGTGGCAGAAACAAAGGTTGATTTTTCACAGCAACAGCTCTCAGCCTTGGCCGTGCTGCCTCTTCAATGTTCCCTTTCCCTGCCTCGGCAGAAGACACAACTAGTCAGTGTGTCTCTCCCATCAGAGCCTTAGCCAAACACGTAGTGCTATGGGGACAGGACCAGCCCCTGTGATTCACTCACTTTTTGGCTGATTTTCCGTATCACTTTCATTCCCACTGGCTTCACCTGAAACACACATAGTTTTCACTCATTAGCCAAGCAGAAGGAAGATGGGCAACACCCAAAGTTGGGAAAGAACTTAAGACTCACCAGACCAACATCACCCAGGGCTGCCCACCTATCCTGCTCAAAGCATCACACAAAGAAGAGCTGGTACTGGCAAGTGTGCTACAACAGTCAATTTCAAAAAGCGGAGTTGATATCAAGTCCCCGTTTCCAGTAAACCACCTGTAGGTCAGCTGAACACAGGCAATGGACAGAAACCAGGTGGTTATTTGATGCTGCTATAAAAGTTAACAGAGGTAGTTCTCATGCCAAGTGGCTTTGTGGGGAATTTTTGGGCTTGTTCTGCTTTTTTGAAAAAGCACTTTTAACCAGTGGCCCAGCTCTTCATAGTGTAATCTTCCATTTGTGACAGTGTTAAACTTGGGTTAGGCAAGTGTTCCAAATCCTAGTGGTGCTGCAAGCTCAACTATTCCAGCTGCAAGACACACAGTTTAGCACTGCCGAGTCAGCCCAGTGTGAGCACAGGAGGTAGTGGTGCCTGGCCGGCCAGGATGTATAGGAACTGTGCCACCCGAGAGGTTTATAGCAAGGAGAATGCTGCTGGAGACCTCTATACCTTTTGTTGGAGGTGCTTCTTTCCCAGCAGGACTGAGCAACTTCACCCTCTTCTTTCCACGCTTAGAGTCAAAGATCTCCTGTATTTTTAGTACCAGCTGAAATCCAAAGCAGAAGCAGAGGTTAATGTGGAGGTCTAGAAAAGGGTCCAGGTGCCAAAAGAACTGCAGCCTAACAGCTATCACCTAGCACCACACTTGGGAAAGGCTGCCAGGGACCCTGGCTCAGAGGCTGCTTGCTAGAGTGCTTTCAGCACAGCTCACTGGATAATGAATGAGCTCAGAATTTCTGCTACAAGAGAGATTACTGTTAGCACAACTCAAAGCTGACGCCAGACTGTACAGGCATTCTGGAAGTTATCATACTTTGCTTACCAAACAGCAGAAACGGCCAACAGCCTGGCATTAAATCTCCTTTTCTATTAGACAGGTCAACTGCAAAGGCACTTGCAAGAATATCTTACAAACCCTCCACCACAAAGGATTCTGAACTGCACATGCTCTTCTCTCAAGCATCCCAATTCTTTCCAAGCCCAGAAAATGCAGAGCTCTCTCAATGTAGCTTGAGGTTTGTTTTTTGTCTATTTGTTTTATTTTTTAAGTTTGCTGTAGTTCGATGTCAGACAGCTGGAGTAAATTCTCCAAAGCACCATGTCAGGCACAGAACAAGGCTGCCACTGTCCCAGGTTAGTTTGCTAAAATAAAAGGATTATGTACTTTCATTTTGCATAGTTCAAGAGAGACAGTGGGACAGAATAATGCATGTATGCTGCAGAGACACCACAGACCACTGGAAAAAAAATTTGGAAAAAAACATAGCCCAATGCAGACTAAGCTACAGGCATGAAAGAAGGGTCAGCATTTAGACACGCCAAGTTGACACTGTTAACCTTCCTTCCACTGGTCACAATGGCCTTAAAACCAATGTCCAAATGCTTTATGTATTTCTGTCACAGGCCCCTCTGGACTCCCCTCCTCAGCTGCCAGTTATACAGTGCTGCAGGCAGCTCCTTGATGCTGCATGTCAAAGACGACTATCACTTCATTGTGAAGACGGATGTAAGCTAAGTGCAGTGAGCCAAGTTCATTCTTGTCTCAGGAATTCATTAAATGCTCCCACTGAATGTACGTGGGTGAGGCCTAGCTATTTGTCACCACAAATACTGCATAAAAAGGAAGAGAACCTGTTTTTCAGCTCAAGCCTTTATCCCCAGCTCAGCAAACTAGGCTTAGGCTTTTCTCCTTTTCAGATCTATTTCTTCCCATTTTCTGTGTTAGCCAGTCTGCCTAGCAGGATGAGTCTGCAAGGAAGAAAACAGCCCACAGCAGAAAGAAGTGGTGCACCTGCAAAATCTGCCTTCTTGCCTCTCTACCATCAAGTCTTACCTAGAGGACTTCCATTTCTGTTCCAATTTTTGTGTAGTTGAGTCACCAGTGAAAGATATTGGGTGTGTTTAAGGCAGCTATGTGATTCTTAAGCAATAATTAAGTTTTTTTCTTTTTAGACTCCTTTTCTCAATCTCTCGAGCAATCTTGGCTCAATTCCATGTCAGCAAAAAGAGTAAAGAGTGCTTCCTGCATGTAAATTGTTACCAGATTTTTGGAATAGATTTGCTTTTGGAGAACGTTTTAGTTTTCCCCTCCAAATGAAAGATACTCTCCATCACAGCATTTTTATACTCTTGCCATCTCCTTCCTGATTTTCCAGGCCTACAGTTTGTTTAAAAACATATACAGTTGTTTGTTACTCCATAAAGTACTTAATGCTTGAAAAGTATTTTGCAGCTGTCCAACTCTACTTCACTGCCTTGTACAATCTGAGCAAATTCACACAATTTTCACAAGAAATAAAGACCCACAGAAGTTAAATTAATTTACCAGGGCAAAAGTTAAGTTGTTGCCACTACCACGACTGGAATTTGAGTCCTATGCACAAAGTGCCACTCCAGTGGTAGCTATAGCTCTCCTTCTAGAGCACACGCTGCATGTTATCACTGAGGGACATGAGTTGGTAACCAATACTAGTATCTAGAAAGATTCCCAATGCATCAAATGAGAATTAAAACGTAGTCCTCTATTGTGAAGATGGATTAAAAGCCTTTCTCACTACTCTGGCCTCAAAAGCATATCTGCCTTTGCACACAGGTGGGAGGAAGCAGCCAGAGGCAACAGAGGGGAGAAATGTATGAAGGCTCTGTGAAATGCACTTATCCCCAAAAGTTGCTCTAAACTCTTAAGACTCTGAAACAGCTGCAAGAGTATGTTCCTGACAGCAAGTCAAGAACTCCAAGCCAACGTGCTTGGGCCCAACCAGTTCCTCACAGCAGCCCCACACTGTCAGCCCTCTAACAACTCAGTGCCTGCAGCAAGAACATAAGGGTCAGTCTGAGAAGTCATCAGGAGGAAAGGACATGTACACACAGCTGTACAGAGCTGGTCCTTTAGCTCACAGAGAGCTTCCTTGCATTCCTGCACTGCGTTCAGCACAAAACCAGCATCATTACACTTCATGGAAACATTGGGAATAAAGCTTAAAAGACAAAGCACGCAGAAGAGCTAGTATTCACACACAGCACTGATCTCCAGGTCAACAAGTAACACTCCATTTGCAGATTCTTGGCCAACAAAACCACCACCGTCCCAGCTAGAACTGGCACACTATTTTTTGATCCCCAAACACCTGCCCTGCTACTTGGAGGGGAAATGGTTTGAGCAGGGTCCACACAAACAGCAGTGCAAACCAGCATTCACCTGCCAGACACACAGCTCCATGACCACTTACAAAGAACTTAGAAGGTGCTAGACAAAGCAGCAAGAGTTTGAAATGCCATGCAAGAAGTAATGTTTCATGTTTAAATCTCACCCAGGGCAAGTTCTTTCTCCTGTTAGCAGCCTCTACTGCTCGGAACAGCTTCCAGTCGGTCAGTGTGAGAGGCAGGGTTGTGTCCTTCACCATCTTCCCTTGGTAATTTGTCTGGGAGGGCTTTAGCTCAAGAGTCTTGCGACTGAGAAAGGGAGGTTTTGGGGGAGGCTAGAAAACAGAATTAGAAGAGATGGTTAAGCATGGGATTGAGCTTTGGTCCAAGCTCAGAGTCGAAGTCAGACAACAAATGATAAACTTCCTGCAGCCTCCTGCTCTACCAAGCTCTCCATCCCACCCCCACCCCACATACTCAAACATCTCATCAACACTCTCTTGTTTCTATTCTTTTGCTCCTTAGCAGCTTAATCAACTGCCACTGCAATGGCTGTTCATTATCATTTACACTAATAATGAACAACAAAAAATAAGAAAAAACAATGACATAGCAGTGGGGAGTGTGGGGCCACGGGAAGCACAAAATAGGGCCCTTGTGAGGATGACTCTCTGTAAACACGTGACAATTTAATCCCCTTACCCTACCTTGGGAGCCTTACTGGTGTTCCAGGGGGGTGGCAGCTTCCAGACAGATGGGACCTTCCACAGGGGTAAGGGCAGCACTCTGATATCTTCATAGGGGTTCTCTTTTGCAGGACCTGGAAAAAGCATTGTTTAGGGGATTTATGAAAGGAGATAAAGTCCTGCATTCTTGCAAGGGATGTAAGCAGAGAGAGTGTGCAGTTATCTGACAAGCTTTAACAGGGTCTAAGAGAGAGACCTGTTTGAAGACGGATTAGGCTCCCACCACTCAAAGATCCTTCTAACCCACTACCATCAACTTGGCAAACTGTACACAGACTCAGCAAAACAAAACACTTCTACCACTGCAGAGAAAGTAGCTCTATTACAAAGCAGCTAATTTTGTCAGTGTTTACACTGATCTCCATGCAGCACTCCAGCAAAGCATTTGAAGAGCTAATAAAGAAGTCCGTTTAGCATAGGCCAATTCTAGACATCTTCTATGACATCTGAAATCAGGCTGTTCACATGCAGATAGTTACTAACATCAACAAAGAACATCAGATGGGGAAGAACTTAAGAGTCACAGAGCTGGAAAGGGCCTCAATGCATTCTCATCTTCATTCCTCCCTCCCCAGCAAATTTGCTACCCTGAAATAAAGTGAGTGCATCCTCCAGAAGCACAGGCACATACAGATAATGTCCTCGTAGATACTGTCTTCTGACTGTGTGCAGACGAGCCTGGATCCTGTAGTGCCATTTGTCTCTTCTCGAAGTCTGTGGGAACTGGTGGTTGCCATCCGGTTATGGAAGCCCTGGATGTCCTCAAACTCAAAAGATTTCCTAGAGGAAAATCAGTGTAACTTCTTCTAAAGGCACTTGCATGTACCAGTGAGTTGATGTCTCCAGTCCACACAAAGTGTAGTCCTCCTTGGGACCATCAAGCACATAGATGCTCCACTCTGGACTCTGATTGCCAAGAGCTGAGGTTTAACCCTAGCTGGCAGCTCAGCCCCACGCAGCCACTCGGTTGCTCCCACCCAGTGAACTGGGGGAGAGAATCAGAAGGGCAAAAGTGAGAAAATGCATGGGTTGAGATAAAGACAGTTTAATAGGTAAAGCAAAAGCTGTGCACACAAGCGAAGCAAAACGAGGGATTCATTCCCTACTTCCCCTTGGCAGGCAGATTTTCAGCCATCTCCAGGACAGCAGGGCTCCATCACGCGTAACGGTGACTTGGGAAGACAAATGCCATCACTCCAAATGTCCCCCCTTCCTCCTTCTTCCCCCAGTTTTTATTGCTGAGCATGGCATCATATGGTCTGGAATATCCCTTTGGTCAGCTGGGGTCAGCTGTCCCAGCTGTACCCCCTCCCAGCTTCTTGCCCACCCCCAGCCTCCTCACTGGTGGGGTAGTGTGAGAAGCAGAAAAGGCCTTGGCTCTATAAGCACTGCTCAACAGTAACCAAAATATCCCTGTGTTATCAATACCATTCTCCTCACAAATCCAAAACATAGCACCACACACGCTACTATAAAGAAAATGAACTCTATCCCAGCCAAAACCAGCACACCAAGCGAGCCCTACTCACTTACTCTGGGAGATTTTTAAATTAAAAATGAAGTTGGAGGCTCCATGGCCAAGCACACTCCAAGCAGGTATGGCGAGTTCCATGCTGTCACAGAAGTAAGAACCCATAAAGAGTTTTGCAGACTAAGCACTTGCAGCAGTACTCAGAATTAGAGCACTGCTTTCTACTGGACCTCTCCTACTGCTCATGCTAAGGGTGTTATCACATTTGTGAGTTTGCATTTTCATACACTTAGCCTCCATTTCAAAAATAATGGCATAGAGGTCACAAAGGAGCTGGCAGGGATTTAGCCCATCATCAAATTTGGTTTCTGCTGAAAGCTGTGTCACAGTGAAAGAAGGTTTCAGGAGTCCTATCCATCTCTACCTAAACCATTCACAGTGCTCTTCAGCACAGCTGCCTTAGGCAGCTCATCCACAAGCAGAACTAGCATCAAGCTAGCTCAGAGGGTTTATACTCTCTAACAGGGATGTACGTAAGGGAAAGGGGGAAGAATAATCAAGCCTGCTGCAACAGGGGTACCCACAGCCAACAGCCTCCAACTTTAGGCAAGAAGAGAGTCTTTCATTCACAGGAAAGCCAGAACATTTAGCAGCCATACTGCCAGAAGAGAAAGCTATTCTGTAATCCACAGACTTCAGCTGAGGACAAGCTCAGGGCAAGAAGCTGGCAGCACTATCCCTGAGGCCAGCATATTGATTGGCACTCAACTCTGTTTTAAGGTGTGGGACTGACATCTGTTGGGAGCTTTTTAGCCTTCTTTGCAAGATTACCAGCAGCAAAAGAGGTGCATATGCAATGCCAGAAAGGGGATACTTTCATCCAGAAATATCCTCTCCCCATCATCACTACTAGCACCTCCGCGAGGATATCGTGGCAAGCAAGCTGTTTAAACCCATCTAGAAACCAATTTAAGGAAACATGTTTCAGACATGAAGATCAATCGATGTACCTCTGGGTTCTCCCTCTGATCCTCCTGCTGGCTGTTCTCTCCTCAGGATTGTTGGAGGATGACACCAAGTCTTCTCCACACTGCTTTTGCCAGGGAGCTTCCCTGGTAGCACTGGCATCACTACAGCTACTAGCACCCTTTTCTGCAAGATAATGGAAAGTCCTACGGGGCTTGGGTGGTGGTACAGCAGCTGGTTCCTCCTCTTGCCTCTCAGCCTCAGAGTAAATGTTTTTCAAGTTCCTCTCTGTTCTGCAGAGAGAATCCACTCCTTTGATTTTAAGTTCTCTTTCTGTGGAGCCACAGCTCCCTCGCTTCCTCTGAAGGTCCAAGGGAACTGGTGGGGCTTTGCCAGGCAGAAGGGGATCTACTCGCCTCCACAGAGCTTGTGAGGTATAGAAGTTCCCTGGGGGCAGTGTCACCCCTGGGTCCATGAAGCCTGCTTGCCACTCTCCTTTCTCCTTGTCTTGGGAAGCTATGCTGCATGCACAGGGCTTCAGGTCACCACAGTCATCAGTCTGCAAGCAGCTCTGCTCATCTTCCCTAAAGTCCAAACCCAGGCTCTTTGGATCGTTGGACCCAGTCTTTCTGCCCTTCTCTGTATGTTCTGACTTCACTTTGGGTAGAGCATCACAGCTGGGATCATACTTTATTCCGAACTCCTTCAGCTGCTGTTTCTCATTGCTGGAGCACCCTTGTGTCCTCCCCTCCCACTGGGAGATCTTCTGTTTGATGTTGCGGCAGTGGCTCCGGGAGAGGGTCTGCACAGCGGAGCGGGAGAAGCTACTGTCCACTGACCCTGCTGGGTGCATGGCAAGTGACAATGTGCTTACGAACACCCCATCTCCAGCCTTGTCCAGGTCCACTCATGTCCTGCACACGTCAAGCTAGCATGAGACTCCAAAGCACCCAGTGGTGTCCAAGAGCCCTTGAGTGTCAGCTGTGCAAGGACTGCCTGCTAGCACAACCTGCGAGCAAAAAGAAGAAAATAACTGTCAGCTGCATTCCAGCCATACACACCACCGGGAGCTCGCAGCTGCTCTCTGGCAATTGCTGAAGAACATTCCTCCCCAAATCACATGTTCAAGACTGGCTTCCAGAGCACGCTCCCCACAAAGCCTGTTTCTGAAGCAGTCAGGAATCCCAAGGGTCAAAATTCAAGGAAATTATTTAATGGCACAGGAAAAAAAAAAGAAAAGCGCTGGCCTTGGCAGACCTACTTGATAGAGTCAGTGAGAAAGCTCATTGATGTAGGACAGCCCAGGGCTCCCCAAGCAATTGAGTGACGGCTTGGGCACACATGGCACCAAGCCTCATCTCTCTGCTACACTTTCACACTCTCTGCCGAAGCAGCATCGCTCACTGTGGCAAGAGGCTCATTGCTGCCTGTCTCCATAGAGAACAGCGTGGGTTCTTGCAGTCTGGCATTGCTTACCACATTGTCCCAGACAGCTGCTGGTAACTTTCCCACCCAGCAGTGAATGGGCTAAACTTGGACAATCAGGGTAAGCAGCGGAACTGGGGATATTTGTTGCATCATCAGCCCTCTGTCCTTCATCAGCATTCCACCCTGTCCTCATCACTTTTTTAACCACACCACCCCTGACCACCACCCAGCAAGGTTAAGCTACTACAGTGCAGGTGGCACTGCAGCTCCAGTGCCAGCTCCAGTGTGGCACAGCACCTCATCCCCACTCCTGCCAGCAGCAAGGTGCAGGCAGGGGACAAGCAAACAGAAGAGGGCTGCTGATCCCCTCATGGCAGGGCAGGGAGAGAACAGAACAAGTTCAAGAATGACAGAGAACACACAAAAGAGCAAACCACACCTACCCTACTCTCCCCAACTCCCTTACCCCGGGTACTGCCGTGCTACCATGCCCCACTGAGATAAGAATTTTGCCAAGCAGCAATGCACAATACTAAGGTTCAGCTCTCCAGGACAGATCCTCTAGCCAGCTGCTTGAAGCAGGAATGTTTTACAAGGCTGCCACTGATGCCATTTATTACCCCCATACCCTCATTCTTTATATGTCTTTCCTTGAAGACAAACTGGAGCACACAGCCCAAGAGACGCTTTTTGGGACAGGCTGCTCAGGAATCTTTCAGGGTCCATTTCTTCACTTACTACATCCTATCCCTGTAGAAGTTTAACTTCTAAATGCTCAGATAGGAAGCAATTCAACCAATTCTGCCTGTAAACCCCTGAAGGGAAGACTAGTCTGAGTAGTGACAGAGAGACATCACACTCCTGTGGAGCCACTGGACTCCTGACCCTGGACAGGATGCTTCCATTGCTCCAGCAAACACTGTACTTAGGTCCCTTCCCTCGCCTGCCCACCTGTGACTGAGCAGATGGCTGGACCAAACTCCTGCACCTACCCTCTGGCTGGCAGAACCCTGGAAGGGCAGCACTTGGGCTTGTTCAGCAGCTTCTCATTTTTCTATTTCACTCTCCCTTCCCATGCAGCAAGGTCACTGCTGACTCCTCATCCCTTCCTTCTTTATCTCTGACAGACAGGAACATCAGAAACCACAAGCACCATTGCCCAAATACACATTTCCAGGGGCTGTTTTTCCTGCAGCTCCTCTTCTACTTTTCTTCTGTCATTAGAGCCAATGCAAGTCCCAGCTGTCATGAGGAAGAGCTCCCATCACTTCTAGGGCTCTATCAGAGTCATGGTAGCCAGGTGCCTGCTCATACAGGCTGTGTTCAACCATGGTAACTGGAACATAGAGGTCTACCCAGTGAACTGAAAAAGGCAAGGGGAGACTGGTGCAGCATGCCAGGCTACACCCTGTGCCCTAGGACAGCACTGCCAGAAAGGACCTCTGCAACTTCTCAGGCCTGCGAACCTCAGTGCAAGAAAGCACAGGTATCTAGCACTACCTAAAACATCATAGCCTACCAGTAAATAATTTGCCCTAAAGAAACCTTGTACAGAATCAGTGGTTGAAGTGGTAAAGCACCTCTGAAGGTCACCTTGTCCAACCCCCTGCTCAATCAGGGACACCTACAGGACTATGGATAGGACATAGACCAGGATTATGTTTGGACAGCTTTTGAGGGAGACTCCACCACCTCTCTGGGCAATCTGTGCCAGTGCTCAGTCACCCTCAGAGTGAAAAAGTGTTTCCTTATGTTCAGAGGGAGCCTCATGTGTGTCAGTTGGTGCCCATCACCTCTGGTCCCATCACTGGGCACCACGGGAAAGAGCCTGGATGAGTCTCCTCCCTTCAGGCTTTTGTATGCATAGATAAGATCCCCCCCAGCCTTCTCCAGGCTGAACAGGATGAGGGACACTGGTAAAACACGAGGCTGGTAACTCATCCAAGGCAGACGGTGGGCTTGAGCACGCACCTACCTCCCCCGTGGGTTCAGCTCCCGTCCGTTCACTCCCTGCTCTCCGCCCATGGGGGAAATGGTCCGGCCGCTGCCTCCCTGCCTGCGCGGGGACCGAGCCACAGGGATCCCCGGGGACAGAGAGCTGCCGGCCCTGCCACAGGCCCTCGAGAGCTCTGCGGCCGGCGGGGCTCACCCCGCAGGCACTGCCGTCCGCCAGCAGGGCCGCCGTCCGGCTGCAGCACCGCTCGCCTGCCCCGCTCAGGGGCGGGAAACGACGCCGCAGCGCTTTCTTACCCGATCCCAGCCGCAGCGCAGTCCCAGGTTCTCGCTGGGGCCGGCCAGGCAGCGCTCTGCACCGCAGGCCGGGACCGGCAGCGATGGGCCGGCGCAGCCCCGCGCTGCGGCCAGCAGCATCCACACCCCGCCGGCTCCGCCGCCAGCGCGTCTCGTCCGGCAGCCCCGACCCCGATCGCGACTGCGCGGCAGCGACGCCGCGGGAAGCCCTATTTCCCCCCGCACCGAGCTGCCCGTCCGCAGCCCCGGGTGACGGAGCGCAGGAGAGGAGTCCTGCCGCCTGCCCCCGCTCCCCCGCGGCGGGAACCCAGCGCGCTCCCACCCCGCCTCAACCGGTGCCCCGGCCCGGCCCCAGAGGACGCTCCCGCCGCGCATCGAGCTACCGCCCATTGGCTCGCTCAGCCGTCACTCAGGCGGCAGCCCCGCCCCCCCGGCAGGGCGCACGGAGCTGTTCACTGATGGGCTTTTACTGCGCGGCCGCCGCGGTCCCAGAGCCCGCCCGCCCCGCTGCCCGCCGGGTCCGAGCACGGCCCCTGGGCAGGCCTGTCCCGGCAGTCCGTCCGCACTCCTAATCGGCTTTCAGGCCCTCGGCGATGAGGTTTAGCTCGTAGCACCAGGTCTCGTAGCGGTAGGCCATGCGGATCTGAGCCACGTTTGTCTTCCGGATATCGTTGCCATGGGGCCCTTCTTCCTCGTAGTTTTCACCCAGGAACTTGGTTTTCTCCTGCCAGGGACAAGGACAGCGGTGCAGACCTCAGGGGCCCCTGCTGGCAGCACCCGCGGGAAACGCCGGCTGTGCCAGGCCCCCGCAGGGCCTTGTTGGGAAGCCCTGCCCTGAGCAGGCAGGCAGAGCTGCTCTCCTCATCCCCTTCCTCAGGCAGGCAGCGACCACTGCCGCCCTCCCCACGAGGGCACCTACCTCATGGGACAGGCCACACTGCAGGACACTGTTTCGGGCAATTTCACACATGTCACATGTGCTGAACTTGAAGACCTGGGCAGCAATGGCGTACTCCTCCATGAGGGGCTCCTGCAGCCACAGACTGTGTTAAGGCCAGCAACTGCTGCCAGCACAGCCCCTGATGCTGCAAGGGCTGTCCCAGAGATGGCCCAGCGTGCTGAACCCTCTGCAAATGCTGCTGGCTTCCCTGAAAAACAAGGCCCACACAGGCTCAGCCCCAGTGGTCAGTAGGAGGCGATCAGCTCACGTTGTACCTTGGTGAAATGAAACTGCATGGGGTCATCTGTAGAAAGGGACACCATGAGGCCCTTCTGGTGGAAGTCAGGCAATGGATTCTTCGCATACTCCAGGAAGAGGCTGTTGTTGCTGAGTGGGGACATAGCAATGGGAATTTGGGCAAGGAAGTACAGATACTGCAACACCGCGCTCTGCAAAGACAAGCAGAGTTGCCAGGTTAGGGATAAAGTTGCTGCACCCTCCACCACTCTGGGGTTGCTCCTCAGATCAGCCCCATGCCCCAGCCAGGAAATCTGGTGCACAGAGCTCACGTCCAAGAAAAGAGACAGGCAAGCTAGCAATCCTCCCTGGCCCACACGGAGCATGAGAGGCCAAGTGAGTTCAAACCTGTCTTATTCAGAACTCAGTTGGCTCCTATGATTACAGACATATCCACCAATAGGTCTGTGAGGCTGAACCCCTAAAATCTGAATACATTTCTCAGCTACCTCCCCAAACATGCCTGGAGAAACCCAGAGAATCATGTAACACCTGCCTGAAGCCAGGCTGCCTGTATCAATCTAAAGCAGAGGCACAATTAACTGTCACCTAGAGCAGTGGCCAGCTGTGAACGTGTTCTCCTCCTCTGCCATGCCTGGGCTGTTCTGTGGCAGATGACTCCACTTACCTTCTTGAGGTTGAGCCCGTGGGAGATATTATCTGCTGTCATGAAGGCTGCAAGCAGATGTGTGACAGCCCCGGCTTCCCCACAGTGTGGACGGAAGAGGAATGTGTTCATACCACGCTGCCTAGACACATGGAAGATGCACTCAGAGCAGGCAAGCAGCAGAGTTAGGTGGGATGCAATGCAAGATTCACTGACTTCAGGTCCAGCTCTGCCCCCACCCAGTGGGTCCCCAAGAACACAGCTTGACCTAGGAACACATTATTTGTTCTTTTTTCTCCTTTGTGTATACAATAGATACATCTCTGCAATCCCAAAGTTTTCACCCCAGTCCATCGCACTTCCTACCAAGGAGCGTTTGGACTGCTCTGGGACATGAAGCTCCAAACTACACTGGTGACAGAGCAAGGAGGGCTGCACTTCTTCCACACCAACAATGAAATTGCTGAAACGACTCATGAGGCAGCACCCTGCCAGCCCATCGCAGATCTCTTAGAAGATCCTAGGCCTCACCTGCGTAGGTTGTTAAGCACCAGGATGTTGGCATACATATAGTATACATAGTAGGTGTAGGATGGATTCTTCTCAGAAGTCCACTGCTCTGGCTTTGGGCTTTTACAGCAGAACATGTGTCCACTATGCTTAGATTCATCGTCCACGCTGTCAAAGCCAGTGATCTGCTTGGCAAGGTAACAAAACAGCTGCATGTCAAAGCTCCTCATCTCACCATGCCCAGGTAGGCACCTCACCCTGCCCCGCTGCAGCTTGCCTTAGCCCAGCTGAAGCCTGTACCCCTGCACCACCCAAGAACAGAGTCAGGGGCAAGGTCAGGGGCAAACTCCCAAGCTCTATCAAGGGCCAGAAATAAAGCTGACATCAAACCACTTCTCCAGGAGGCGAGTGGGCAGTATTTCTCACAGCCTTACAGCAGTCAGCTCAGGGAGTCTGACCCCTCCCCAGGACACATACTCCCTTTCCCAGAATGTGGCAGTAGGGTCACAAACCCACTGATGACATTTTCCATGTCAGGGCTAATACCCCATTTCTTGTGCACAAACAGGAATGTGAGTGCTCACCACACCCTGACAACATCATCAGGTGACACTCACGTGGCGTAGAAAGACACTCAGCTCTTTGTGGGCTTGAGGATTGACAGTTGCCTCAAACACAGGAACAAAGATATTTTCCAGCATCTTCCCAAAGTGCGGGAGAAAATTCTTAGACCTGAACACATCACTGTGGACAGAGACAGGAATTAGCTGCTAGCAGAGGAATAACATGGCCCACTGTCCCCATAATCCCTTCAGGATAAAAAATGAGGTATACTGCACTGTAAGGCACAGCGCTCTCTCAGGCCCACAGCACATACTAAATCCTGGGTACTTGGATCATCCATTTCATGTTGGGGGAATAGACCCGATGTTTGTTGAACCAGCTGGCCAGCTTGGGCCACTCCTCAGCTGATCTCCCATAGATTGAGAGGCGGGGCTCCACGTACTGGTACTTGGCATCCTCCAGATCAGAGCAAACCTCCTGCAAACCGGAACAGACAGTTGAATGGGGACCCTCCAGCCCCTGGGCACAGCAGCACCACAGCTTAACTGCTCTCTCCTCCCCTGTATTCTCACCTTGATGATGGTAGCAAAGTACTCGCCATTGATAGCGTTCTCTGTCTTCAGATAGAGGTCACGCAGCTCACTGGCACCCACAGGGTTGTACTTGTCATTGAACTTGTCAAAGCGCTGGAATGTCTGCCGCCCCTGGAGTAGGAAGGATCAGGGGCAAATACTACACACGCATACACTGGATCCAAGCATACCAGCTGAGCAGGGACTGATCCAAACAACCCAAAATGGGAAAGCCAGGAGCTGCTACATCCTGCCACAAACACTAACATGCACAACATGTCCTGAGTACACAGGGAGAGGAAAAGCCATGCCTACAGCCTCCCTACAGGGGTGGACGAGAGTGACTGAGAGTGGTCTTACAGTAAATGCCCTACCACTTACAGCATGGACATCCAGAGAATCCACTGTCAGGTCATAGGGGTGCATATTGAGCTGGTGGAAAAGCTGTTTCAGGGTGAGCTGTTTGCCTTTGGCATCATAAACTACACGGTCAGCATCCACACAGTATGATTTCTTGATGAAATGCAGAAGATGCTTCTGGTTCATGCAGGCTGCAGCATGGATGTGTGTGTCCACCTGAGAAACAAGAGGGACAGCTATTTAGCTTCACATTGCGATGCTCAGGTCCCATCACAGAGAGTCTAACAAACTCCTTAGGCGAGCCCAAGTCGTGTGGGGAGCATCCCAGCAGATGAACACAATAGGCCTAGGCCAAGAGCAGCCCAGTTCAGCACCATCCCATTAGCATGAACAACGTAGGTGCCTCAGACCTTGACTCTAATATCCAGTTCTCAGGGAGGGGAAGGCACCAAAACAGCTTGTCTTCAGAGTCACAAGGGCTGTAAGCCTTGCCATTTACCTTCCGGCAGTTGTAGAAGTCCCGGTGGGGGTTGTTCTTCAGCTCTTTCATCTCCTCCATCTCATTTAGCATTTCATGCACTTGGAACTTGGATGAAAGGAACTTCAGGCGCCGATGAGTGTAGGTCTTACTAGTGAAAGCAAAGGGCAGAACACTGGCTGGGCTCCTTAACCCTCAACAGAGGGGCATGGCCTGTCAAACACAGGGATGCAGCTTTCACCTGAGGTGGAGGAGCTCATGCTGGCCTGGCCTGCTTCCCTAAGGTGCTTCTCCTGGCTCTATTACAGGGCTTCAAAGGAAGGCCTGGCCAGGTGAGAGCACACCTGCAAGGCATGTCTCCAATCCCTGAATGATGACTTTGCTTAAGACCCCAATCAAGACAGTTGACAAGGGCCAAGGACACTTGGGTAGCTGCAGGTATGTCATCAGCAGGTTCCTCCCTCCCCCCAGGAAGAGGAGGAGGCAACCCTGGCTCTGCCCTGACCTCCCTGTGCCAGCTGAGGCAGGACCAGCTCAGCTGCACCCAGCAGTGCTGGACTGCGCACTTACACAGGTCCCTGTGCAATCAGGGCCAAGAGGAAGTTCATGTCATCAACGAAGTGCTCAAGGTTGGGGTAGGACAAGTCCTTTGGTTCATTTCTGCCTACAGCTGCCTTGTCTTCATAGATGTAAACTACCCCATCCTTCATCTGGACATGGTATCCCAGGTCCTCAGCAAGATTCCCAGTTTCAAAGGGATCCTGTCCATCCTTCACTGGTGGGGTGAACACTGGACCAAAAGGAGAATACAATGAGGCACAGGCTGCCAGCCAAAACCCCACAAGCCTGCCATGCTCCTCCATCCCAGGCAGAGGGCAAGGACAGGCCCACCACTGTGACACTGGAGAGGAGGCCTGGGCAAGCGACTCCTCTGTGGAGCACTTCTGCAGCCCTTTTCTGACCCCTTCCCACACTCTGCTGAAGCCAGAGAGGAAAACCCGCTAGGTGCCTAGACGTACCTGGGCCAGTGTCACTCGCCCTCCAGACTTCGCCTTCGATAGCACGCAGGTACTGAGATGGGGTCCTGGGGAACCTCTGCACAGACTGCTGCATGTATTTCTCCCGGATGCACAGGGCACGGTACAGGCCTTTGCAGACAACTTCAAAATCTTCAACTGTCACCTGCAAAAAGGCTTTTGCTGAATGCAACCATGCAACTGGAACCTAGCTGCCCAAGAAATACCCTGGTGTACCAAGATGTGAAGAGGACAATTTTGTTCACAGCAAGATACATACCTTATCATGCCCTCCCTCCCACTGCTCTGCCTGAGCAGGGCAAAGAAGGGATGACAGGTAAAGTCCTAGACATGGCAAAGGGAAGTTCCTTATGCCAGAACCAATTAATTCCAGCTGCCATCCCCTCTTACATTCCTCACTGCAAACTGTAGTTGGCACTGAAATGGAAGCCAGGCCTGGGCAAAACACTAAAAGCTATTTTTGGAGCTCAGGCTGAAACTGAAGCAGGACCAACAACATACACTGCTGACCCAATGTGTCAGTAATTATTGATTTACTGCACAGACAGGTGTTTTGGGCAGTCAAGAGAGGTGTGACTAGAGCAGCACGGGAAAATACCATGCAGCACTTGCAGCTAGCTACAGTAATAGCAGAAGCAGTGTGCCTGTGCATGGAAACATTCAGCTTCCCCTAACTGCTTCTCTGCTATGCAACTCCAAGCTGAGCAACCTGCTCCAGCTCAGGAGGGAGCAACCTGCCAGCAGTATCTATACAGCACAAATGTAATAGGAGGCTGTGGAGGAGGAGAAGGAAGAATTAGCACAGAATGTGATAGCAGTCCAGGTCAACTGGCTCAAGGTGACCCTGCTTGAGCAAGGAGGTTGGTCCAGGTGACCTCCAGAGGTCCCTGCCAACCTCAGCCATTCTGGGATTCTGTGACGTGCATAGATCTCAGACAGATATAGCTGTGTACAAGCAGGAGCAGGCTGTGACAGAATGAGCATAGCCCTCCCCACTGCCCTGTCCAGAGAATCCCCTGGGACGCATGCAGCACCCCACTGACTCCTGCTAAGGAATTCAGCTGCAGATCCTTCAGGGAGGCAGTATGGCACCATCAGATGCTTGTGAGAGACAGAGCTGGAAGACACAGACTATCCCCACTGCAGCTGCTACGAACCCCTGTGGCACTGGGCACTACTGAGAGACAGGCAGGGAGCAGATGAGGTGGTAGACACCATGGGGAAGGGTATAGCCATGCAAGTACCTACCCCAGAGGCATAATCCCCTGTGATCTGTACCCGCTGAAAGTCAGGCACAGTCTGGTACAGGGGGGAGGTGGAGATGACCTCGTCAATAGTGGACAGTCTGGTTATAGACTTCTGAGCCACGGGGACTGCCAATGCAATTGTCTTCAGTCGGAGCAGGCGCTTCCTGCCAGGGAGGAAAGCCTCAAGCAAACAGCCCCAACTCCATGGTCACATGCAGGTGCAGGGTAAGGAGCACTTGCCACAGCCATGTTCCAACTGTGCACAACATGAATCATCTCACTGGTGCTTTCTGAGCACCTTAGACAGACACTGCCAAGAATAGAGACCACAGCACATAAAGTAGCCACAGACTTTCAAAAGCATGGGCTTTGGAAGTTGCACCTTTCCAGAGAAAGGTCTCCATGTCTCCCTCTCCCAACAGCTCTGCGGCCATTGCCATGCTGACACCCAGGGAACAGGCCAAGGGTGTCTTTCTGCCCAATTTTCCCCAGCTGCCCTGGTTGTTGCTCACCGCTTTTCTGCTGTGGCAGAGCTCTCCCGAAGCATCATGTGCACTTTCATTTCCTGGTGTGAGATGGGGCAGATGTCTTCCACATCAAAAGGAGAGATTTCTTGCCTGAGTGCCTCATCTTTCACCTCAGAGGCAAAGACCTTCTCTGCGAAGGAGCGCATTTTCTCATCCATCTCTGCAAGGAGAAGGAGCAGAGTGCAGGGTCACACAGGCATCTGGTTCCCAGCCACCCTAACAGGCAGGTGCCCCTCGCAGGCAGCTTAATGCTCAGCTGTCATTTCCTTATGACACCTACACTTCCATGCTGCCTGGAAGAATCTGAGCAACCTCCAAAATTTGCAACAAGTTTACAGAGCCTGGCCCACACATAGTGGGCTGGAGACATACCTAGACACCCCCAGCACACCAGAAAAGGTAAATGCAACCCACAGCCCAAGAGCAGCAGAAAAAGACCCAGAAAGAAGCAAGTCCTTAGGAAGGGCACTTATGAGAGCATGCACTGGGGGGAAGAGGAGAAAACTGGCAGAGCCTTTACAGTTCTAGGAAGCCCAAGGCCCACTTGCTGCACAAGGCATCCAGTCAGGATGAAGACAGGTATATATGGAGATGGACAGAGCTGGTAGCCCAAGTACTGCCATCACAGTGGAGCTGAAGAGCTCCTGGCTAGGGAACCATTGTGTGGACTAGACCTCTTTCAGCCCATCGTGTGCAGCATACTGTAACCAGCTAACCAGCTAACATGGCCCTACAAAAGCCACCATTGACATAAGGTTGGCTGGAGCTTTATGGAGTAGGAGAAAGAACTTTAAAAGCCCTTCCACTGCCAACTAAATATCATGAAACAAGAACCCAAGGGCTCTTCTGGCAACATGTCCTGGAAGCACATATTTGCATAGCAGCATATGGACACTAACCAAGCAGGTTTATCTCCTAAGCAGGAGCTCAGGGATGCTCAGACAATATTTAACAAATCGCAGCCTCATGTATCAAAGAACCAAAAAGCTGGAACCATTCCATAAAACAGTGAGAGGCACAGCTGTCACTGCTGAGAAACAGCATCTTCTCAAACTGCTGAAAGATCACCATGATCATGTAACTGCTGTTTGTTTCCAATGATCATGTATAGGTAGTAACACAGCAGACCATATAAAAAGCCTAGCAATACTCACCTTTGTCTTCTGCTGTTTGAGATAAAACAGAAACAAAATAAAACCAGCTGTGATCAGTCCTTCAAAATCTAAGCCTTTTTGCCTAATCATCAGCAATTAAAAAGGGATTAGTAGAGTGCAAGTTTAGCCAAACCCTTCAATTTACAAAAGAAAGATCAGTACTTGTCACTTTGTACAATATAAAGATGTAAGTTCAGTCTTGACTGATCCATGATACAGCCTCAGTGGTGCGCACATAAATGAATGACATTGCAGTTGCCATCCAGCCTGAGGCTCTTTGGCAGAGCTTCAGCCTTACAGCAGCCACTGGGTTTCCCTGCAGCTGTCCAACGGGAACAGCATTTTCTAGAACCTAGATCACCTCAGTCAGCACTGCAAGGAACTAACAGGTACCTAGTCATCTAATAAGACAGAGATGTCTTGGAAGGTCTTTCCCTACACCTCTGTCCAGGTGCAGGGATGCAGAAGAGCATAGGAACATCTTAAGAGGGCAGAACTGCATTCTCCTGCCTGAACAAGAAAGCAAGATTGTTAGTGATTCTGAGCACCATGGCTGCTTTGCTATTTTTTGTCTATGACTCGCCATCCTTTGTGAAGATCAGGATGGATGGTCATTTCAAAGATGCTAAGTTTCATCCTCCTGCCACCTATGATCACTTCTCCACTTAGACACTAACAGGATCAGACAGCTGACACATTGCAGCTCCACAGATCTTCACTCCTGGTCATACAGTGTGGCAGCAACATTTTGGGGATGCAACTCATACTCTTTCCATCTCACCCAGAAAATTCAGACTGGAGTTCTGGCATCACAAGTCACCAGCTGCTGACTTCCCAAAGTCGAGTCTGCAGAGCATACCCTTCTGGCATTTGAACACCACGTATTCATTTGCAAACTAAGCATCCCAGAAATGCCTAATTTGACCTTTCATCTCTTTAGTGGAAGAAAATTACACTCATGAAGGTCAACAAGCTCCCACTGATGTTCCAGGGCCAGGCTTCAGTACTAGCTTCACATGAGGACAGTGTCTATCACACTGCACAGCACTGCAATTCTAAATGTGCTCTTATCAGAACTGTTTGGTGCCAGTATTCTTCAGGGCTCTGTAATGGCAGCCACATGTCCCTCTGTACTGTTCTGCAAAGCCTGGCTGGACCTACTCCTGCTGCCCAGCTTGTGTTCCCAATCACCTTGGGACTGCAGCACCCCACATCTTCTGAGCTTCGCCAGGTTGACCAGAGGCTGCTGAAATCCCTCTGACCCCTTCCACAGTGATTTAATGGTATCATTACAAGATATATTTACAGTATACATTACACTGCAGGAGCGATAATATTTTTCTTCAGTATGAGCAGAGCAAGATTTAAACAGTAAAGCTATTTCTTTGCTCCACAATCCAAAAATGTCTCCAAGCAGGAAGAAAAACATTCAGAGCCCCCACCAAGGTCCCCTGGACTGCAAAGATACCACACCATCAAAATCTCAGAGTCTGCAGGCTACGAAGCCTGCCCTGTAGCTCCTTGTCTCACTACTTGCTTTCAGACCTACCTGGAATTCTCATCCGTGACATCTTTGCAGCAAGTCTGCAGAGCCTCAAGTAACACCCTACTGTAACCGAGCACAAGTAGCTGACTGACTGCACAACAGCCTAACACTAATTTTACTGCTTTCCCTTCCCTGTAATTAGACTCTCCCAGTCTAAAAGGAGGAGATCAACTATAAGACTATTTAAAGTGCAGCCACAAGCAGTTGCACTGAAACAGGTGAAACCAGGGCTCAAATTTAATTTTTTATTTTTAAATTTTTTTAGTTAGGCCTTCATTTTACATTTAGCAGAGTTTCACCTGTTGTCTGGCCAGATTGCTACTTTCCAGGACAGCTGCACCATTCTAAAGCGGACTGTGGAAGTTGGTCTTTTAAGGCAGACTAAAACTGGTATCTTCTGTGCTGAACTAATGGTTTAAAGGAAATCCCTATGATGGAGGGCTGATGTTTTCATTGGAACAGGAGCTATGGACAGGTACAACTGATGTGCTCTCACCACCCAGTGTGCTGTTCAGAGATTTTTCCTGAGAGGGGTCTGTTTGAAAGACTGGATTTTAGCAACAGGAGTTGCACAGATGTCCTTGCATCTTCCCAGCCAAATCAAACAAACAAGCAAACAAAAGGAAAGTGCAAGAAGCTATATGATGTTCCTGAGCTTTTCAGGAACTGCCTTTATAAAACTTTGTATCATAATAGTAAGCGTAAGGTGTAAGAAGTGCGCTTCCTGCGCTGTATTTTGTAGGAACAGCTATGAAAAGACCTTGTCCCAGGACAAGGCTGGAATAAATGTTAAGAGTTACTTGCATAAGATACAGAGGTAGAAATAACAAGTCATAGATTTTGTCCATAGATGCACGGGAAGCTTGTGGCACAATTAGTGAAATCAAGATGAGCTGAGACCTGGTACATCTCCAGATGAAATAATTTCCAGAGCATCCAGAAACTCTCTCTGAAAGATCACTATTTGATGCGTACAACTTCAAAACATGCTGGGTTACAATGGGTTACATGCTCCAGAATTCAGGGAGTTTTACCCCCACTTCCCAGATATTCCCCAAGAATATAAACTGATTTCCCCCCTGCAACATGCAGAGGTGCAGCCAACAGGGCAAAGCTGGGATGCTGTTACAGTCTTTATCTCTAATACCTAGTCTCCTCTCTCATGCTGATAGCAGTCTTCAGTTCAATTATTCCTATTCTTACTCATTCCCCAGTTTGTGAGTGAGTCCCCACACTACATTATTGTTTAACTATTTCCTTTAAGGTCAATAAAAACTGGCTCCTGCTTTTTTGCTCTCCCCACAGGGACTATATCTGCCCCTAACCTTTCTGGCTATATCGATATCTTGGGATTCATATCTGAAACCAAAAATAACCTTTAGGGTGCAGAGGTCATCTTCCTCAAGAGGTCTCTTGATCTCCTAGCTTTTTAAGTCACAGGGTCAACTTAGTTGGGTTCATAGTAGAAATATGAGTAAAGCTTGGGTATGCTGTGCTAAAGTTAGATCTACAGCCTCTTTAAACTGAAGTACTGAATACAACAAGTCATCTTCTCACTCTCTTTCAGCTGGAAAGTGAGTGCTTCAGACCCAGAGGCTTCAGAGTGGGTCTAAAACGCCACACTTTTATCACTGAGCTGCCTTCATTTCATCTAGGTGTAGTCAAAGTGAAATGACCCAACATGCCAGAAATTTGGCAGCTTAAGGTACTTAGCAGGATCTTCCTCTAGTTTACCTAGCAGAGCAGCCATGTCACAGAGGTAGCTGTCCAATTAGAAGCCTAGGAGCAAGTTTTTCTGGAAAATGGTTTCAAATCCTGAAGAAGAAAAGTATCAACAGAGAGAGGGTAATGCAGAAACTCAAAGGGCACTCCTTCATGTGTTGTGCCTTTGACCAACAGCACCTTGCACCCAAGAGCTTCAGCAAGCTCTTTCCCCACATTGCTCTTAGTCATTCCCTACACCGATTCCTCTAGGGATGTTTAAATCAGCCTCTGTTCCAGTATGCAACAAAAGTCAGTAAGTCCTTAAGGTGTGAACTAGTTTCTAGGAACAGACTGTTACAGATAATGATCGTATTGGGGGAAAGCTTTCCTAATTAGCAAAGAAAACCCATGCAAAAGCTTAAAAAAGCACCCATCCATACTCATACTCTGAATCCCTCTTGGAACAGGCAGCAATTATTGCAGCTACACAGTGCAAGGGTTTTTATACCCCTGTTACTAGGAGTCTACTCTTAAATCCCTTGCACAGAAAACAGATTGGACTCTGGGTTCCAGAGCCCTGACACAACGTCTTAGGAAAAACACACTTAAAGCTCTTATTCCTGCTATAGCGAACATATATGATACAGCTGTTCATACCACATTATGGAAGTGACAATTTGAGTGAATCTAGATCCCATAGAGAAAGCAGATAGCATTGTTATAAGCTTTCTTGTGGATCCCATGCCCAGATCACTACCACAAAAGAAACAATCAAAGAATTCAAAGTTTATTCTTTAAAAAAGTTATTTAAGAAGCAAAATAATTTACTTCAAACCAAAAGAGATGCATTATTGAAAGCAAATAATTATACAAAATAACAAAAAATTAGCCCCTTGATAAAAAGTCCAGATCCCAACAGCTCCCTACCATCTTGGAGGTTATACACAGTCAGTCACTCAAGGCTTGGGGAGTAAAGGTGGAACACATATAGGATCAGAATGTAATTCAAACTTCCACTACTCTCCACCCCACAGGCCTGAAGTTGCTTGAAATCCAATTCTAAGTCACTGAACTTAGCTAAAAATTATGATGCCTTAACCATCATGGTTACTATCCAAATTCCTACTGATGACAATAGGAATAAAATTTAAGCCCTGCTGTTTGAACAAGACCATGAAGTGGGGACACGAACAGTAACAAGCCAACAAGGTATACTATGTTGTTAAACAGCTGTTCTCAGACCATAATAACAGAAGCATTTCTTTCAGTTATTGGCACTTGTAATTTTTGAACAATATTTTACCTCAAAGTTGTTTATGCCTGTTCTTCCCAGTCAGGATAGTAAATTTATCTTGGCACTAACACGGTGTTGTGCTGTTAGTTCTAAATAACAGCATTTGGACTAAATCTACAAAAAATACCTTTTCTAGGGACCTGCCTTGTGCGAAAACTTGTGTGCTTATCTTCTAAATAATTTTCCCAAAAGGTTTTGTTCTTTCACAGTTCTCTCTCAGTTGCCACCAAAATCAGGGTTCTCTTATATAGACAGCTGGAAACAAAGTACAACCATTTACTTCATACTCATGACTAGTACAACACTCTGATGTTGTATCACTCACTAGTTTTTGAGCCTAAAAACACAGATGGGAGTACCACCTGTGTAGGTCAGCTCTGCAGCATCCTAAAAGCTGATGCATCCTCCTTGAAGGTTCCAAATGTGAAATACATCCTGACCTATCCTTACCAGGTCTTCTTCCCTTGTAAGACTGCATACAGCCCAAGAGAAACAGAACACCAAAGAGAAAGAGGATGCCTTTGCTACTTCCCAATTCTCAAATTCTGAGAATTCACAACTTTGAGTTACACTAGTACATTTTTAATGAGAACTAGAACATGCCATGCAATGTAGAGAATTATTATGATGAACCTCCATTCAAAAGAAATAATTTTCCATACTTGACCACACAACCTTCAAACATCAAGTGCCTGCCCATGGCCACAGGCAGCATGCAGCCAATGCTCTGAACTCTGCAGTTCTGCTTGTTAGGAAAGAAACTCCTGATTGCCAAATAATCAAAAAACATACATGGATGCGGATGACAAGATCTCACCATTCAAACATATTGCAAACTCCACACTGCTGTCTTTCCAAAATGCTGAGTCTATGTGACCAGATGAGTATCCCAAAAGCTATCATTTTCCACATGTAATTTTATTAAGTGGACAACAGTGTGTCACACATCTACGTAGAAGCAGACAGTGATCTCCTGCCGCAGTGCTCAGAGACTGCTTTCACAAATAACCTCTTCTTACACCAAATAAAAGAAAAACACTGCTTGCCAATGACAGACATGACAGCTTGCAGGGACGGTAATTCTGTCACGTTTAACTTCCAGGCATGAGACCATCTTCAAACGAACTCATCTTGAGTCACAGCCAATGATATCCATAATGCAGTCTACCACTATGTATGTTGCTGGAAAAGAATGTTTTATGTAAAAGCATTGTATTTTTAATTCTTATCAGTGTCATATCAGTCAAAGGTAAAATAATTTGCAAAAAGTACTTATAAGGGTTGTCATGGATAAAGAAAACACAATGCAGATTGATCCTCTTCATTCCAAGAGGAGAACTAAGAATGTAAGTAGTGAAGGAAGCAATACTAAAAGTGACAATTTATTCTCTCAGTATTTACTGATTTCTAATTTCCATTTGAAATCAAGAACTCTAAATTAGGATGTCTGAATCTGACACCAACAAACTGAAATTAAGCCTCTTGCGACTTCTCTGCTCATGCCGGTTTGGCAGACTGACTGAATGCTCCCTCTATTGGCTGAAGGCTCATTACTCTTCCATCAGATAGTAACTGGGAATTCGGCCTAGCTGTGGGATACACTGACCACACAGAACAGAATCCAGAATCAGCAGCACAAGGACTAGGGAGGAACACAGTATTCCAAGGATCACTGGTAGGTTTTGCAACAATGACCACACTTGTACGTCCCAACTATATGAGGTGACAATGTTTTGTTCTAGGAAGAACTCACACAGTTTATGCAGTAATTCTTGTACTTTGAGGCTGTTAGAGCAAGCCCAGAATTCCCATCAGTATATCATATACCTCCTGCATAGTCATCACTGAACTCACTTCCTTCCTCATTTTGCAGGGATGCTGCAATCAGAAGCTAGCTGGGTTTTCTGTTATAGCTCATTGCCTTCTCCCCTCAGTCTGGACACACTATGTCCATGACAACCACTGCACCAAATACAGTCAATTTGTAATCCCACACTCCTTCCCTGACAAGGAGACTACATTTCACAGAGACGTTTTGAAGAGACTATGTTTACAGTCTGATGGTAGAAAAATAAATCAGAATAATTTGCAAGTTACAGACAGAGCTGAATAACAGCTGTCCAAACTAACAAACCTCCAGTTACTAGATTAACTATTGAGAAGCTGCCCATAAATGTTGGCAGTTAATGTTAAAAATGAACAGCTGACTAATTTGGTCCAACCTGGAAGAGATCTCAATGCTGCAGAAAAACAATATAACCAGTTCCACCTACAAAGAAAGTATAAAACAGATGCATTATGTCCCCCTCCCTAGTTCAAGAGTTTTACAAGTGCCTGCTGGATCTTCCAGCTTATGAATTCCCGTCTTATTATTCTGTCAGGCAAAGAGATCACCCACACAAGACTTGCCTGCTTAAGACAACGAGCTCCCAAGAAATTCCAGTCCTTGGGGTTTTCCTGAACCCAAGTGAACAGGGGACAACTTCAGATCTTCTTAGCAAACAGGCACTTAAGTTAGAAAAGATATCTCCTTTTTATTACAGTAAATGAAGGATCAGTTAGTTAAGTGGCACTCCTGGCACAAAGGATATGTTGCAAATATGCTGTACAGGTGCACAGAGAGCAGATACCAAACTGCTATGTGACAGGAGCATTCATGGTGGCAAAACTATTTCTCACATCACGGGCTGAACAATGATTCGTGCCACTTCTCTGACAGCACTGCAAATCAGAATCCAATAGAAAGGGGACAAACATCACTTCTAGCTTTTACTCTAGAGGTAAAGTGTCATCTTTTTCACAGCATGTAGTCTCTATAGTTCACTTTTCCTGTGACTGGTTTTCTTCTTGAACAAACCCAGATAACACAGTGAGAAAAGAATCCCAGTACATCAAGAGATGTGACTGCTCTGTTAGCTGAGCAAGGAGGTAGATGCCATAGATGTTCTCTTCAGATGGAGCACAGAAATGGACCTTGTGCTAATTAACTGGTACCAAGATTCTGGTCGCTGGCACCAAAATACTGCAGGGCATCAGCATGAGACACAATACAGTAGCATCGAGACTCGTCCAGCAGCTACATCTGAACCACGTATTCTTGGCATCTGGAACAGAAAGGCATCTCTAATTAGCTGCTGTCCAACTTTGTGTGTGATGGATGTGCAGTACAAGAGTGTAGTACAAGTCCTGAACTGGTCTACCTGTTTTTAAAGTGATGAGCAACATCTTTTAAGGTGACTGTTGAAAAGAATTTTACTCAGTTGGGGAACTCATAAATTCCGTTACTCGCATTATTTTATTTTGTTAATCTTTGAACAGTGAATATTTGAGAGGAACTCAAGATAAGCTGCGTAGAAGTCAATCAATCATCAGCAAATGGTGACTGCAGAACTGTGCACACTTCTCTTTCTAGATCAGGTGTTTCTTGTGTACACGACAGAAATAACACATTCTCCAAATAGTCAAAATAGTTTCCCAAAGGAAGTAGACACTGACAAGAATGATACAGAAAATTACACAATTATCAGTTCAGGAGAAATCCACAGGCTACAGCCAAAAGGTTGTTGTGAATAGAATTTCCTTTCCTTAAACTTTGCTATCTACTTATGGGGGGGGGGTGTGGAAATAATGGAGAAGTAATTAATTGTAGGATCTAAATCTCCAGGTATCAATGGGTTGAACAATAGGGAAAAAAACCCTCACCTGTAACAGCTAGTATTTCTAAGCCATACTTATCAACAACTGAAAGACACATGGACAAGAAGCCAATGAAAAACTTAAATTACAGCTCACCTTATCACATCACAATGCAAGACAATCCCATACAGCCTTGGTTGCCATCTTCATTGCTGTTGAGCTTTTTCATCCGGTACTGCCGGATCTCTCTCACCAGTGTGTAAAAAGCATCTTCCACACCCTGAATGTAAATAATCCAGGTAAAATATTTCTTTCCTGAAGCTTTTGAGACCACTGTTCTTTCCATCATGGGAGCCCTTTAACATCTTTGAAAGACATACTTCTACAGGAAGAGTAGTAGCCAACTTATCCCATAGTTCATAAGAGGAAGAAACTAGCAGTTATGTCCAAAACTCTCCACTTACACTCTAACTCTTCCTCTGAGGCAAACATCCAGGGTAACAGCCATTAAAAGAAACAAGGCAAATTGTAACCGAATAGAGGTCCCATGCGGAAAACAAGCTACTTGTTGACTAATCACCTCCTCTTTAGAATACTTCTTGGCTACTGCTTAACAATTGTACCTTTTCTGCTTTGTTCCACACTGATGTAGGTAGAACATGGGTGAACTGGACAGGGCCACATATTCAGTGCAGCTCTGAAGAAGTCTATTAGTCCAGTCTGGGGAATTCTTTAAACACAATCTTATAATTGGCCTTCATTAAGAAGCCAAGAAAACCGCACAGTCTGACCATGTCTTGGCAAGAGCAGATGAAGCTCTCTTCTTACAAACATGACCCACTTGAAAGAAAACCAGTACAAGCCTGAAGTGATTTGTGTACTGGCCTAGCCTAGTGATAAAAAGAGAATTCCTTCAAGCCAAGAGTGAATAGGGAAATTAAAGCTAAAAATTATAAGTGGATTAAAAAATGCTTACTCCTATAGATAAAAGTGCATGGGAAAATGTTAGACCATTCTGCATTTAGCATACAGGAAGAAGTCAGACCAAGAATGGAAGCATCTTACCTGTCTTGTTTTAGCAGATGTCTCTATGAAGGGGATTCCATAGCTTTTTGCTAATTCTTGAGCCTGTTTTGTGTCTACTGTTCTTGTGGGCAAATCACACTTATTCCCAACTAGCACCATTGGCACATCATCTGAATCTTTCACTCTCTTGATCTGTTCTCTTTAAAAAAACAAATTAAAAAAAAAGTTAGGAAGTATTTTCTAAACATAAAAGCTGTTTTAGTTCAGTATTCAAACAACCCAGTGCTACAAAAATGTATGTTAAAGCTGGACAGGACCTCAGGGGTTCTAACCTATAGCAGTATATCTAATCTTGTACACTCCATCCTCTAGTTCATGTATAACTCCACTCCAGTGTGTGTTTCCTTCTTACCCATTTTCTTAGAGATCACGTTCTGTGTGCTCTAAATATGTTTTGATTAATGCAACAACCCAGATAACTACCATACTCAATTGGCTAATAATGTACAGACACAGAATGCAGATAAGCTTGAAAACTTTCTGAATTAGTGAGAGACTTAATATTTGTCTATTATTTAGTCTTCACTGGGTCTAACAGCAAAGGTCTGATGCCTTTTCCAGTCTTCCCTCCCTGTGGTAAAGACCCAGATCATACCTGTAAAGGTTAATATCAGCAAATGATTTACTGTTGTTAATCGCAAAAACACAGAGGAAACCTTCCCCAGTCCTCATGTACTGATCACGCATAGCACTATACTCTTCCTGTCCCGCAGTGTCCAGAATGTCCAACAAACACGTCTCTCCATCAATAACAACCTGCTTTCTATATGAATCCTGCAAAATACAGAAATGAATTTTACATTAGAGAAAAATATTGTACTACTGCTTTCAACCTCAGGCATTATCAAGGAAAAATAAAAATAAAACGAGTATGATTCAGAGGAGCTTTCCTAGCCCCCCCCCCCAATGAAAAAATACCAGTATCTAATACTATCAGCATTCAAAACGTTACTCTAAGCCCCCTCAGCCTTTCTTACAAAAAAGAAAAATCCTGTTCTCCATAATAAATTCCTCAATTGGTAGACAGAAAAAAAAAATATGATAAATACCATAACTATAACATCACGGCTAGAATCTCCAACCTAGGTAAGATCGGTGGTGACTATTTTTGTTGCCATTGCTGGCTTTAGAAAGCAAGACGTAGAATATACAAGGAACCTCTGAGCTTCCCCAGAGCTTCTTATCCTGTGCACTCTGATATCCCATATTGCTTTTTAAGCAAAAAAAAAATAAATAAAAAAAGAAATTCATGCAGAACTCCGTGCCCTGGATTGTCCCCGGTGGCGGTTCCGCACCTCTCGCCGCCGTGACCGCCCCGGCTCACCTCAATGGTGGGGTCGTACTCGTCCACGAAGTGGTTCTGAATGAGCTGGATGGTCAGCGCGCTCTTCCCGACGCCACCGGCTCCCACCACCACCAGCTTGTACTCGGTCATCGCCCTCCCCGCGGCCTCGGGCGCAGCGCAGCGCTCCCCGCCGCCCCGGCCCCCGCCCGCCTCTCCCGCGGAACACCCTTCCGAGCGCCTTCCGGCTTCCGGTCCCGGCGCGTCGTCATCACCCGACGCCGGAAGTGGCTCTGCGTCTCCACCGCTTCCGGGCACGTGACGCCAGCGCACCGCGGCGGCACCGCCCGGAAGGAAGAGACGGGCCAGAAGGGAGGCTTTTTTCAAAATCAGTAAAACTTTATTCTATTTCCATTCTTTGCCATTAACAGAAAAATTGGAGAAAGCAATGTTTGTTTTACAAAGATAATGCATCTCCCAGAGAAGAAAACCCTAAATTGAGAATAGAGGTAACATGAAAAAAAAAAAAAAAACAAAAAACCCCAAAAAAACCACAGTACTGCCCTCTATTCAAAGAAAGTAACTCCTGATCTTTTTGGTTAAAGTAATACTTAGACCAATCATTCAGTTTTCTTGCTTGATAAAGTGTGACTGGGGAAATGGAGAGAAGGGGGCAGGGTGAAGGAGGGGGCGGGGGAGGGAAAAGCACACAGACATCAACTATTTCACCTTGATGAAAGTCTCAATACAGCTATGGAAAGCCTAAGTATTTATTCTTTTACAGTACACTGGGTGCCGGCTGCAAAGAAGAAAAAAAAAAAAATGTATTCACTTCAGGCACAACTTCTTTCTTTTTAAATTTAAATCAGTAAAAGAAACTGGGTTTAGAAGCTGCAGTGTTCTAAGCAGCAGCAGATTTGTGCATTGTTTTAAATATATTTTAAATTACCACACTGATGGCACACCTCAGCCTTATGAAATTCTGCACTGCATGTGTTTCAGAACGCTACAAAAATAAGTCTATCCCAGAAAGAGACTTTCATTGAGCTCTAACAATTTTGCTGGCTAAAGGACTCAAGTTAAATGAAATATGAAAACATTGTAACATTTGGCCATCAACTTAAGTTATTTAAATGTTCACACAGACTTTATATAAAGTTTAACTTATTCCACCCTCATATGGTCCTCAGAATTTGAGCAGAGTGAGCTGAAGTGTGCCTTCCACTTCCAGTTGGAAGGAAAGACATAATGCAATTGAGCACTAAGGCATAGTAATACCTTGGCCAAAAACAAAGATAAAGCATAGGTAATTAATTGTAGTGCAGAATTCCATAAGGTCTACCAGAGTAGAGCTGTCTACAATGTTTACTCACATAGGCAATGTAGATTTGCAGTTACCAGTTGCGTTAAATGCACCATTCAAAACAAGCTTCTAAAATGTGATACTATAAGGCGCCACCTTAAGTTCTCCAGAATGCAACTGTGCATAATTTTAAAATGGTTTCATAGATTTATTTTAAACATAACATGAGAAGGTGTTAAAACCGGTGTAATAGCTTCTTAGAATTTGGAGGAAGGGATGAATAGGGGGATATTCAGTACCCTTCACCAGCCCCCACCACTCAGCCGTACATCAGGTATGGGGTTTTGTGGATCAGTCTATAACACCAGCTTGACGGATCTTTCTCTCTGCACCAAATCCCTGCAAGGAAAACAAAAACTTTTAGCTCCACCATCATGTTTTAAAGCAAACCTATTCTGTCCCAACCAAGTACAGCATTAGCACATTTCTAGTTTGCCACATTTGTCTTCAGAAACAGACTGTAACAAAACAGGTTCTGTGGGTTGCTCTTTGTAGTCCTAGATACTTCACAGATTCCAGACACTTTACTCCTCCTGCTTATCAAGTGATGGCAGAACCTTACATGAAGGCCAAGTTTAGATAAAGGAATTTCATTTACTGTCTCCAAGAAGAGGAGCAGGAGGTTTACAGAAGAAAAAACAAACCAAGATAGCCATTATGGGCTAGAACATAACAAACAATTGGTTGCTTCTATACTGGGTGCTCTTCTGAACCCACAGCACACATTACTGACACAGGGTGTAGCACCCCTGACCACACAAAAACAGAATCACAGAATTGCCTAGGTTGGAAAAGACCTTTAAGATCATCAAGTCCAACCATTAACCTAACACTGACAGTCATCAACTATTCCATATCCCTGAGCACTATGTCAACACGGCTCTTAAACACCTCCAGGGATGGGGACTCCCTGGGCAGCCCATTCCAATGTCTGAGAATCTCACACAGCAGGTGACCAGTTCACTATGGAATGACCCTACACACCACATTTCAAACAGTTTAGCCTTCTAACAGAGGAAGCAATGTTATGTTATCTAAACACAAACTGCAGTTATTTTGCAAGCTAGCCTTTAATCTTACATACCTTTGAGTTATCCGGTCCCCTAGGCTGACGAAGAACTGTTAGACGAGGAGCATTAGCATCATCCAGATTAATGCTCTTTAAACGATTAACAAGTCTATCAGGACGTGGAGCAGCGACAGCCTTAGCGCCTTCACTGTAACAGAATCAACCATACAGAGCACCGATGACTTCCCAGAGATGGTGCAAGCTACCAAATTACAGTCACTTTCCCCATTAAGCCATTAGCATCATCTGTCTCGTGTGACAGCAGACTTTCTAGATGATACCATGTATGTCTGCCTCAAAACTACTGCTTTAAACACAGGACTCTGAAATAGCAGTAGCTCAAACCAGTATTCTTAGAAGAGTATTCTTTAGTGAGTAGAGGTGTCGCATTTATTCTCATGCACACAGAAGTACTATTTCCCACATTTCTGTTTCCTTTAACTGGAACAATAAAAGGCTTAGGAGTTGCCACTGCATGACAGCATAGTATTAACATCTCTGAAGATAAAGGATTTTGAGAGAAAAAAATTAAACATTAGCTTCCTGTTGCTGTAGAAGTGCTATCTCAAGCTTAAGCAAAATCCAAATTGTGCAGTTTTCTTCAAAATGTGCAAGTAGTTCAAAAGCCAAAAAAATACCCATCACCTTAAGAAATTACACGCCAAAAGTAAAGCCAGAGAGGCCAGTAAGTACAGGAATAGTAGGAAAAGGAAAATGATAAGAAAACTGATGGTATTCCTGTTCATTAATTTCTACTTGGAAGACTGTATCCAAGTTCCTGCTACAGGATGGATCTTAAGAATAGATAAAAAGAACAAGTTATCTGTAATTAAGAAAAGCTGAGTTCTGCTGCTGCACTGTACTGGACACCCTACAAGTGCTGGCAGTTCTCAGGCAACAGGCTCTCACTGAAGCCAGCTGAAATTCACAGCTCCCATTCTAGGAACAGCTAGCTCAGAAGCAGCATGCACCCCACTACTGTGATGTAGACAACATGCCAGATTAAATCACTTTCATTTTAAATCCTCACCAGACACGCCACACATTACAGGCACTGCATTTTCCTGTGCGCTGGTTGAGGATTACAGAGAACTCCACTTCATCTCCAGCCTGCAGCTCCACACCATCCTGAACTTCTTTGACATGGAAGAAGAGCTTTTTGCTGTCACCCACTTCATAGTTAATGAAACCGAACTGAAAACCAAACACAAGGTTATTTCTTTCCTCTTGACCCAAACAGATGCAATGACTTAACTCATTTTTACAGTTGAACTACTTCTAGAAAGAAACCTCCTAAGTACCTAATGGAAATAGAAATACAGCTTCTACACTGAACAGAATATTGTGACTGGAAACAGTACTTCTGGAAGTCTAGGCACTCTTCTTGGGTTTGTAAAGTCATATTTAAACCCAAAAGTCTATCGAACAAGTTCCGAAAACTGCCAAAGTCCTGGCAGTTGTATTAAACTGAGAAGAACACTACTGCATGTTCTTTTTTAAGACTAAATCTTAAAAGCTACATAGTAGAAACCACTCTATTTTTTAGTCTGTCACTGGCATAAGAAGTCAGTTACTTCCATTTACTGTTCCATTCATGTATAAGCCAGCAAAACTAATCTAGCCTTTCCATAAATGAGTAGAGCTTAGTGCTGGAGAGTAGCTATAAAAATAGAAAGCATTCACAGCACTTAATTTTCTAATCATTCTGAGATGCAACTAACTAGGACAACGATCACTCTTTGCTTTTCAGGTGGACTGTAATCATTAACTGCTTCATATTTAGAAGAAGCTGCTTCTAGAAGCGGAGTATGTGCAGTTTTGTTTCTTTTCTTAAACACTTTTTTTAATGCCCTGTTCAGCAGAAACTAGTTAGATCAATTTCTAGGACGTCTCAAAAACAGGTCTTCAGAATCAACCACAGCAGGAACTGCTGCCCAGTAGTACCAATGTACTGGCAAAAGTACTGAATTCGCCTTTACCAAAGTCACATTACCAAGGCTTGCATAAACCAGTACCTGGGTTACACAAACCTACTTCCCTAGAACCAGAGTGCAAAGCAACCCATTTGTGCACAACAAGCTTCCTGGATTCAAGTGCTGAAGTGGGTTCTCATCTGCTCTATGCCAAGTGGAGCAGTGATTTCCTACTAACATGCATCTTGTCTTCACAGCAGCAGTCACCCACCTGATCTTTCACACATTCCACTGTGGCTCTGCGGAACGGTGTGATGTTAACAGCCATTGTCTGCCCATTTTGACCAAGAACACAGAGCTGAAACTTTACTGTCTCTCCCTTTTGCAGACAGTCACCTTTGTTTGCCATTCCAACAATTCCAAATGGATAGACCTCTCCTTTCATCTCGCCTAGAGGAGGAAAAAGTACAAGGCAGAATTGAGGCATCCTTTCCTACCTCAGGGAATTAAGAATTTATTTCCAATATGAGACATAATACTTTTACTGTCAGTCTGTAGTGTGAACATAATCCTCAATACCTCTATTTACAGTTTATTAAAGTTCTTAAGCATTTGTGGAAGGAACACATAATTTAAATGCAACAAATCTTACCATCCTCCATTACTTCAATCATGCCCTGGTATTCAGTTTGTGTGGGATCTACACTCCTTAATGGACGAATTACTTTACCAGAGTAAACAGTTGGATCAGCTTCTTCAGTGATACCATTCACTGAAAAGAAACAGACAGTGCAAGAACAGGATGTTCTAGTCATACATTATTTTAAAAAGAATTAAGAAGCGATTAAGACTGACCAGGAGCACTGCAAGACTCCTAAGGCAGTGCACTCTATCACCCAGTAAATCTGGAACAGCTTTAACACAGCAATAAGTAATGACAGCTTTTCTAATCTAGACCACACTGACAAGTTCAAACATGAAAGCTGAAAAATACTAGTTTCTCATGAAACTAGAGGCCATGGAACTTGAAAAGCAAATCAAAGTATTTTACTTCTCTTCCACTGCATTCCCATTCCCTGCTCACTTTAATCTTTAACTATGCATTTTTTCCCCCCCAAGTCCTTAATACCCCCATATGCACTCCTCCTGTAATTTTCCTTCTGTGAGGTACAGCACAACTAGTGCAATTACTAATTTGGTTAATTCTGCCACTAGGTCTCTCCTTATAAACACTCCAATTGAAGAAGACAGAGTACGGTAAAAATCCAAAGACTTGCTATTGTGTACAGGACTGTTGGTCTGCACTTGTCTGTTCTCTGGAAAGAGGCAACAGCTTTCAGTAAACCAATGATCACAACATTAAGCATTGTCCTCTTGGTCTTATCTCCAACTGTAGATAAATTATTAATGAAATTTATCCTTTAGCACCTGCCAAGAGCCTTGTAAGCAGAAAATTCCAAGTACAGTCTTACCTGCATGTGTTTTGTTCACCTTTTCTGCACTAACTTTGTTTCCTTTGCCTTTTGACAAGCTGTATTCAACTGTGTCTCCAAGTTCCAGGCTATCAATATCACCACAGTATTCGCTACAGGAATAGAATTATGTACAATTTTCCTTTAGTTATATGACAACAGTGATGCTCATCCAACATTTACACAAGTTGATCATTTAACTACCTCAGCACTTTGGCCTGGATTCAGAGGCACAGAACACCAAGATTGTCAACCAACAGAAAAGCCTGAACCAGTCCAGCAGAGATAATAAATGGAACTCAAGACACCTAAGCATATATTTATATGCGTGCATGTGTGTGTGAACTCCAAATGGGTTTAACAGTCAACCCTACTAAACTCCCCACCCCCAGTAAATAAATAATAAAGATAAAACTGCCATTCACCTGTAGTGGAAAAAGATCTCCTTATCATGATTGGCTGTTTCAATAAATCCAAAGTTATCCTTCAGGGCTGCCACATATCCCAAAAGCCTCTTAGAGCTGTAGTTGCGTCCCAGCATTCTCACAGAAACAGCTGTTTGCAGACCAGTTCTCTTCACTTCACAGACACTGAACTCAACCTGTTGAAGAGGACCATATCAATACTAGATAGAAAAAACCCCAAACTGACCACGATCGCCAACTAGATAGAAAAAACTCCAAACTGAACATGACTGCCCACAAAAAACCAAAACAAAACCCAAAACAAAACAAAAAAAGCACCCCACACTGAAACAACTAATTTCAAAGCCGTGTAGCTCTGATCAATACCTAGGCTCTCCAGGAATGTAATTTTCTAGCCACTACTTTCCCAGAAACATCTGTCAGTCATTAACATTAACTACATTATTCCAAAGAATAGCAGCCACACCAGTGACATCTGCAAGGCAAGCCAGCCTCTAGCACTCAGCTTTTTACCCATTAAAGACAAGAATCTTTATGTGATTCATCTCCTTTCATTACATTTATCACCAGGGGCCCACAGTGAGCATGTGCCTAGCTTGGCTCATTTGTTTCAGATTTTTAAAAACAGTAATCAGTGCCTTCCTAGCATAGCTTCTGAACATGACAATTTTTAGGCTGCTCTTTCAAATCTCCAAGATCTTTCTCCCCTTCCATTGTCTCTCAAGCTAATTTGCCCATAAGGGTATGTTCTCCCTCTTCAACATTCATCTCAAAGTCTTTATGCTAATTTCATCTTGATTATTCACAGACACCACTGTCTCAGTGATAAGAATTCCTTGTTTAAAAAGCATCATTTACATATTAAGACACTTTTTTCATATATGTATCACTAGGTTTTAGGATATTTTTCTTAGTTATACAAAAGATTAACCCACACAAACACAGGACAGAAGAACTGGATGACATTACACAGATGCCTTATTGTTTGAAGAGGGAGAACAAATCCAGTAACAGGGCAAGAAGCAGCTCACATCTCAAATGCACAGAAAAATATTTCTTAATGGTATACTTAGTTATATTGCCTTATCTCCTATCTGGGGATTAGCAGATCCTTCCACATCCTTGGCCTGGTAAGGAATGGTCAGTTTTACTCCACAGTCATCATAAACGATTATTCCATCTTCAGCTTCCTAAAAACAAGACATCAGAATCAGCAATTATTTGTAAGCAAACAAGTTTACTACATACAGTTCAAGCACTGTGACTGCTGTCACCAGCTAGTCAATGTAGTTCACATTTATACAGGATAAACAGTGCTTCAGAAAGTTGAATTACAGATTTTAAGGAAGCAGCCTCGGTCTCCAAAGCCAGAACACAGAACAGGTACTTCACAAGAGCAGCATTACAAAATCACAGAATGGTAGGGGTTGGAAGGGACCTCCCAAGATCACCTAGTCCAAGCTCCCTTCTAGAGCAGGATCCTAGAGTAGATCTCACAGGAATATGCCCAGACGGTTTTAAATGTCTCCAGAGACAGAGACTCCACAACCTCTCTGGGCAGCCTGTTCCAGTGCTCAGTCATCCTCACAGTAGTGTTTTCTTATGTTAAGACTGAACCCCCTGTGTTCCAGTTTGTGCCCATTGCCCCTTGTCCTGTCACTGGACACCACCGAGAAGAGTCTGGCCCCATCTTCCTGACACCTGCCCTTAAGATATTAATAATCATTAAAGAGATTCCCCCCTCAGCCTCCTCTTCTCCAAGCTAAATAGACCCAGTTCCCTGAGCTTCTCCTCATATGGTAGATGCTCCAATCCCTTAATTACCTTCTCTTTGCCTTTATTTGGGCTAGTGGCTTTGGCTGGAGTGGCTTCTTTGTCTATAGTGCCCACAAAACGGTGATCTGATTGAGTGTGGAAAGACACCGTGCCCTTTGGAAGTTTTTTAATCCTTATAGCATGATTTCTTTGGGCAGACAACATATCCTGAAAAATAAGATTGATCAGATTTTAGACAGACTGCACATAATTTCTTTAAAAACTAAGATTTCATAAAAATACTAATCTCACTTACAGGAACGACAGTAAACTCTACTTCATCAGAAATATGGAGTTGATTTCCATCCATAATTTCACTGAAGTGAAAGAACATACGAGCATCTCGGTCCACACATTTAATGAAGCCAAAGCCATCTCTCATTGCTGCAATCACACCCTGAGAATAGTCAAATTGACAATCACAGTTTTATTACTAGTATGCAACACCTGTCTGCAGGTATTCCACATCTGTCTGTGGACTATGTAATAATTTGAACACAAAGCCCGAATGCTATGAAAATGCTTCTTGGTTTATGCAACATGCATCCTTGCAAACTGTACTGCTAGTGGCTATGGCCAACCTGAAATGCAAACAAGTCATACTTACATAGTTTCTCAGTTTCTTATGAAGTGGAAAAGATTAATTTATGCCATTAACAATAGGGACTACAGTTAAAGAACCTGACATTACTCCTACACAGAGAACACATCATCTACAAATACATGCATAATCTATACAAGTATATAATACATAATAAACACACACAAAGCATACAAGAACTTATATAAACAGGAAACAAAACCAGTGGTCAGAGGGATGTATAAGAGAACACCCATCAGATTTTCAGACACAGATGAAATTAAAAAGCTTTCCTACAAAAAAACGTTTGTTAAGACTATCATATCCATGGGTATATACTACAGTAAGCATGTTAATATTTCAGTAGCCTTCCTGGTAATCACTAGAAATGGAATGCTGAATGAGAAACAGAATAAACTCTACTCCATCAACTGTCAAAAAAAATCCATTTCTCACCCCCACTACTGTGCTCCATAAAGTTGCTGAAAGAGTTCATTACTCAACTTAGGAAGAAATAGTACCAGATCATGTCAGAGGTTTTGAGCAAGACAAAATTCATGAACATACTCAGTTCAACCCACTTACTACAAAGATTTTAGCAAGTCTCAGAGAAGGCTTATAGGGTTTGAATGACAATGCAAAGATACTTTCCACCCATAGGAACATTTTTCTCTTACATAGCTTTTACAAGCTCAGAATAATCAGCTAACCTTTCTAGAAGCAGCCAACACTTGTCACCTCAATGACATCTCAATTCAGTCTGGCAAATACTCTTGCCAGAGTAGAAATACAAGAAGTCTATAGGATAGGATGCCAAAATCTGAGAGGTATAAGTCTAAGTTCAGTGTTTTTCTTAAAGTAAAGGGTCCCTAATTCACAGCATACTGATGTGATAGCACTGTAATTCAACTCCAATTGAAAAGCCAGGCAAACTTACAGTCTAGTTGGAACAGAACCGACATTCCAAGCTATAGGAATGAAAGATATTCTTTAATACTGATTAGCACATCCATCTTAGTCCCTGTAATCCACAAAGAGTTTTTTGTATGTGGTAGAATGCAGCTCTTTACTACCCTTCTGCTGGACCCCGAGAGGGAGATCGGCCAAAAAGCACGAAATCCAAAAGCTGCACACAGTAGCTCTTCTGAATCTTAAGACTTTACCTCAAACAGAGTAGCCCCAGGTTCTTCCAGTTTTCCAACGGAACATGAGTAGTTACCTGCTTAGACTTAAGCATGTGAATAACTAACAGTTCAAGATGGCATTACTTGTCTGTCTGCTATAACCAGCTAGCAATCCAAGAGGGACAATTAAGGTCTAATTTTCTAATATGACTTCATTTACTCAGTAGTTAACTTTTTATTCTTTTAAAGAAAATACGCACAGCATTAACTCTGAATTTTATACTACTTAAGCACTTTGTTTGAAGTGTACATCTCAGGACTGGATTTCAGAAAAGGCAATGGAGGACACTAGTGATTTTTACATTAAGTTATTAAGACAAAACCACCCTGTTTAACTTCCCCTCAAGAATTAAAACATTTAAAGATCGATACTTGCCATTTCCCTAGTTTCATTAGTAAACTGGAAAGTATTGGGGAGAACCTCGATATTGGTGGCTCGTTCCAGTTTGTCACGTCTGTCTGTTGAAATATTGAATCGAACGTGGTCACTTTCCAGCAAGGTCACCTTGGATTTTGTATCTTTGTCTCCAAATGGAAGTTCTTTAGGAATCACAAAGTCAACTTTGATGCGGCCAGGTAATGGATCACTCTAGCAAGACAGAAAACCCAACAGAAAAAGTCAGTTCACCTACAAGACTCAGCATACTTCTGCAGACAGAAGTATGGATGACACCGAATGCCTGCTGGACTCAAGACAACTATGCATCATGTCTACCACTCCTAATTTGTTATTTACTGTCCACAGTCAAACGCAAGGTAGTTTTTGGTGGTGGTAGTTGGGGTTCTTTTTCTTGGTTTGGAACCTTTTGGGTTTTTTTAAGCACCAAGCACGTACTGCCAAAGAAATTAAGATTCTATTTCAATAATTAAACCTATAAATATACTTGGAACACTTCTAATAGGCAGGGTCTGTCTTATTAAGTGTTCAAAACCACACCAAAATACCCACCCCAAATCTTCCCAAAACACCACCACAGACTTGCCTAAAACCTTTAAGGAAGTGCTCACGTACGCTCTTTCCTCAAAGTCAAACATTAAAGGTCAAGTTATCCCTCCATCAAAACTTCATTAATTGTCAGTACTCACAGGAATCCACAGATCAGGCTTATTCCAGCAAATATTTTCTCTGTATGCTTTTGCCTTAAAGATACATTCTAAACCCACAAAATTCAACGGGAAGTATTTGAAACATTAAAGAAAACACATACTCCCCAATGTACCACTAACCCAATTCTTGCTCTTTATAACCGTTAGAAAAATTGCACATTGTGACTACTATCAACAGTTCTTACAGGTTAAGTACAAGCTTACTCCTTTACTGATGCAATGCTTATGCAGCAGGCTGTTACAGAGAAAAGGGAACTTGTTTACTGTTTGACTGGCACTTGGTACAACCAATACAACATTTCATATAAACTTAAATACTGAAATTCACCTGATTTTTGCTGGGTACTTTTGGAATTACTTTGGTTACAGTTCCTTCAAAATGTTCAATGCTGATATCTTCAAAAATGACAGTTCCTTGAGGCAGCAGTCTAACATCTGTTGCAACTTCTTTACCCTAAAAGCACAATAATCAAATACCCATAGAGAAGTCAGGTAGAAAACATTTTTCAATGAACCTCCTCCCCCCCTTCTTTTTACAAGTGAATTTGAGAAAACAGTCAGCTGTCCAGTTATGCCCTAGGATCTTGTCTTCAGTTTTCACTGAATTTCATCTTACATTTCTGTCTTTGATTGTAAACTCCACATCATCACCAGGCTGTAAGGCTTCTAGGTCACCTTTAAATTCACTGTAGTGAAAGAATATCTCCTTCACGACATCACCCCTCTCAATAAATCCAAAGGCTTCCTAAGAACAGAACAAAGTGTTTAATAAATTGCCTGTTCTCTTAACATCCCAATACAAAATTTTATAGGTTCTGTCAAACACAATGAAAGACTAACATACCAATATAGCAGACTTATGAGTGAACACTACCAAATAAAAAAATATAACTGGAAATAAATGGAACTTCCCTTTTAAGAACAGCATTACTATCAAAGATTAGCTGCTTAAATAATTTCACCCAGTTTAAACTCAGTTCCAAACTGTTAATGTTAACTGTCTTAATGACCTCAATATACAACTTATAACAGCACTTTTCAGAACAGCATTTAATTTTTAAATGAAACTTCAAAGCTAAAGCATCACTTACTTTCATGGCACAGACTACACCTTGACAGCGGGCTTGTTTCTTTTTTAGTAGCATAATGTTACGAGCACTTACAGCACCAGTACTAGAGGAAAAAAAAAGTAAACAGAGCAAACCTGAAACAACTGAAAACTGGAGCAAAAATTAAGATCATATTTCATAATATCATTTAAGTTCTTGGAACAGGCATGAATTGCTGCCTGATTACTAAAACAAAGTATGAAGTTAGAAAGGCAATACCAACTTACTGTTTATTTGTATCAATTACAAAGTTTATTTTATCTCCTGTTTCCAGCTGTACGTTTCCTTCAACATCCTCCGGGGTGTAAGTCAGGTAAAATACTTCCTGTAAATTAACATTGACTAATATTAGTCTAATTGCAGAATAACTCTTTCAAAGAAAGATTAACAGTTTTGTTTAATAACAGTATCTGCTATTAGAGAAATTAGTGTAGTGAGAAAAATCAAAAATTGTTAAACATGGCATGCAAAAACATTCTTTTCCACCGTGCTGTTTTGATGAGTCTGTAACAAGGAGCTTAAGTTGAAAAGTTTGTACGCGGCCATCTCTAAACTTTAGAAGTTCAAGATGAGGTTACACGAACATTACATTACCCAGCTTCATTAAGTTTTAAAAGAGAAAAACAACTAAGCAAACTGTCAAATTAAGAAATGTTAATTTCTGTTTGTAGTAAATACCAAAGCATGCTTTTTTTTTTTTTTTTTTTTGCCCAAGAACTACGGTTCTTAGCACTGTATCTTATCTACATTAAATAGTGTCTCTTTTTTTGTTTGGTTTTTTTTTGCTCATAGACCACAGCGATGGACCAGTGAAGAGTTCAAGTAAAATACATAAGCTTTACCCCATTACGTTCGTAGCATACACTCCCTGTTGGACTCTGACCCGGGGCAGCTGGAGATTTACTCTCTAAATTGTGAGGAACAGCGCACACAACCTACCAGTCAAAAAAAAAAAAAAAAAAAAAAAAATAAAAATCCATTGCTAGTCATTTCAGGATCAGCATTGTCGAATACCAAATGAATCTCAGTATCCTCTACTATACACTCCAGGTTGCACTTCTAGTCAACAAGGAATGCTACGCTGCAAAGTTTCAGTCTTATAGAACACCTGTTGACCCTAATAACTGGAGCTAAGTAAGAGCTCAAGCTGAACCTCCGAATTTTTACCAGAACAACAGAAGTATATTTCAGTGTAACTGAGTGCTCTGTGTAGTTCATATGCATGCTAAACACATCTAGCCTTCTGTACAGCAGTAAAGGATAGAAATTATGCACATATAGAAAACAGGCACTTACTTGTCCATTTATTCGCTCTTCAGGTAGTATTTCTGGTTTTATCTTCACCAATTTAATAGCAATGGGTTTTCCAGTTCGGCGATCAGAAGACACTTCAAACTCAACATCGTCTAGAAGACAATCAAACATGACAATGGCATCACAGAGTTTTGTTTGGGGTTTGATTTATGGGGTTTTTGGGGGTGTTTTTTTTGTTTGTTTGTGGGGTTTTTTAATATCACTAAATGGTTACATTTGATAATTCACTGCTTGTAGCCAAACACAACAAAGTAAAACTCAGGTGCTTTTGCTACCAAGGAAGGACACTATTTTCAAATATTTCTCTGGTTATTCTGCTTAATCACTCCTCTTGCTAATGAACTATTCTACTGTAATGGTTTGCTCTTCAATAATTCCACACCCCTGCCCCACTCGCTATACAGCAGACTTCACACTGAAGTTCAGAAGATATACACCATAAAACAGTTTAGAAACTTCTATGCCACGTTAATTAGTAGCATGAAGTAGCAGCCTCCTCATTCTGAGATACAACTGGCCATCTTCAAACTAATTTTTAAAAAAAAAAGAAACACTGACTATATGAGGTATATTCTTCCACGGTCTAAGCACCTGCTTCCATCTCAGTTATACAAGTCTGGCCTAACACCATACCTTTTCCACAACTGTACGAATACAAGATGCACAAAGCTTAAGTGCTGTAAAGGTCTCTCATCGGGAGTAGTAGATTATTAATCATCTGTTTAGCCCATCAGAAGCCACAGCATGCATCTGTTCATGCCACAAGATAACAGGATTTTCTATGGCAAGAAAGAGACTGGTCTTCACTCAGTCAAGAAGCTCTGAAAGTTGCCTATTACCTCCTACTTTGAGCTCCTGTAAGTTGCCATTATATTGTGAACAGTGGAAGAACAGTCTAGCTTGCCGTTCTGAACACTGAATGAATCCATAAGAGGTCAGCAGTTTTTCTATAACCCCAGTCTCACGCAGCGCTGCCGAAGTACCATTGGGGTACCCGTTGTGTCCATTGTTGTGGAGCAGGTTTGGATCAAAGCTCATCTGTTTAAAAGAAAGCATAGGGGAAAAAAAACCCAAACACAAAAACCACTCTACTTAAAATAAGTTTTCTTTCTCCATGCCCACACAACAGAATAAAAAACAACAAAAAAACAAAAAAACAAACAAAAAAACCCCCCCAAACCCCCCCCTCACCCCAAAAAAAACAACCAACCCAAAAAAAAAAACCCACAAAAAAACCCCAAAAAAAACAAAAAAAAACCAAAAACCAAACAAACAAACAAAAAAAATCCACAAAAGAATTTACGGTAACAAGCAAATTTTAACTATTTTTAAAATAGAGCAAGGACATCAAAACGGTCAAGCTTTTGTAAAACAATAATCCTTAAAATTTAAGCAGCAAACATATTTAGAGCAGTAATACAACACCAAAATAAAGCTTGTTTAGACACAAAAAAAACTTCTGACTTTCTTAATTATTACACCTCAAAGTATTCCCACATTCACTATTTCATGTCAGAGCCTGAAAATACCTGAAGTATCTGCTCTTCCAAATTAAACAGATAATTAGGAAAATGCAACAGCTATGATCCAACAGAATTAGGTTCACATCTCTGCAAAGTTTATCTGCTCAGTCTTTCATACTAAAAAAAATGGGTTTAAGTATTTAAACATTTTTGCACAGTTAAAGAATTAATACCCAGAATTAAACTAACATTTCTGTAGCATAGGAGCTCAAGTGGTAGAGAGACTGAGAAAACTTGAAAACATCATTGAACTTAAAAAGACAAAGCTGTAATGAACTGTTAAACTAACTGACACCCATGAAACCTTTTTTTTTGGGGGTGGGGTGGGGTATGTCTTTTCAAGGCACAGACTCAATCTTGAAATATTCACAAGTCCCTCTACTGACTCTGGCTTTTTGATGTGTGAGTCTCATTTTTAAAGCAATTTCCACTTACAGGTTAGCAATTAAATCAGTTGAAATGTATTACACCTCGTCAAACACTTCAATTCAAAAAAAGATTACTGAAGCAACCCTCCCAAACCAGTCAATATGCATCTTAAAACACAGTATTGGAGAGTTTTATTTGCTACAGTTTCCAGAGTACTTGTTTTGGAAATAGAATGCATTACTCCAATATATCATACTGCTACTAAACCAACATAACAGCAAAGAACTGCTAAAAAAAGCCTAACAAAAACCACACACTTCTGTTGACAACTTTTTTCCTATTAAGTTTGCAAATACATATAACTCTTTATAATACATGCACCAACCTCGCAGTGATATTCGAATATTGCACTTTCAGTAGTATTAGCCGATTCTTCTGTTTCAGCACAAGTTTCTAAGGATGAAGACCGCTATTATTAAAAGAGACAGTGAGTGAAAGAAAAAAAGAGAAAAAGGGAAGAAAGGAAGAAAAAGAAAAAGGAAGGAAGAAAGAAAGAAAGAAAGAAAGAAAGAGAAAAAAGATAGCAAGAGAACGTGATCTATCAAGCTAATAGAGAATACAAGTGCTGCTGCCGTGGGCAGTTTCAATACAGCACTGGAGAAAACAGACTACTAGCAGCGTTGGGACGTGCTCTTTCAAAGCTGTTGAGTAGGCACAAACTTCTTGTTTCAGATCAAGCCTTGTATCTTCAGTATAAGTTTCCTCTTCTTTGGTCTTGAGTTGTTGTTACAATGTGGTATATTCTTTTCCTGATCTGAACTTGAAGTAGCAGTTTCAGGTGGTAAATTCTGTTTTGTTCCACTTCATACTAGAGAAAAGAAAAAAGACACACATTAAGTATCACTTTAAAAGAAATTATACATCAGTCCTAGTGTTCCTACCAACTGGTGTATTTCCTCTACCTTAATACTGTAGGTTTGATCCATGCTAGGAAAGACTGCTTTACAGATAAATTTGGCATTCCCATTTTCAGATTTGCTTTCCAACAAACTCTGCCTCCAAGCCAGTGATATGGTATTTCCAATTTCAAACTCTTCAGACACAGTCAGGCATTTCAGGAAAGGTCCCAGTTTGTACAATTAAAACAGCGACTTCATTTTGATGAATAGCAGCATCATTGAATGTAAATCTTAGCCCTCTTATCAATAACTTTATATGGGCACTGTCTCATAATTTAATTAAGAAGAGCTTGCACAGACCTTTAGAGTAGCAATAGGGTGTACGGGTGCATGGGAATTATAATTTCCTGATAACTTTTGTTCCAAAAGGTAAGTCAAGGACTAGCAATATCTGAAGCACCTTTGGCTTTATACAAAAATACACAAACTTCTCAATTATATGGACAGATGCTGTTTTTCTGGTTTACACAGACCATATGCACCTGGCAGAGCATGTAAAATAACTGCAGAGCCATCCTCTGGACTTCTTGCAACTGTGTTTCCAAAATATTGATTGCGTACAGACAATATTTGTGTAGATAACATAACAGTCTGCAACAGTAACTAAATAATAATCATCTCCTAAAGTCTTCCAGTACCATTCTGTGTTTTCATGAGAAAGTGGGTTTAGAAAAACTGCCATCTACCACATAAAACTGAAACTTTATAGAAACAGAAGTTTTTCTTTTGAAAAGAAATAAAAACAAGCTTCAATCTGAGGTTGTTGCTTCTTCAGTAGATATAGAAAAAAGGGGATAAGATTTTTGTAGACAAAAGTTGCTAAGAAGCAACACAACTATGAATCTATGGATAAACTAGCATGTTATGCAGTAATCTAAAGGTATGAAGCATCAAAGCACAACTCTTCCCCTAGCCATTCCACAAGTCCCACACTAAATGAGCAAAAATATGGACAAAGCCTAATTCTCCACTGCAGCGGGGAAGTGAATTTACAATTGATATTGAGCTTTGAATTTCCTTTAGTGAACTTGAGTGAGTCAACTTAAGTGACTGAAACATGAATGCAAAGACATTTAACTCATCACAGAGAAAATGCTGACTACAGTCAGCTGTTACAAATAAGAACTCTAAACCCTCAAAGCACACAATGGCTGTATGCAAACTCATCACCCAGTTGTCTCAGAAGTTTGTATTTCAACGACCTCTCCTCCAGATGAAAGATCTTCCTTTAGTCAACTTATTTCAGCTGAAAGTTTTTCCAAATGGTTTCTTGCCAGACCATTACACATACATCAATGAAATTAAATAAGAAATGGGATGAAAGCAGTACAAACCTGTATCAGGTATGAAAGGTTTGCAGTGAAAGATTCAGTTATTTAAAAAATATAAATCAGAAGACACAAAGCTATCACAAAAATAACAGGACCACTAGACTTTTCACATATCTCCATATTAGATTCAGGCAACAGTTACCACAACCTCTTTTAGGATAGTATTTTTTGCAAAGCATTTCAGATCTCAAATGAACATTCCCCCAGCCAAGTTCAGGAGAAACAAAGCAGGCATAGACTGTATCACAGGAACTGCACAGAGACACTTAGAATCTTCTAATTCATATACTTCTCTCTCATCTAATTAGATGAGCAATATATTAGAGTTCTACTAGAGCTGTAACTTCTATCATATTCCATTTCTTATTTTTCTGAGCGTAAAATACATGACATTTTCATAGAATAATCAAAACATCTCTTCTGCCCAAAGATGACTAAAGCTAATTTTGTCAGGTAATGGAACTAGGCAAAAAGCTATTTCCTTAAAAGACAGTCCAATTTGATAACAAGATTGGTTTACTACACTTATTAAAAAAAAAAAAAAAAAAAAAAAAAAGGGGGTTGTCAAGCAAGCATAACTCAAGTTAAAAAAAAAAAATAAAAAATCCCCGTGTGTGTCTGCCTCAAATTCTTCACTTTTTAGTTCAGCTACTATAAATACTCCTCCAAATGGTAAACACCCTAAGCAGCTGCCCAGCCCCCAAGTCACGCTGGGCTCTGCATTTGTGTATTTACAGCTGAAAGGATTAATGCAAAGACAGGGAAGAGTCTTTCAGGTGCAGGTTTTGTGATGGTAAGTCACATAAAACTGTTCACAGCTAGAAACCATCTATACAGCCTAACAGCAGAACCTGCCAGATCGTACTGCTTTGTCTACCATTTTCTTCACAGAAAAAGTAACTGCGAGAACCCGTATTTTACTGGATCAGAACACGTGCTCCTAGAAATAGTCATCTCTTACATGACTAAGATCAAATTTAATAAAGATAAAACTTCCTATTTTCAGGAAGCATGCATGCACAACATAGCTATTAGATGATGCTCGGGAGATAAAGCTACTCCATACGTTTTCAGATGAATATCAGAAGGCAGTACTAACACCAGCTCTTGAGCACCCCACAAATACATGGCAGCTACGAGATCAGCTACTAACATCCACTACATTAGTGAAGTCACTTTTACGTCAAAAAACCACGGGGGGGGGGGGGGGGGGGGGGGGGGGGGGGGCGCAGAAATTAAAGAATGTCCAAGGACATCTGTAAAGGCATACACATAGAATCATTTTAAAAAAGTAATCTTAAAAAAAAAAAAAAATCCATTTTCTTTTAACGGGTCTGGAGCTCGGGGAAGAGCCCTGTGCTTGTTATTAACCCAGACAACAAAAAATTGGACCCAGACCGACAGAGACTCGTCTCGGGCGTTCAGGAGGGGCCTGCGGCACAGCAAGCTCCGAGCGCCCGGCGGCCCTCTCCACTGCGCTGCAGCAAGATGGAGGCCGCGGAGCCGAGTGGCGGGCCTTGCCGAGGGGCGGTGCCGAAGCCCCAGCCAGCAGCGCGCCGAGCGGGGGCTGCCGTGCGCCGGAGGCGGCCAACACGCCGGCCGCAGCCTACGCTATGACAGCGCAAAGGCCGGAAAGGGGCCGCGCCGGGCGCCGCCGCTTGCCGGCCCAGGGGAAGGGCAGGCACGACGGAGGGAGTGGCCGCCCCGCCGCCCTCCTCCCCGCACACAAAAGGGGGAGATGGCGGCCGCTCCCCCACACACAAAGGGACGGGGGCCTCGTCCCCGCCCCGGGCGGGGCTGCGCGCGCAGCACGCCGGGAGCCGCGGTCCGCCTCCGCCTCTTCTCGGCCGCCGCGCAGGCCCGTCCCCAGGAGTCCCAGCGCCGCGGCTTTCGCCCGGGGCCTGCTGGGACCCGTGGTCTCCTCGGCGTCACTCCCGGCCAGCCCGCCGCCCGTCGGCCTGCAGGCCCCAACAAGCCCCGCAGCCTGCTGGGTCGCGCAGCGCGCCGGGAAAGCGAGTTCCAGCGTTGCTGTGGCCCCGCCTCCGCAGCCGGGGGCAACTCCAGCCCCCAAGAGCCGCGGCGGCAGGGCGGTTGCCAGCAGGATGCCGGGAAGCGTAGTGCGCACGCCGCCCCGGCCCAGCCACCCGCGGCCACCGGTACTCCATCCCCAGGAGCGGCGGCCTCCTAACCAGACGTCCACCATTCCTCCTCCCGCCACCGCACGCCGCGCAGCCGAGGGGAGGTTCCAGGCACCTTTACCCCGCCAAGACCGCTGCAACAAGAAATAAACGGGAGGCGGATCCAGAGGTGCCCTCGACCTCTTTCGCCGACTCTCAGAGGCCCCAGTATCCCCACACGTGCGCGGGCGCCGTCTGGACAGCGACGGGAGCCGCCAAAGGCCGCCGCGAGTCGTACTCACCCCAACAGCTCAGCGCCCCCGCTCCAGCGCCGCCATGAGCAGCACGGCACAGCACGTAGGAATAAATCCCGGCCTCTCGCGAGAGCGCGGGGGTGGAGCCGCGCATGCGCCGAGACGAGCCCGGCGGCGGCCTGGTGCGCATGCGCACCTGCTGCGGACTGGTGGCCGCCCACGCGTGGCGGTCTCCGTGCACACGGCAGCACCTTCCTCCGCTCGAGGAGCCGCGGCTCTTCCCCTCCAGGACGGGGCAGTGGGGGAAGCCAGGCCTGGCTGCACAGCAGCTTTATGGGCACGGCCCCCGGGTCCTGCTGGCGAGCGCTGGCCGCGGCTCTGCGGGCTGATGAGGGCCAGCACCTTCCTGGGTTACCCCGCTGCCGAGGCGCAGGGTAAGGGCAGCCCTGCCGCCATGCTCTCAGGAACCTGCTCCCTGTACCCGAAACCCCGATACAGAGAGGGCAGGCCTCGAGTAAGGGAGACAAGCGTTGCTCTCAGTTAAGCCTACACCGACCTAAAGTAACAGAGGGAGACGCTTTGTGTTTGGACATGAAGGGCAGCCTGAGTAGAATTTTCAGTCCTGAAGCCTGAGCCCAGTTCTCAAGCTGGGCTGAGCAAGTTCTGAAAATGCCCAGCAGCCCCTAAGAATTGTATACAATTGGACATTGATAGTCACAGATTTCATACTTACAGATCCAGAATAGGACAGTAGCAAATGGAACATATTTAAACTTCCCCTGCTAATTATGGCCTCCTACTAATTCATAATAAATTCATTAGTCAAAGCAACTACTATTAAGTTTCCATGTTTCAGCCTACACAGCAACTAGCCGATTAGAGGAATGTTAACCTACAGTAGGATAATGAAGGTAAAAATGCATTGTCACAGGCATTTCAGACAATTTAAAAGAGATAAAATGCAACATTTTTGGTCACTTTAATATTTCATTCAGGCAAGGTAAAAATTAGAGGTTGCAAAAGGCTTGGGTATATGCAGAACAGACAGGATTATCACCAGGATTCACAAAACATAATACACTTGAGAAAATACTGCCCATTGTTGTTTTTTTTTATTCCCTCTTAATCTCTAGTAGAAAAGGATTGTATACAAGAATAATCCTGTACAGAAATCCCTTTTATCTATCAAACGATCTTGCTGGATATTCCAAACTGTTGCGAGAAAATGTTTCTTAATAAGCACAGGAATGTAAATCACCTTCTGCATTTATCAAAATTCTCACTTAGGGAAAAAGTGGCGTAAAAATTTAAACCAATACTAGAAATGAGATGCTTAATGTTCTTGGAGGATTAGTTTTTGATCACAGGTAAGAAAGAAATCTTTATACAAAAATGCCATTAAAAATATCACAATATTGATAAATTCCTACAATACTGCAACTAATTTAACTCAATATAGGATTCTGCAATAACTATGTAACATCTGTCACTAGACTTACCTGTGATGTAACATTAAAAACAAGTCTATGTGGTTGGTTTTGGTTTAGTTTTGAGGCAGACCTCAGCTCACTCTTCCTGAAGTCAAAAGTGGTGGAAGGCCAAAGAGCTTTGATCTGAAAGAGCTGTGTTCTGTGCAGGGTTTGCGTGCACCACCTTCAGATCAGAGCTAGCCAGTATCCACACACCTTGGAGCATCAGTAAAGCCAGAACAGGTCTACCCATAAAAAAAACACACAACGTCCTTCAAAAATGCACAGGTGTCAGAAAAGGTCATATACTCTGATTTTCACCCCTAAATCTAGGTAAAGTATGCTCCTTATATGAATTACTGAAGTGCTCTATTGGCTATCGGCAGCTCTCTTTATCTGCTTCTAAGAAGTTGTCCAAGTAACAATGTTAACCCAGCCAAATACTGAGGGTTAGCTCTTCTAAGCAGAACAAAAGCTCTGCATGCCTGCTTTGTGCAGGCAGAGCAACATGTGCACCCACCAATTCCAATGTATTCTTTTAATAAAGCTCTCATTCCTTCTACCAAATAAACCACAACCTGTATTACGTTCTCTGTCTACTGACAAGGTGGATTTAAGTGCCATCTGCACAGTTGGAATTATTAACTCAAGCTCCTAAAAATAACAAACAGGAGAGGAAATAAACTATCACAAGGGAGTACACATCATTAATACTTCATTGTTAAGCATCTGTATGCTGCAATTACTAAGACGGAGCACCAATGCAAGCCTTTGCCATCAAGAGTATGTAATTTCAGAAAAATGCAGAGAAGACAGCCCATACATTTTGAAAGACAAAACAAACATACAAGGAAACACCTGAAAGAACAAATCAAAACCCATCCTTTTAAGGTAGTTTGATAATAGTCTCTGAAGTCAAGATCTGGAGATAAGGTTATTTGGTGACCTAAGCTTCACAGTCAGGCAGATCTTCTCTCCCCACCTCAAAAGATTCTTTGCTGATTGACAATAGTTCACGCAGCTCTTTGTTTTCAAGCTGCAAAATCAATATTTTTGCTGAAATAGAAATAAGCTAATTCACAATTAAAGGACTATAATAGAAGTGAGCTAATTCACAAATAAGGGACAATAATCTTTAAATACACAGCTAAATAGAACACAATTTTGTAACATAAGCACTAACGCAGTGCTGTCAAGAGGGAAACCATGTCATTTAAAGCTTATCTTTTGCTTCTGGCTTCATATATATAATACAAACATCAAGAACTTGAAAATAAACAGATCATGTTTATAATTTCCTGACCTCACCCCCAAATTTTTGATTGTTATAAATCCTTGACACACACAAACACAGAAAGTCCAGAGTAAGTCTAGAGACTTCCAAAGCTTGATCAATCCTTAGAAATTGTATCTGTTCTTACCTCCAACTGAGCTAGTTTCTCCTGAACTTTAAAGAACTGATCATCATCGACTTGAATAGCTTTTCTCATCACCTCTCCCATCTCACATATTCTGTCTATTTGACTTTCAATTTCCTGAAAGACATAAAAGTAATATATTCAATATGTTCAGGCAAAAGCAGCAGTAATACATTACCCCTTCTAAATCAATTTCTTTCATTTTCTTGATTTTTTGATTATTTTTCTGTTTTGAATTTTAACCCTTTCCTCCATAGCACTTGCAATCCTTTCTAACTTGTGTAATATTTGAAAATGAAAATATGTACCTTATTGTCCATTATCATGAGTCATCAATGAAAATGGTGAATAGAATTACATCAGTCAGCAAGGTAAGGCACTCTTACTTATTAAAATGAAAATAATTTCAAGTGTGACAAGGACAGAGACAACATATTCAGGTTAATATGAATACGATTAGTATGCAACAAATTTTATATTGCTTTTTAAAATTTTATTTATTAGAAATGCCTGATTCTGAAATTGTAAGAACACTGAGCATTAAAGCAAATGAGATTTCAAGATTAAGTAACAGTTTGAAGTAAACAGCCTCATCTTAGAAGGAAGCCAAGCAAGGAAACTAAAATAAATTAGACTAGATACAGCTCTGATCCTTTGGAAGATGCATTTTGTTGAAGCTCAGAAAAGCACATATAATGAACACTGAAAAATCCCAATATGTAATGTAGGAACAGTTTCTGTTTGAAGAACATTCAATTTCAAAATACATTTAAGGAGGAACTCAAATGTGCAAACACAAAAATGTCAGTAATTGGCAAGAAGTAGCAAGACAAGAATCTGGAAACTTTGGAAGAATTTTTATGTAACACAAAAATATAAGTACTTTGGGGAATATCAGATAATGTTATAGGGTGTGAAATGTCAGTAGTTACTCCACTGCCTCTGAAAGACAAATGTATCACCAGAGCAGAGAATTCAGTTCTGAATTCCATTTTTCAGAAAATATGTAAACAAATTAGAGCATCTAAAAGAGAGCTGGAAGAACAAGACAGACTTAGATAACTTAACCTGGGAAGAAAGAATGATTTTATTTTTTTTAAACACAAAGATGGTTATAATAAGAATATAGTTACTATTCTCCAAGTAGTGGGTAGGAAAAAACTCACAGACTTAATCTGAAGTAAGGAAGATTTTGCCTAGATATTGAGATAGTCTAGGTACATTGTGTGAAAGGTTCATCCAGAGTCTCTTCAGCTTCATGTCTCCATGTCATTAAAATGAAACAAAAGCAGTGCCAAAGAATAACGTTAGAAGTTTTGTTCAAATGCTAAGTCTTGATAAACAGAGCAAGTCATGCACCTAAACAAGCCGTGGAAGCAAGACATTGCTATACTACTTAACTTCAGAGGACCTAAGCAACCCAAAACAGAACGAATGAGTTGCCCCATATCAGTGCAAAGATGTATGTGCAAAGAGTTACGCTGGCTTCAATTCCAATTAAACAATTTCAAGATATGAGATGTCACCAGGTTGAACCAGCTTGCTGTTCTCTAACCACATGAAAATGCATTTTAACAAATGCCTAATTCATATGCCTTCAATAGAGATTTAACGTTATATTTTTATTAGACACCTAAGCGCAAAACAGACAGCAGTTATCAGTAGCCACACCTTAAAAGTTCTGAAGGCACTTCACCCAACAAAGGGACACTTTTAGGCTATTGCACAGAGTATCCAGATTTAAAAACATTTGGGAGTGATGATTTCTTAGGAATTAAACATACTGCAGCTCACAGAGATTTAGGAGGTTCTTCTCCCTTTGTTACAACTACTGAACAGGAGCAATAACAACTCTGAAGTCTTTGATATTACTGTAGAGAATCGTTCATTAAGCTTAACCCAGGGAATTTACCACCTAGTGCATAACGAACAAGCCTTCACCTGGGCAGTGAAAAGGTTATGCTTTTCAGTGTCCTCTGTGACAACTGTTACAACCTGTGTGCTGTAAAAGGAACAGAGGAAAAAACAACCAGCAAAGAGAGACAAGAGGTTCAGAAAAAGTATTTTGGAGCAGAGAAGTTCCATACGGTTGCATGAAAGCAGGCAAGAGACAGGGAAGAGGGGTCTTGAGCCCTCTTCTGTCTCCATCCCACCTTACCAAGGAATTAGACTGATGAACTTTCAAGACTGGTTCTGCATCTTCACCTTTTCTCCCTTTCAAAAGCTGTAACATCTGCTTTCTGTATTTACTCATGATAAGCTCCAATGCATCTTGGTGCTCCTCCAGCGAGATCCATAGCTCTGCAAAATTCAGTATGTCACTGCCACAAACTATAGGCAATGTTTCACAGCAAAGACAGCAGACGCCCAGAGGGACTCGGCACCAGCTGCTTGCTTGATTTGTGCGACCCCACTGCTCCCCTCGACAGCGCAGACCTGGGACCCCAGCCCGGGGCAGCTGGCTGTCCGGACCCCTCGGTTAGTCAAGAAGCCATCCTGACGCCGGCAGTCACTTCCACACAGAGGCACCCAGCGACGCTGACAGAAGGCAAAACAGCTGCACTCCCCAGTCCCCTCGACGAGCACCCTCCGGCCCGTACTTAGCGCGCAGCCTCCCCCAGCACACCGCCCCAACGCGCCTCTCGGGGGCCCCGCTCACATCGCCCGCCAGCGCACCCCTCCAATCCCCTTCCCCCTCCCCCCCGAATTTCCCCAGCTCAACACGGCCCCCGGGATCCCCCAACACCCCGCTCCCGCCAACATCGACCTCGGCTCCCCACAACACTTCCTCCGCCCCCCAGCGGCAGGGCTCACCCCTATTCTCCTGCTGTAGCTCGCGGATCTGCGTGTTCTCCTGGGACAGGAGCACGTGCGGCCGCAGCCGGGACAGATCGGCCGGCTCCGCCGCGCCGCCTGGGCCCTGCTGAGACACGGCTGTGGGTCCGGCCGCCCCACCGCCCGCCTGCCCGCCGCCCGCCCGCCGCCCGCTCCCACCTTCTCGGCCCACGCCGCGCCCGCCTCCCTCATGGCAGCCACGCGCTGGTGCAGGACGGCGGACTGGTCGATGAGCGACTCAGCTGCGGTGTCGTGCTCCTTCAGCCGCTCCAGCAGCGTCTTCGCGTCCGTGAGGATCTTCTCGATGGTGCAGGTCATGACGGGCGCTGAGGCGAGCAACGCTCCTCACCTCCGCGGCGGCCCCATACCCAGCACCACAGCTCCGCACCGACAGTGCACCACCCTTGCCGCCGCCGGGCGCGCGCGGACACCGGCCCGGGACGCCACTTGCGCACGCTGCCGCTTCCGGCCGCGGCACTCGAGCCGCCTGTGCGCAGGCGCGGGCCGGAGCTCGAGCGCCGCCTGAGCCGCGGGCCGCCAGAGGGCGCCACTGCCTCCGGCCAGCTGGGCGGGACCCGGGGCGGGGCGGGACCCGGGGCGGGGCGGGACCCGGGGCGGGGCGGGACCCGGGGCGGGGCGGGACCCGGGGCGGGGCGGGACCCGGGGCGGGGCGGGACCCGGGGCGGGGCGGGACCCGGGGCGGGGCGGGACCCGTCCCTGTCCGGCAGGCCCGTCGCTGAGCGTGGCGTTTCAGAAGGAAAACTCAAAGCCCGTGTGCTTTTTTTTTTTCTTTGGTGATGGGTGACTTTTGGGGGGAGGGGGCACCCGCCTCCCCAGGGAAACAGCATCACGAAGCGGTCTACACCAGGTTAATGTCACCCTTTTAACGTGCTTTTCTTCACAGAAGCCTAATGCTGCACGTTTTCTTTCTGCCACAACTCTTGCACGCACGGTTCTGAAAGATCGCTGTTAGACGTGATGACTCAAGTGTTTCGGGACGTGGCTCGTTGAGGAGGAAACCCAGGTGGAAAGCCTCTGGTTCACAGGAATGCTGCTCTGTGTGCGGCAGTCTGTTTGCAGAAGGGCATATATCCTTGACCTGAGGGGGTTCTGGTTATCTTTCTAAATACTCCCTTAAACAGTGTGTGATAAATTCTGGGCTGAGATCTGTTGAGCTGTCATCTTATCTAATATTCTTGTTTGTCCCTTTTAACAGTAAACATCCTCTACTCAAGTTAAAATAACAAGCTTTGTAATGCTGACTTGCTGCTTTGATATTTATTTGCTAACTAAAGCTAGTTAGCGATCTGTGATGTCCTTGATGCTTTGCTTAACTTTGTGCCACAAAGCTGCTTTTTTAATATAACCAACTTTATTAATGTTTTCAACAGCTATGTTTTAACAGGACTCCCTTTGACTTGAGCCATCTTTCAAGTTTAAATCCCCACTCAGACAGACACATAAGAAAAATCTAGGATGCTTTATCAGATAAAAGTTCCTTTATGATCCCAGAGATAATCAAGCCTAGTGCAGAAGTGCTGAATAAGATAATTTTATATAAGCAACAACTGCAAAACATTCATACAATACAGAACAGAACAGAGTAAGCAGCTGCAATTGGAGTATTTAATCACAATCAGATTAATTAGTAAAGTATGAGATACATTGTGCAAAATTGGGAAATATAACACTGCTTCATAGTAAATTGTGTGTAACTAAACATCTAGACCACGCTTTACAGCATGTTTTTCCTTCTGGTCCTTCCTTATTTTTCTCTTTATTACAGAATACTAAACAGTGAGGACAACTTGTTATCAGAATTCCTTTTGGAATCACCCATTCCATAATGTGTGATTCAGGAACACTTGGAAAACTGACAAATACTACTGTGTTTACCATTACGGTTATGGAACAAGCTGGCATAAGATTGCCCTGTCCTAAGATAGACATGATATCCCTAAGTTGTAGTCAATGCCTGTTTCCCTTGTTCCACTGTCTGTCCCCATTATATCCTCAAATGACCCTACCCATGATGTTCAGCACCTACTGTTGCTTCATTCTGCCTATACTTCCAACTTCGTGGCTGCCTTTAAAGCCTCTGCTAGTACATCAGTTTTTGCAGGGCCACACAGGAGCAGGCCTAATACAGCTACATGGAACATATATGTGTACCAGTTTAGTATCTTCCTGTTTGTCACCTTACTCAACACAAGGAAGTTCTGTGAAATCAAACATGCAACCTCTGAGGCGCCACTTAATTCAGCTTTACAGCAGGGAGGCACTCAGCCATTTAGAAATGCAGCACTGGAATTTCCGATTCACATCTACTAGGAAGTCAGCTGAAGGAACAACCTGGTTGTGCGGTGTGAAGGATCACTCCACCTCAGCAGAAGCTGCACCTGGATCATATGTCTGAATCTCTAGCCTGTTCTGTTCCTTGCATTTATACTTGTGATTTGATACTCACTTTTCCCTGGCTTCAGACATGACATCCTGGCCTTTCATGCCAAGTAGAGACAAGCAAGGGAGATGAGGGCCAGCACTGCTATATCAAACTTTCATTTCAGGATCGGTGCAGTCCCTCTGTGGGATTCTGTCTGCTTGAAATAAAATTGCAGAATGAGAAGATGGGAGTCCACAATACTACCACCACACAGCACTTAGTCTTGTGTTTTACTCAAGGATGTGGCTCACCCCCTCTTCAACAGATCTTTTGACACAGAATTATTTGTTAAACTTCCAAAGGACAGTAGAATAAGCTAATGTGGCGCCAGGACACAGATCGGATCCCAGTAGACAAAGCTCCTCGATTTAAATTGCTGGGAATGCTTGTCACCAAAACTTCTAGTATGTAGCAACAGAGCTTAAACAAATCAACGGATGAGCATTTTCTGAGTAGTGGTGTCTTATAATTCCTCTGGCTTATCACATCAATTCTGTATAAACTGAAGAGAATGTATAAATCTGGCCTCTCAAACTTTTTAGTGTTTAACTTCAATTCGATTAAACACTTATGTATGTGTACAAAGTGAAAAATGAGGTTACAAGAGGTTAATGCTTTAATGCTTTTAATAACTCTTGACCACATAGCTGTATTTTGTCAAACTAACATGAGTTCATTCTAGAAGGAAAAGTATACACTAGAAGCAGCATATTGAGGCTCTCCAAAACAGCAAAACTCGGAGTGGAGTAAATGGTGGATAATGCACAGAGGAGTTGACTGGTAGAAAATGGCAACATCTGTGACAGATTGAGTGGCATCTAAATGCTAGAAGTAGATAAAATAATAAATTTCTAGAATTATTTGGAGAATAGCAAATTTCTAAGAGAATTATTAGGTTTTGGGTAAAATCATCTTAACCATACGTGTGGTCAGCACACTTTGAAAAATTTTGGCCAAGTCTCTGAAAGCACAATAGTCTTACATAGTAATGCAGCAGGCATTTCTCAAAATTACTTTCAAAAGCTGAATGTGGTATTTTCTCACTTCCAATACAAGTCCTTCCTTGAGTGTCTAACAGCCAAGTATTTCAGCAGCTACAGCTTGTTTAAAAAGCAAACCAGACTTCTCTCTCACACCACATACCCCAACACTTTCTGCTTGCTTTTAAAATTAAGTGGTGGTGTTAACACAATCATCAACTACAGTCACATTTCCACTGGTATTTCCCTCAACAAAATCTGTTGCACAGAGATTCACAGACCAAGAAGCCAAGTGAATCCTCTTCTTGCACTTCCTAGCCTATACTTCAAGGTGGATAACTGTTGCATAAAACAGAGTCATTCTGTGACAAAAGTTATTACCAAGACACTCAGTCTTATTGTTCATCTTAATTTTGATAAATCTCGGAAGAGTCACCCATTGTACCACAGCATTTACATTTATTAGTCTAATAGTCTTTTTAGTATTAAAACAAATGTCCTTAAGATGGAATCCAGGCTGGAAAAAAGGGAAAACATTATCACTGATAAATGGATATATCCAGCTATTTCAGTCTCTCAGCAGCAAGACTCCACTGCTGACAAAATGCTGACCAAGGGATTCCACAATAATTATTTTGTAATGCTTAATACAGAGTGTCAAGATATTTTGCTTTATGGAAATTGGGTCCAGGACTTGGCTTCTCTTTGCTGTACCTACAAAGAAGTACAGTCATTTAAGAACCTTAATGCTTAAAGTTACAAGTATTCTCTATGAACTATCAATTCTGAAATCATTGCAGGAAACTGTAATCGAGCTTTAGTTGGTATCTGTACTTTCTCCCACATTGTGCCTTGCTGCATACTGATGCACTGGAGCATTTTACTGACAAATCTTGTTCTTCCTGCCAAGGGGACACAAACAGATTTGGCACAGGGTGTTGAAAGGTGGAGATGTAAGGATACTCATACATTTTGCTAGTGTTGAATGGATGGGCTTATTGGTACGTATTCTACCGTAAGGTAGTGGGACTGCCCTGCATACCAAGCTTAAGGGAATGCACAGAAGGAACAGGAACATTTTGTAGGCCGTCTTGAGATTTTGAAGTAAGTTTGATTTCATTAAAATTCAACATAAGTGAAGTGTCTATATCTTCAACATTTGTGAAAAGCCTGTAAGCAAATGCATAGTGAAACTAACCAACTTCATGATTAAAAAAAAAAAAAAAAAATCAGTCTTAAAAAGATCAAAATTGTTTTTCCTCTCTGGTCTGATATGGTCTCGCATTATTTCATCCCATGAAAGCACTTAAGAACTTAATGAGAACTTTCATCTTCTGAGTTATTTCTCTATTAATTTGACTATGATAATTTGTCTGATATATTTGATGCAAAACAGAAGAGTATTTATACTATCTAGCATTAAATCAACTGAATGAACACATGCTCTACAATGCTAAATGGGAGCTGTTCACTGTATAGATCCCTGTCACCACTTCGGGGAGAATAGTTGAATAATTTAATGTTTGAACAGTATGTAAATTCAGGTTGAAAGGTGCTGCCTGTTGCAATTTCCCTGGCTAGTCTCACTCTCATTCCTCTGCTGAAACATATAGTTTTGCTCTGTAAAGACTATTTTTCTTTATTTTTTTCAAATAACTGTACTGCTTTAAAAAGCTACATGTAAGGAAGATCAAAGTTTTGCAAACCAGTGCTGAAAGGAGATGACACACAAACCTTGTTGCTTGAAGCTACAAAAATGAGTACATGTTTTAAACCTACAGAAGGAGGGAAAAGTACTGGGTGAACTTGTAGTAGAAATAGCATCTTTTTTATGTTTTGTTTCATCATTAGAAGTACTACGTTGGATCATAAGCACTTAAGTCTGGCTGGGGCCACATCCAACAGAGGCCATGCATGTACACAGAAAAAGATAGTCCCTGACCTACTACACTCACATTCTTAAGTTTCAAGCGAACCAACCAAGGTTCTTCCTCTGCTGCGGACAAAACAGAGAAATAATGACAACAAAACAAGCACATTTATCAAAATTCTAGGTTAATTACATTTTAGGCAAGTAAGAACATAAAACAAGCCAAGTCATCTTTGACAGACAATCCCATGCCTCTTCTGTTCTTTGCAACCCTCCTCATAACTGATGCCTATATACAGTTTAGTACCATTCCCACACAGGCTTCTGTTGCCTGTCCTCAAGTTTTGCATCCAAATTGTTGGTGAATGTGCCAAATACAGCAAGGGGCAATTTCCTACTGCTGTGGCATCCTGTGACCTGACATTATCTTGGAACATCTGATCCAATAATCATAACGACCAAATACAATAGATATGCATGCTATTCAAATTAAATATTTTGCTTTGTTGAGAGTCAGGGGTGCAAGATAACACTGACCTGCAGAAATGTTAGTCATGAAGCTTTGTGCCATTTCTCACCTAGGGCTGAGGCTCATCCATGCTCTCTAGAAAATCCTAACCATGCCAGAACCACTGCACCTTTTGAAGATTAATAAATAATGCGTAAGAGAGGGTGAATAGAAAGCTCCCATTTTTTTTTCATGAGTTCCTTAACAAATTATAAATGCAAGTAGCTCTCAGAACACAAAATTTTTGGCATGTACTTGTCTGTCAGTATATTTTATGCCTCCAAAACATTTTATTTCTCTAAACCAGAAATACATAAAGACTAAGTTAGATCATTTTAATACATAAACTGTATTGTCAATAATCAACTTTCTTTAATACTGTTCAGAACAGTTTACTAACAGGAAAGACTTAATCCCATAATGAAATAATCTATATTTCAATATAACCATTACTGTAATTAGCAATTAGTTTTCCAGAGGCTCCCAATTGTTTAGTATTTGACTCTTGCTTTCATCATTTAATGATTTACAGTAACGAGCTGGAACATCAGTATTTTGTACTGAAATGGCCAAAATAGTTGTCCAAGCATTCCTGCCCTCATGTGACAGATCTCAGATGTTTTTGTGAAAAGTTAGCCAAAAGCAATAGACAATGCCATCACTTCTGTTTCATTTTTACTGAAAAACAACAACAAAGTGACTGTAATGACTTTTAGTCAGAGTCTCAGTAGCTTTTGAAGGACTGTCACTTTGCTGAGATCCTGCCCTTTGTTTAAGTTTAGTTTGACAAATGCTTTATAAATGAGCAGAAGAGGTGGTTTATGTTTCATTAATGAGGCTGATAGTGGTTAATTACTGAAGTTACGTAAACAATCCAATACCAGATCAAGCCAAACGGGTCAGTTATGTAGAGAAAACCCAGCTGGAGTATATATGATTTCCTTTAACTATTCAGATGCCAAACAAGTTACAGAGATCTAGAATCTCTAGTTCAGATGAACAAAGAATTCTGCTTAGTTTGAAAATTCTCTCATCAGGTATCAATCTAGGGAAGCTCTTTCTTGGTCTGCAGTTTCAGCATTCATCAAATTCTTAGACCTAAGTGCATAAAGGCAGACATTCTATGTAGATTAGACTGCACAGAAGCTCATAGTTTACACCAATAATGGAAATGAGGCTGCAAAAGTGGTGCAATGCAAGGTGTTCAGTTCAGACTGATGTCATTCAGACCTGATTATTTTTTATGAAAAACATGCATGTCCCTTATTTGCCACTTCAGTGGCACTTCTGGATATTGGGTCATGACACGAACTTGTTCAACTAATCTTTTCAGGCTGTATCTATGAGTAACATTTTGTTTACTCACCTCTAGTAAAGCATGCTTGAAGTACATGATTACTTCCTTTTCCCATTAAAATGGCAGTAGGCACGTTACTGACGAGAGACTTTGTCACTGTTTTACAAAATTGACGTCTGTAAGGAAAAATAACAGAAAATAGATCTTGAAGAGATCTCAAAAGTCCTTTCTCCTCGTTTACAGACCGAAATAACCCAGGGAGAACAATTCATAAGTTCTATCAGGTAGCCCAAACTGATCTTCAAAACATTCAGTGATGAAGATCGTACAGACAACTTATTCCAGTGCTATTTTTACCACCTTAAATGCTTTCTCTATATCTAATTTAAATTTTCCTTACTCTTAAAGAAGCTTTTTATTTCTTGATTCTTTGCAAGCACGGAAAACTTTGTTTTCCTCTTTGCAGCAGTTCTTTATGTGACTCAAGTGGGCTCTCAGGTCTCCCATTTTTATTGTCATGCTAAGCTTTGAATAGGAGAAGTGGTCTGTTAAAATAATGTAAATATATATATTTAACATGGACCAGTCACCTGGTCTGAATCACTGCATGACTATGCAAAATAGTTTTATTTGACCACAGCTATGAAGATAGCATGTGGGTTGGTGTAAATGATCATGGACTAATACTTAATATGGTACTGCAGTTAATTTCTGCTACAACTAAGTTTTAGGTTCTTATATACTTATTTTACAAACTGAATTTACTCTGAATCCACTAGGTTTTATAGCACTGAACAGAATGGGGATTAGATACCTTCAGACACAAGTTTCCCAAAGTCAATAGGCATTATATACGCATGTCCCATAGGCACATTTGAACAGCTTACCGGTAAGGTATCTTCTATCAGAAAAAACTATGAATAAAAAAAGTAGTATTTAAAAGCTAAAGGCAACATTTCATAAATCTCTGCTTGTTTTTACAGCTTTCATCAGAAAGGCTGAAAAGCTGGATGAAAAAGTCAATGGTATATGTGAAAGAGATGCTGCTATGAAACAATCTTAGTTCTAACAATTGTAAATTCTTCATTTTTACCTGGAGTTTTTTTGACATCCCAGTAAGTTGCTGTATAAGGCTGCTTTTACCAGGAAGACAAATGCTGATCATAATTAAACTTATGAAATCATTGTCTTTATCTCTACTGCATAATCTATGCATTCCAGCCCTCTGACACCACACATTATCAATACAGAGCATTTGAAAACTCAAAAACCCCATCAAGACGCTCAAATAACGTCTGTGAGTCAATCTTTTTTGTTCTTGAAAGCCAGACTCAGGCATTCCACCTCCAAAGACTAACAGATTCCCATATGGTGCCACACTACATGAAATAATTAGCTTGCTCTTTTCTGGAGCCTACAGAATACAAATATGACTCTCCTTTGTAGGGTAATGTCAGTTTGCTCTGCCACATATCTATGAAAACCTATAGTCACCACAGACTATTTTAAGTGACTTTGCAGTAAGACAACCAACAGGAAATTAATTTTTCTCTTTGCCTTCTATTTCCATGAAGTATATAACAGAACCATTTTTTCCTGAGGTAAATTGACACTTGCTCTTACACAGCAGAAAAGTGACCTCCTTCTAGAGTTATTATATTTGCAACATGTGCATCATGTAAGGGAGCAAGTGTAATGACACAATACCTAACAAGAAAATGCCCTACCCAAAAGATCACATCTTGTATCTAGGAAATGATAAAACCTCAAATGATAATGATTAATTTATTAGAAATTATTAGTAATGGAAATACTTGGGCTTTTAAGAATGAAATTTGCAAAATTAGTGGCAACAAAAGTTGCTAACAATCATTTTCTGTTATGGGAGCACACATGAGCCCTGTCTGTGCTGCGTCAACACAGGTATATCAGAATTAGATTAGGAGGAACAAGGTAAGTGTTTTGTGTTTGGAGATACTGGCCTAATCAAGTGTTTCTAAATTCAATTATTATGTTTTGTAGATATCTGCAAATAATACTATTGCAATATTTTCTCAGCCCAGGAAATTAACATTATCCATTAACACTCTGTCATGTCAATGTTAAGCAATCAAAATGGGAGGATTTAAAATTCTACCAAGAAAGCAGAATATTTAGTAATTGGACAGGGAGAATTCTGGGAAACAGTGACGTGAGGGTCCCCATGCCCTCTGTCCCTGATGACCCAGTTATTATTTGATTTATGTGGACTTGCAGCTGCCCTTGC
>CM051648.1:7500-186031 GCA_028020825.1 Podargus strigoides | reverse complement strand
ACTGAGCTAGTTTCTCCTGAACTTTAAAGAACTGATCATCATCGACTTGAATAGCTTTTCTCATCACCTCTCCCATCTCACATATTCTGTCTATTTGACTTTCAATTTCCTGAAAGACATAAAAGTAATATATTCAATATGTTCAGGCAAAAGCAGCAGTAATACATTACCCCTTCTAAATCAATTTCTTTCATTTTCTTGATTTTTTGATTATTTTTCTGTTTTGAATTTTAACCCTTTCCTCCATAGCACTTGCAATCCTTTCTAACTTGTGTAATATTTGAAAATGAAAATATGTACCTTATTGTCCATTATCATGAGTCATCAATGAAAATGGTGAATAGAATTACATCAGTCAGCAAGGTAAGGCACTCTTACTTATTAAAATGAAAATAATTTCAAGTGTGACAAGGACAGAGACAACATATTCAGGTTAATATGAATACGATTAGTATGCAACAAATTTTATATTGCTTTTTAAAATTTTATTTATTAGAAATGCCTGATTCTGAAATTGTAAGAACACTGAGCATTAAAGCAAATGAGATTTCAAGATTAAGTAACAGTTTGAAGTAAACAGCCTCATCTTAGAAGGAAGCCAAGCAAGGAAACTAAAATAAATTAGACTAGATACAGCTCTGATCCTTTGGAAGATGCATTTTGTTGAAGCTCAGAAAAGCACATATAATGAACACTGAAAAATCCCAATATGTAATGTAGGAACAGTTTCTGTTTGAAGAACATTCAATTTCAAAATACATTTAAGGAGGAACTCAAATGTGCAAACACAAAAATGTCAGTAATTGGCAAGAAGTAGCAAGACAAGAATCTGGAAACTTTGGAAGAATTTTTATGTAACACAAAAATATAAGTACTTTGGGGAATATCAGATAATGTTATAGGGTGTGAAATGTCAGTAGTTACTCCACTGCCTCTGAAAGACAAATGTATCACCAGAGCAGAGAATTCAGTTCTGAATTCCATTTTTCAGAAAATATGTAAACAAATTAGAGCATCTAAAAGAGAGCTGGAAGAACAAGACAGACTTAGATAACTTAACCTGGGAAGAAAGAATGATTTTATTTTTTTTAAACACAAAGATGGTTATAATAAGAATATAGTTACTATTCTCCAAGTAGTGGGTAGGAAAAAACTCACAGACTTAATCTGAAGTAAGGAAGATTTTGCCTAGATATTGAGATAGTCTAGGTACATTGTGTGAAAGGTTCATCCAGAGTCTCTTCAGCTTCATGTCTCCATGTCATTAAAATGAAACAAAAGCAGTGCCAAAGAATAACGTTAGAAGTTTTGTTCAAATGCTAAGTCTTGATAAACAGAGCAAGTCATGCACCTAAACAAGCCGTGGAAGCAAGACATTGCTATACTACTTAACTTCAGAGGACCTAAGCAACCCAAAACAGAACGAATGAGTTGCCCCATATCAGTGCAAAGATGTATGTGCAAAGAGTTACGCTGGCTTCAATTCCAATTAAACAATTTCAAGATATGAGATGTCACCAGGTTGAACCAGCTTGCTGTTCTCTAACCACATGAAAATGCATTTTAACAAATGCCTAATTCATATGCCTTCAATAGAGATTTAACGTTATATTTTTATTAGACACCTAAGCGCAAAACAGACAGCAGTTATCAGTAGCCACACCTTAAAAGTTCTGAAGGCACTTCACCCAACAAAGGGACACTTTTAGGCTATTGCACAGAGTATCCAGATTTAAAAACATTTGGGAGTGATGATTTCTTAGGAATTAAACATACTGCAGCTCACAGAGATTTAGGAGGTTCTTCTCCCTTTGTTACAACTACTGAACAGGAGCAATAACAACTCTGAAGTCTTTGATATTACTGTAGAGAATCGTTCATTAAGCTTAACCCAGGGAATTTACCACCTAGTGCATAACGAACAAGCCTTCACCTGGGCAGTGAAAAGGTTATGCTTTTCAGTGTCCTCTGTGACAACTGTTACAACCTGTGTGCTGTAAAAGGAACAGAGGAAAAAACAACCAGCAAAGAGAGACAAGAGGTTCAGAAAAAGTATTTTGGAGCAGAGAAGTTCCATACGGTTGCATGAAAGCAGGCAAGAGACAGGGAAGAGGGGTCTTGAGCCCTCTTCTGTCTCCATCCCACCTTACCAAGGAATTAGACTGATGAACTTTCAAGACTGGTTCTGCATCTTCACCTTTTCTCCCTTTCAAAAGCTGTAACATCTGCTTTCTGTATTTACTCATGATAAGCTCCAATGCATCTTGGTGCTCCTCCAGCGAGATCCATAGCTCTGCAAAATTCAGTATGTCACTGCCACAAACTATAGGCAATGTTTCACAGCAAAGACAGCAGACGCCCAGAGGGACTCGGCACCAGCTGCTTGCTTGATTTGTGCGACCCCACTGCTCCCCTCGACAGCGCAGACCTGGGACCCCAGCCCGGGGCAGCTGGCTGTCCGGACCCCTCGGTTAGTCAAGAAGCCATCCTGACGCCGGCAGTCACTTCCACACAGAGGCACCCAGCGACGCTGACAGAAGGCAAAACAGCTGCACTCCCCAGTCCCCTCGACGAGCACCCTCCGGCCCGTACTTAGCGCGCAGCCTCCCCCAGCACACCGCCCCAACGCGCCTCTCGGGGGCCCCGCTCACATCGCCCGCCAGCGCACCCCTCCAATCCCCTTCCCCCTCCCCCCCGAATTTCCCCAGCTCAACACGGCCCCCGGGATCCCCCAACACCCCGCTCCCGCCAACATCGACCTCGGCTCCCCACAACACTTCCTCCGCCCCCCAGCGGCAGGGCTCACCCCTATTCTCCTGCTGTAGCTCGCGGATCTGCGTGTTCTCCTGGGACAGGAGCACGTGCGGCCGCAGCCGGGACAGATCGGCCGGCTCCGCCGCGCCGCCTGGGCCCTGCTGAGACACGGCTGTGGGTCCGGCCGCCCCACCGCCCGCCTGCCCGCCGCCCGCCCGCCGCCCGCTCCCACCTTCTCGGCCCACGCCGCGCCCGCCTCCCTCATGGCAGCCACGCGCTGGTGCAGGACGGCGGACTGGTCGATGAGCGACTCAGCTGCGGTGTCGTGCTCCTTCAGCCGCTCCAGCAGCGTCTTCGCGTCCGTGAGGATCTTCTCGATGGTGCAGGTCATGACGGGCGCTGAGGCGAGCAACGCTCCTCACCTCCGCGGCGGCCCCATACCCAGCACCACAGCTCCGCACCGACAGTGCACCACCCTTGCCGCCGCCGGGCGCGCGCGGACACCGGCCCGGGACGCCACTTGCGCACGCTGCCGCTTCCGGCCGCGGCACTCGAGCCGCCTGTGCGCAGGCGCGGGCCGGAGCTCGAGCGCCGCCTGAGCCGCGGGCCGCCAGAGGGCGCCACTGCCTCCGGCCAGCTGGGCGGGACCCGGGGCGGGGCGGGACCCGGGGCGGGGCGGGACCCGGGGCGGGGCGGGACCCGGGGCGGGGCGGGACCCGGGGCGGGGCGGGACCCGGGGCGGGGCGGGACCCGGGGCGGGGCGGGACCCGGGGCGGGGCGGGACCCGTCCCTGTCCGGCAGGCCCGTCGCTGAGCGTGGCGTTTCAGAAGGAAAACTCAAAGCCCGTGTGCTTTTTTTTTTTCTTTGGTGATGGGTGACTTTTGGGGGGAGGGGGCACCCGCCTCCCCAGGGAAACAGCATCACGAAGCGGTCTACACCAGGTTAATGTCACCCTTTTAACGTGCTTTTCTTCACAGAAGCCTAATGCTGCACGTTTTCTTTCTGCCACAACTCTTGCACGCACGGTTCTGAAAGATCGCTGTTAGACGTGATGACTCAAGTGTTTCGGGACGTGGCTCGTTGAGGAGGAAACCCAGGTGGAAAGCCTCTGGTTCACAGGAATGCTGCTCTGTGTGCGGCAGTCTGTTTGCAGAAGGGCATATATCCTTGACCTGAGGGGGTTCTGGTTATCTTTCTAAATACTCCCTTAAACAGTGTGTGATAAATTCTGGGCTGAGATCTGTTGAGCTGTCATCTTATCTAATATTCTTGTTTGTCCCTTTTAACAGTAAACATCCTCTACTCAAGTTAAAATAACAAGCTTTGTAATGCTGACTTGCTGCTTTGATATTTATTTGCTAACTAAAGCTAGTTAGCGATCTGTGATGTCCTTGATGCTTTGCTTAACTTTGTGCCACAAAGCTGCTTTTTTAATATAACCAACTTTATTAATGTTTTCAACAGCTATGTTTTAACAGGACTCCCTTTGACTTGAGCCATCTTTCAAGTTTAAATCCCCACTCAGACAGACACATAAGAAAAATCTAGGATGCTTTATCAGATAAAAGTTCCTTTATGATCCCAGAGATAATCAAGCCTAGTGCAGAAGTGCTGAATAAGATAATTTTATATAAGCAACAACTGCAAAACATTCATACAATACAGAACAGAACAGAGTAAGCAGCTGCAATTGGAGTATTTAATCACAATCAGATTAATTAGTAAAGTATGAGATACATTGTGCAAAATTGGGAAATATAACACTGCTTCATAGTAAATTGTGTGTAACTAAACATCTAGACCACGCTTTACAGCATGTTTTTCCTTCTGGTCCTTCCTTATTTTTCTCTTTATTACAGAATACTAAACAGTGAGGACAACTTGTTATCAGAATTCCTTTTGGAATCACCCATTCCATAATGTGTGATTCAGGAACACTTGGAAAACTGACAAATACTACTGTGTTTACCATTACGGTTATGGAACAAGCTGGCATAAGATTGCCCTGTCCTAAGATAGACATGATATCCCTAAGTTGTAGTCAATGCCTGTTTCCCTTGTTCCACTGTCTGTCCCCATTATATCCTCAAATGACCCTACCCATGATGTTCAGCACCTACTGTTGCTTCATTCTGCCTATACTTCCAACTTCGTGGCTGCCTTTAAAGCCTCTGCTAGTACATCAGTTTTTGCAGGGCCACACAGGAGCAGGCCTAATACAGCTACATGGAACATATATGTGTACCAGTTTAGTATCTTCCTGTTTGTCACCTTACTCAACACAAGGAAGTTCTGTGAAATCAAACATGCAACCTCTGAGGCGCCACTTAATTCAGCTTTACAGCAGGGAGGCACTCAGCCATTTAGAAATGCAGCACTGGAATTTCCGATTCACATCTACTAGGAAGTCAGCTGAAGGAACAACCTGGTTGTGCGGTGTGAAGGATCACTCCACCTCAGCAGAAGCTGCACCTGGATCATATGTCTGAATCTCTAGCCTGTTCTGTTCCTTGCATTTATACTTGTGATTTGATACTCACTTTTCCCTGGCTTCAGACATGACATCCTGGCCTTTCATGCCAAGTAGAGACAAGCAAGGGAGATGAGGGCCAGCACTGCTATATCAAACTTTCATTTCAGGATCGGTGCAGTCCCTCTGTGGGATTCTGTCTGCTTGAAATAAAATTGCAGAATGAGAAGATGGGAGTCCACAATACTACCACCACACAGCACTTAGTCTTGTGTTTTACTCAAGGATGTGGCTCACCCCCTCTTCAACAGATCTTTTGACACAGAATTATTTGTTAAACTTCCAAAGGACAGTAGAATAAGCTAATGTGGCGCCAGGACACAGATCGGATCCCAGTAGACAAAGCTCCTCGATTTAAATTGCTGGGAATGCTTGTCACCAAAACTTCTAGTATGTAGCAACAGAGCTTAAACAAATCAACGGATGAGCATTTTCTGAGTAGTGGTGTCTTATAATTCCTCTGGCTTATCACATCAATTCTGTATAAACTGAAGAGAATGTATAAATCTGGCCTCTCAAACTTTTTAGTGTTTAACTTCAATTCGATTAAACACTTATGTATGTGTACAAAGTGAAAAATGAGGTTACAAGAGGTTAATGCTTTAATGCTTTTAATAACTCTTGACCACATAGCTGTATTTTGTCAAACTAACATGAGTTCATTCTAGAAGGAAAAGTATACACTAGAAGCAGCATATTGAGGCTCTCCAAAACAGCAAAACTCGGAGTGGAGTAAATGGTGGATAATGCACAGAGGAGTTGACTGGTAGAAAATGGCAACATCTGTGACAGATTGAGTGGCATCTAAATGCTAGAAGTAGATAAAATAATAAATTTCTAGAATTATTTGGAGAATAGCAAATTTCTAAGAGAATTATTAGGTTTTGGGTAAAATCATCTTAACCATACGTGTGGTCAGCACACTTTGAAAAATTTTGGCCAAGTCTCTGAAAGCACAATAGTCTTACATAGTAATGCAGCAGGCATTTCTCAAAATTACTTTCAAAAGCTGAATGTGGTATTTTCTCACTTCCAATACAAGTCCTTCCTTGAGTGTCTAACAGCCAAGTATTTCAGCAGCTACAGCTTGTTTAAAAAGCAAACCAGACTTCTCTCTCACACCACATACCCCAACACTTTCTGCTTGCTTTTAAAATTAAGTGGTGGTGTTAACACAATCATCAACTACAGTCACATTTCCACTGGTATTTCCCTCAACAAAATCTGTTGCACAGAGATTCACAGACCAAGAAGCCAAGTGAATCCTCTTCTTGCACTTCCTAGCCTATACTTCAAGGTGGATAACTGTTGCATAAAACAGAGTCATTCTGTGACAAAAGTTATTACCAAGACACTCAGTCTTATTGTTCATCTTAATTTTGATAAATCTCGGAAGAGTCACCCATTGTACCACAGCATTTACATTTATTAGTCTAATAGTCTTTTTAGTATTAAAACAAATGTCCTTAAGATGGAATCCAGGCTGGAAAAAAGGGAAAACATTATCACTGATAAATGGATATATCCAGCTATTTCAGTCTCTCAGCAGCAAGACTCCACTGCTGACAAAATGCTGACCAAGGGATTCCACAATAATTATTTTGTAATGCTTAATACAGAGTGTCAAGATATTTTGCTTTATGGAAATTGGGTCCAGGACTTGGCTTCTCTTTGCTGTACCTACAAAGAAGTACAGTCATTTAAGAACCTTAATGCTTAAAGTTACAAGTATTCTCTATGAACTATCAATTCTGAAATCATTGCAGGAAACTGTAATCGAGCTTTAGTTGGTATCTGTACTTTCTCCCACATTGTGCCTTGCTGCATACTGATGCACTGGAGCATTTTACTGACAAATCTTGTTCTTCCTGCCAAGGGGACACAAACAGATTTGGCACAGGGTGTTGAAAGGTGGAGATGTAAGGATACTCATACATTTTGCTAGTGTTGAATGGATGGGCTTATTGGTACGTATTCTACCGTAAGGTAGTGGGACTGCCCTGCATACCAAGCTTAAGGGAATGCACAGAAGGAACAGGAACATTTTGTAGGCCGTCTTGAGATTTTGAAGTAAGTTTGATTTCATTAAAATTCAACATAAGTGAAGTGTCTATATCTTCAACATTTGTGAAAAGCCTGTAAGCAAATGCATAGTGAAACTAACCAACTTCATGATTAAAAAAAAAAAAAAAAAATCAGTCTTAAAAAGATCAAAATTGTTTTTCCTCTCTGGTCTGATATGGTCTCGCATTATTTCATCCCATGAAAGCACTTAAGAACTTAATGAGAACTTTCATCTTCTGAGTTATTTCTCTATTAATTTGACTATGATAATTTGTCTGATATATTTGATGCAAAACAGAAGAGTATTTATACTATCTAGCATTAAATCAACTGAATGAACACATGCTCTACAATGCTAAATGGGAGCTGTTCACTGTATAGATCCCTGTCACCACTTCGGGGAGAATAGTTGAATAATTTAATGTTTGAACAGTATGTAAATTCAGGTTGAAAGGTGCTGCCTGTTGCAATTTCCCTGGCTAGTCTCACTCTCATTCCTCTGCTGAAACATATAGTTTTGCTCTGTAAAGACTATTTTTCTTTATTTTTTTCAAATAACTGTACTGCTTTAAAAAGCTACATGTAAGGAAGATCAAAGTTTTGCAAACCAGTGCTGAAAGGAGATGACACACAAACCTTGTTGCTTGAAGCTACAAAAATGAGTACATGTTTTAAACCTACAGAAGGAGGGAAAAGTACTGGGTGAACTTGTAGTAGAAATAGCATCTTTTTTATGTTTTGTTTCATCATTAGAAGTACTACGTTGGATCATAAGCACTTAAGTCTGGCTGGGGCCACATCCAACAGAGGCCATGCATGTACACAGAAAAAGATAGTCCCTGACCTACTACACTCACATTCTTAAGTTTCAAGCGAACCAACCAAGGTTCTTCCTCTGCTGCGGACAAAACAGAGAAATAATGACAACAAAACAAGCACATTTATCAAAATTCTAGGTTAATTACATTTTAGGCAAGTAAGAACATAAAACAAGCCAAGTCATCTTTGACAGACAATCCCATGCCTCTTCTGTTCTTTGCAACCCTCCTCATAACTGATGCCTATATACAGTTTAGTACCATTCCCACACAGGCTTCTGTTGCCTGTCCTCAAGTTTTGCATCCAAATTGTTGGTGAATGTGCCAAATACAGCAAGGGGCAATTTCCTACTGCTGTGGCATCCTGTGACCTGACATTATCTTGGAACATCTGATCCAATAATCATAACGACCAAATACAATAGATATGCATGCTATTCAAATTAAATATTTTGCTTTGTTGAGAGTCAGGGGTGCAAGATAACACTGACCTGCAGAAATGTTAGTCATGAAGCTTTGTGCCATTTCTCACCTAGGGCTGAGGCTCATCCATGCTCTCTAGAAAATCCTAACCATGCCAGAACCACTGCACCTTTTGAAGATTAATAAATAATGCGTAAGAGAGGGTGAATAGAAAGCTCCCATTTTTTTTTCATGAGTTCCTTAACAAATTATAAATGCAAGTAGCTCTCAGAACACAAAATTTTTGGCATGTACTTGTCTGTCAGTATATTTTATGCCTCCAAAACATTTTATTTCTCTAAACCAGAAATACATAAAGACTAAGTTAGATCATTTTAATACATAAACTGTATTGTCAATAATCAACTTTCTTTAATACTGTTCAGAACAGTTTACTAACAGGAAAGACTTAATCCCATAATGAAATAATCTATATTTCAATATAACCATTACTGTAATTAGCAATTAGTTTTCCAGAGGCTCCCAATTGTTTAGTATTTGACTCTTGCTTTCATCATTTAATGATTTACAGTAACGAGCTGGAACATCAGTATTTTGTACTGAAATGGCCAAAATAGTTGTCCAAGCATTCCTGCCCTCATGTGACAGATCTCAGATGTTTTTGTGAAAAGTTAGCCAAAAGCAATAGACAATGCCATCACTTCTGTTTCATTTTTACTGAAAAACAACAACAAAGTGACTGTAATGACTTTTAGTCAGAGTCTCAGTAGCTTTTGAAGGACTGTCACTTTGCTGAGATCCTGCCCTTTGTTTAAGTTTAGTTTGACAAATGCTTTATAAATGAGCAGAAGAGGTGGTTTATGTTTCATTAATGAGGCTGATAGTGGTTAATTACTGAAGTTACGTAAACAATCCAATACCAGATCAAGCCAAACGGGTCAGTTATGTAGAGAAAACCCAGCTGGAGTATATATGATTTCCTTTAACTATTCAGATGCCAAACAAGTTACAGAGATCTAGAATCTCTAGTTCAGATGAACAAAGAATTCTGCTTAGTTTGAAAATTCTCTCATCAGGTATCAATCTAGGGAAGCTCTTTCTTGGTCTGCAGTTTCAGCATTCATCAAATTCTTAGACCTAAGTGCATAAAGGCAGACATTCTATGTAGATTAGACTGCACAGAAGCTCATAGTTTACACCAATAATGGAAATGAGGCTGCAAAAGTGGTGCAATGCAAGGTGTTCAGTTCAGACTGATGTCATTCAGACCTGATTATTTTTTATGAAAAACATGCATGTCCCTTATTTGCCACTTCAGTGGCACTTCTGGATATTGGGTCATGACACGAACTTGTTCAACTAATCTTTTCAGGCTGTATCTATGAGTAACATTTTGTTTACTCACCTCTAGTAAAGCATGCTTGAAGTACATGATTACTTCCTTTTCCCATTAAAATGGCAGTAGGCACGTTACTGACGAGAGACTTTGTCACTGTTTTACAAAATTGACGTCTGTAAGGAAAAATAACAGAAAATAGATCTTGAAGAGATCTCAAAAGTCCTTTCTCCTCGTTTACAGACCGAAATAACCCAGGGAGAACAATTCATAAGTTCTATCAGGTAGCCCAAACTGATCTTCAAAACATTCAGTGATGAAGATCGTACAGACAACTTATTCCAGTGCTATTTTTACCACCTTAAATGCTTTCTCTATATCTAATTTAAATTTTCCTTACTCTTAAAGAAGCTTTTTATTTCTTGATTCTTTGCAAGCACGGAAAACTTTGTTTTCCTCTTTGCAGCAGTTCTTTATGTGACTCAAGTGGGCTCTCAGGTCTCCCATTTTTATTGTCATGCTAAGCTTTGAATAGGAGAAGTGGTCTGTTAAAATAATGTAAATATATATATTTAACATGGACCAGTCACCTGGTCTGAATCACTGCATGACTATGCAAAATAGTTTTATTTGACCACAGCTATGAAGATAGCATGTGGGTTGGTGTAAATGATCATGGACTAATACTTAATATGGTACTGCAGTTAATTTCTGCTACAACTAAGTTTTAGGTTCTTATATACTTATTTTACAAACTGAATTTACTCTGAATCCACTAGGTTTTATAGCACTGAACAGAATGGGGATTAGATACCTTCAGACACAAGTTTCCCAAAGTCAATAGGCATTATATACGCATGTCCCATAGGCACATTTGAACAGCTTACCGGTAAGGTATCTTCTATCAGAAAAAACTATGAATAAAAAAAGTAGTATTTAAAAGCTAAAGGCAACATTTCATAAATCTCTGCTTGTTTTTACAGCTTTCATCAGAAAGGCTGAAAAGCTGGATGAAAAAGTCAATGGTATATGTGAAAGAGATGCTGCTATGAAACAATCTTAGTTCTAACAATTGTAAATTCTTCATTTTTACCTGGAGTTTTTTTGACATCCCAGTAAGTTGCTGTATAAGGCTGCTTTTACCAGGAAGACAAATGCTGATCATAATTAAACTTATGAAATCATTGTCTTTATCTCTACTGCATAATCTATGCATTCCAGCCCTCTGACACCACACATTATCAATACAGAGCATTTGAAAACTCAAAAACCCCATCAAGACGCTCAAATAACGTCTGTGAGTCAATCTTTTTTGTTCTTGAAAGCCAGACTCAGGCATTCCACCTCCAAAGACTAACAGATTCCCATATGGTGCCACACTACATGAAATAATTAGCTTGCTCTTTTCTGGAGCCTACAGAATACAAATATGACTCTCCTTTGTAGGGTAATGTCAGTTTGCTCTGCCACATATCTATGAAAACCTATAGTCACCACAGACTATTTTAAGTGACTTTGCAGTAAGACAACCAACAGGAAATTAATTTTTCTCTTTGCCTTCTATTTCCATGAAGTATATAACAGAACCATTTTTTCCTGAGGTAAATTGACACTTGCTCTTACACAGCAGAAAAGTGACCTCCTTCTAGAGTTATTATATTTGCAACATGTGCATCATGTAAGGGAGCAAGTGTAATGACACAATACCTAACAAGAAAATGCCCTACCCAAAAGATCACATCTTGTATCTAGGAAATGATAAAACCTCAAATGATAATGATTAATTTATTAGAAATTATTAGTAATGGAAATACTTGGGCTTTTAAGAATGAAATTTGCAAAATTAGTGGCAACAAAAGTTGCTAACAATCATTTTCTGTTATGGGAGCACACATGAGCCCTGTCTGTGCTGCGTCAACACAGGTATATCAGAATTAGATTAGGAGGAACAAGGTAAGTGTTTTGTGTTTGGAGATACTGGCCTAATCAAGTGTTTCTAAATTCAATTATTATGTTTTGTAGATATCTGCAAATAATACTATTGCAATATTTTCTCAGCCCAGGAAATTAACATTATCCATTAACACTCTGTCATGTCAATGTTAAGCAATCAAAATGGGAGGATTTAAAATTCTACCAAGAAAGCAGAATATTTAGTAATTGGACAGGGAGAATTCTGGGAAACAGTGACGTGAGGGTCCCCATGCCCTCTGTCCCTGATGACCCAGTTATTATTTGATTTATGTGGACTTGCAGCTGCCCTTGCTTCGACCCCAGAAAAGGCTGTGTGGGAAGTTTGTGTCTCAGAGCCACAGCATTGCTCTGTGGAGTGTCTGGAGCCTAGTGTATGCACAGAAACTGATAAATAGGGAAAAGTCCCAGTTTGCTCCAGCTGGACTCAGAGCTAGGATCAGAGCTACAGCCCAGTGGACTCAGCTCTGGAAGCCAGACACTCTCTGGAACTACTGTAAGTATTTAATTTACTTTTCTGAAGGCTCTGGGATTATAAATTCTTGCTTTAGCCATAAATCAATTTGCCATGTGAAAATATTTCAGGCATTGGGCTTTTTTCTTCTTTCTCCTTTTTTTTTCCCTTTCTTTTTAAATGGCTGACTAAATGAAAATAGAGAACATGCACTTTTAAATTTGGTATTCTACTGCCAAGAATTTGTTCCAACAGTACATTTGACATACAGAGTGGAGTGAAGTAAAACTACTTTTAAATTCAATTATTTGTTTCCCTTCTCCAAAGTACCTGGAAAACTGTAAGTTTCAAGCAACCTATAACCTCTTATTTTACAATGTATAAAAATTATACCTTTGAATTAATTATTAATGGCGTAACAATTCCAAAGAAAGATTTCAGGATAACTGCAACACAGTCCATTAGTGAAAAAAGCCAATTCCTGTTACGGTTATTATAGGATAAGGAAGGAATAAATTTAATGAAAACTGGGTTTTCTTCAAACAGCAGCTTTGGGCAGCTTCTTGGCACATTAAAACTGGATGAAACAGATAAAACCTTAAGCATACATATAAACTGCATATAGGATCAACCAAGCGATCTTACAACTTTCTCTGCAAAATCATTCTTTAATTACATTAATCAGTGATTACTGAATTGCTTGAGTAAAACTGAATATATCACCTGTCATCACACATAGTTGGTATCGATTGTTCTCAGTTGATATTTTTTTTTTCAAAAAAAATTTTTGGTTTAAATTTCACAAATTAAAAAATTAAACTATGCTTTCCAGAAGCAAAAAAAGTACACATTAACATTGAGATTGAAATGTGCTATCTAGTTGCACTACATTATCATTAGCATGCCACGAGGTGTGTTAAATAAATGTTGAAGACCTTCAGCTTGAGTTCCTAAAATTCCCTGTAAACAAGAAATTTCCCTATGACTCAACTGTCAAAATATTTACGATAGCAGTTTCAGTACTGTCAATACCTACCTCTTAAAGAGCTTCCTGGGGCCTCTCCTACAAGAAGTATGTTTTGCAGCTTAATAAATTTAATAATTGATGATATGTTACTTTATTATATGGAATTGTATAGCAATAAAAATGATAAAAACAACATCTTTCACCATAAATAACAATAAATAGATGTACAGTATGTATTCCAGTCTGAACATGTATATTCTGTAAAGAATCACTGGTTTGTGATTCTACTTTACTTTTATCAATTAACGGCTTTTTTTTTTTTCTTTAATGGCTTCTATTTTTTGATAAATTGAAAAATCTTTCAGTCAGGACTAATAACTGAATGTTGCTGAATTTCTGTATTAGATGGATAACCAGCCCCTTGAATCAACACATTCCAGTTTATATTGAACGTTATTAGTTCAGAAGACTGATTACTGTCAAAACTAAGCCTGCAAAAGCACAGCATTTTCAAACGTGCTTAAGCAACCTAGAGTCTAGATCACATCTTCTTCTGAAAATTAATATATAAATAAATTTAAATTCTCCCTCTCATAGAGGCTTTTAAAATTAAAAAACAAACAACTCCCCTCCCCAAATGATCAGGATTTCACATGTGAAAATACCCAGCAGAAATAGCACCTCAGAAGTAACTGAGAAGAAGGAAAAGCAGGGAACAGCACGTGCCTTTATGCAGATGACATTTTCTTTCAGATCCATATGTTTGACTAAGGACTAGACTTTCAACCTAACTGTGTTACTGCTTGTGATTCTGAAAACCAAGTTATTAAAAATTAATCTTCTTTTGGTTTCAGTTATTTCCATTGTTTAGGCTAGACCTTTATGCGTCATCTCTGGGAATATATTTCTTTATTTTGCTTCCTTTTAAAAGCATGCATACACAAGACATATGGCTATATATTGAGTACACAGAAAAGAGAAAAATGGCCACAAAATATTTTTGTTTGGGAATGGCATCAGTATAACTGCTCCAGACACCCAAAGCTCTCACTCCAATCTTATTTCAATTTTGTCCAGGTTACTATGTTTTGAAAATTACAATTGGGCACGTATGCTACATTCTGTAAAGGACTCCACAGCTTCACAGTGTGTAGCTAAGCTTTGTGTCCATGCAGAATTTACTTGCCTGCATGGCAAAGGGTTAAGAAATGTATGTGTGGCTGAAGAATTGTCCTTTAGGTCATGGTTCACTCCCAGTGAGGTGTGAGAGATTAGGTATGGCTACTGAACTTTTGAGAGACCAGCATCACGAAATTTCAGTGACTCCTAAAGTTTGGAGGAGGCTTCTGTACTGCTGACTGACTCATATCTAACGAGTGAGGCAAAGGTTGTAATACATGACTATGACAGTCAATCTTACAAATAATCAAAAATTTCCTGTCCTAGAAAATTAAGTTCCTTCCTTACATATCTTATTCTCTTCTTTGTTTATTTGTTTTTAAAAGCCCAATGCTGTTTCATATCAGAAGAACAAGCTTGTTAATGCTAAATTCTGAAGTGTCAGAAAATGAGACAGTTAACATTCATGCACAGGCATGACCATTAAGTGTCATTACAAGACAGCATAGCATTCCTCAAAGAACCACTGGATTTACTATTAGCAGTGTTATAACATTCTCTTCATTTAAGAATTTCAATTTACAGTCTCATTCTAAGCTGGAATTCTGTGGATGCAACTGATAACTTTTATTAGCCATAAAAGTCAGAAAGAAGGGCTAAGTCCTCAAATCCATTCTCATACAATACCTAAATTGAGGAAACTTTGCCTAATTAAAATCTGCTTACAAGATTTAAAATGTTTAATCAACCAACCACCTTACATTTGGTAATATTTACTTCGTACTCCCAACATAGTATTTTTATCAGAATGGATCACTATAATGTTATTTTAGCTTCTATTCTTTAATTCTTTTTATTTAAAGAAACTACTGGAATTCAGAAGCACTTTTCTTCAGCAAATACACATTTTTGGGGAAAAGTGTAGACTTTGCCCTGGCCAAATTGATCTAACTGATAAGGACCCCATGATTCAGTGAGTCATTTCTCTTTCAAACAAATATTTACTAGCAGAGATAACAAAAAATCAGCAATCCAGCCTCACTGCATCTTTTCACCTTCTGCTGACAAGACAAAGAGAAAGTATTCAGTTCCAAAGATACATCCAGTTCTGGGGGAAGAGTTGTGTGTCTTTCAAGACATGACTTCAATTCAGATCAGATTCCCTGAAATGATATAACCATTTTCTTAGCTGTAGCTAGGTATAGGTATTGCACAAACCCCAACATGTGAGTCTTTCAAAGAAGATCTTTAAACTCAATTTGCTGTAAATTCTGCAAGAGGCATATACAGAGAAACCTGTTGCACACGTAGGAGTTTGATTCTATATGCTTTCCAAGTACTTGCCTTTGTCATCTGTCTTTCCCATCTTCTCAGGGAAAGCCTATGAATAATTCAGTGGCAAACTGTCCTGTAAGGTCCTTACTCAATGGGTATCAGAAAGAACATATTCTTAACCAGTGATGCTCTCATACATTCCACACAAGCAGAGGGACAAGGGAGCAGGGAAAACATTTCTTACTTACCTCTCTAAAGGCTACTCCGTTACCACTCAAGTGCTAAGCAATACCAAGGATTGTCCATACATATATGTAAACTCAAACTCAGCTGATGCTAGTGTCCATATACGCATTCTTTTATTTCTAAAATTAATTGAAGAATTTTTAGAGCACACTTTTTCAGAACTTGTCTATAAAGTGAAATTACTGAAAAATAAGTTTTGAACTTAAAAGCACAATAGCTCTTCTGCACACCTGTGTCACCATGAGCTCTCAGTACACTTTGTTATGGTGAACGTCAAAGCATCCAACCAGGAGCCCAGGCTCCTTCAATAATCAAGGGACAGAAAAAAGCTCTCTAGAGGGCAATACATCCCATATGAGACTGATTTTTTTGGTCTTCACAGGATGCTTTGTACTCTTAAAGAAATACAGCCTTTTAAATTTGGAAATAATGTAAATTAGGCAGTGCCTAAGTGGGGCAAAGCTGACTTTTACTGCATAAAAGAGTATTTACATGGGAAAGAAGAGATATTCTATGATGGCCTTTCCAGGCTATTTTCCTATATTTACTTGCTTCAAATTTGCGTTAAAAGTGAATGAAGCAAATTCACGAAAAGCCCATCTCTGTGCAGAAACAGAACATCCACCACATCCACATTAGTGTAAATGCCCTAACCCATTCTAAAAGCAAGTTTTTTCTATCCAGTGAAGCTCCTTTTAATCTCCTCCTGAACTTGAGAATTTAGCGATGATTAGTCCGATTTCCCCACATTGTTTCATGTAAAATTAGGAGCAAAACAGTTCTAAATATAACTTGGAAATTTAGGAATGGACTCTATCCTGAATCTGTACTATTAAGACAATCAAATGTTTTGCAGCCTCATTGTAAGTATTATGTGACTTTGCATATACCTCTGATTTTCTTATGATCTGCAAACTGTTTCGTATCTGGAATTTTCTGGTTTTAGCTCTGTAGCTAAACCTACCCAGCAATTCTTTCTCATATAATGTTTCTCTTACTTTTCTATTTCTCTAGGTTGCCTTCTCAAAAGTCTATCACGTAGCAAAGTGAATGAAAGAGTGCAGTTGGGAGCAGAATATGGCAAACACATTTGTCACTGTACCTGATGGGTATTGTCTCCCTGAGCCCATACAGTATTATGGTGAGTAATGCAAAATTTTATATTATGAAAGAGCAGTAGAGTAAAATGAACATCTGTGGACATTCCCATTATTTTCTTCATTTTAGTTTATCCCTTTACAAGATCTCAGGAGCTACACATTTGACTATCAAGCCCATACTGAAAGTGTATTGAAATACACTAGCAAGTGCTCATACAGATTTTTGTACACAATGTGATTATGCTGACTGAATGTTTTATATAAACATTACCGATGCTGTCTCCCTTTGACCTGCATGAAGAACATAAGGTTTTATCACAGTATTCCAGATATACTATAAATAGGTAACGGTTATTCTATATCTTGTAGAACTATAATTGCAATAACTAATTTGATTCTGGGTGAGTAAAAGTAGGACCCAAAGCCCATTAAAAAGAAAAATACCTCCTAACTGCTTAAAAAACACCTTTCCAATTTGTTTTTTGAGAGATTTGAACAATCTCAAAGGAAGAATGAAACATGATGCATGTTGCATAAGCTTCTTCAGTACAGCTGTGTACATTTATGGGGGGTTGGATAAACGTAAAACTACAGACAGAAAGGCAGGAAGAAGCCATCTACATAATTCTGTACACACATTTTGCTAAAATGAAATTTCTTAACTATAAAGGATTATATGTGGCAAAATACTAAATAAAACAAGCCTCTGCTTTTTACTCTACTGAATTTCAACTTTAAGACTCCTGTTACAGTAATTTTTACCACTCTATAATTTCTAGACCATCTTTCTCAAACTGTTGTTGTGTGACATTTTCAAAATTATGCCTGAAATATGTATCAATAACAAACATTTATCTCATTAACAGATTCACTTACTTATGGGAAAATATTCTTCTGTGATGTATACAACTAATAAAACATCCTTTAAGTATAAAATAAAAAGGTAGCTGTATCATCAGTTGGGAAGTGATATTCAATTATGTACTAACAAGAATCCCGTGGCACCCACATGACATTGCCCAAACTGTAACCAAGCCATTTTCACTACATGAGATTTTACTTAAAAACATTACAGGTAGCATATTTTAAAAAAATGTGTAAGACAGACTGCCCTTCTGAAAATGTGTTCCTCTAATATTTATGATTAAATGTTTAAACTATACAACATTTTAAAACTTTCAAGTAGCTGATGTCAAGATATTATTCAGGTTTTTATTTCATTTTCAATTTCTTCTCTCTAGATGTTTTACCAGAGCACTATCAGCTGCAAGACACTGATTTTCAGACTGCACCTTACTGCCAGTACTCAACAGTCCAAATTCCTCCTCCAGTATTACCGTCACAACCTCCTCAGTCCCAATACAGCACATATGGCCTGGACGCTCAGTACAGCGATGGGCAGTGTATCATCAGCAGCTGTGAATTAAGCAAAGCCCCTTTTGTTGCTCCCCACTTTGATGATGGTGCATACCAAGGACTGAAACGGCCCAGATTAAACCACTCTTCTTTGAGAGTGAAGGGCCAGGAGGAGCTGTGTGTTGTGTGTGGTGACAAAGCCTCAGGCTATCACTACAACGCACTCACCTGTGAAGGCTGTAAAGGTAAGAGGAGAACAGGCAGACCTGTATCTTACTCGGAACCCTGGCCCCACAGTGCTTAACATAATGTTCCATATCTGTGATTCAAGCAAACAGATTTGATTATTTTTTAAGTTGATATTTCTACAGAAGATTGCAATTTATCTAAGGAACCCTTTATCTAACATGCTTACTCCAGATTCACATTGTTATAACGTTCTTTGAAGAAATTATTTCACAGCATCTATTTAGTATAAGCATTTCATGCAACTGACTTATGCATTGATTTTGCACCTGTTTAAGCAGGTGCTGATTTTCTTATGATCATTTATTACAGATTTATTTCAGTGTTATTAATTTTACTTGTAGTTAAAATTAAATAAAAACAATTAATAATTGCTTGTATTTTAAGTTGCTAGATGGGAGTAGGTAAGGAAAACAGCAATTAATATTAGTCAGAAAGAATAAGACATAACTATGTTGCTAAAAAGCAAATTTAAAATCATTGTAACAACAAAAACAAAAACAAAGGCAAAAAACCCCAAAAGACACTGATTCTTTAAATCATTATGAGATAAAACTCCTTAGATTCCTTCAGTCATAACCTGATCCTTGTCTGTAGGCTTCTTTCGACGTAGCATAACCAAAAATGCAGTGTATCGATGCAAGAATGGTGGGCATTGTGAAATGGACATGTACATGCGAAGGAAGTGTCAGGAATGTCGCTTGAAGAAGTGTAAAGCTGTGGGAATGCTAGCAGAATGTAAGTGCTCCTTCCGTGCTGGCTACTTTACTAATTAACTTGGATAAAGCCTTTTCCAAAGTCAATCCCTTCTCATTAGCGTGTCCTGGTTCCCCAGGCACAGCCCCATGGGCCAGCCATGCAGGCAGCCATGAGTAGCCCCAAGTCAGCTGAGAGTTCCAGTCAAGGCAGCTGACTCACAGGTGTATCCCACACCACCTCATCTGCTCATGATAAAAGGAGGGAGCTCAGGGAGGGTGGGGTTCCTCCTCTCCCTGAGGTTTCTTGCTGATGGTCTTCTGTTCCTGCTGTTGGCATGGAGAACCAGGCTGAGTAGAGCCTTTTACATTGATTGTTATTCTGTTAAATCTGTTTATACTTCCATTCCTGGGCCTTCTCTGTTTTTTTCCCCTGATTCTCCTTCCCAGGGGAGGGAGCCTTGGATGAAATACTAACTGCTATGGTTTAGCCCTGAGTACTGGCTAATCATAGCCATAGAACTAAATGGTATTGGTCTAAACTTCATTTAGCTGTGGAAAAATTTAACTTCGAGTCTGTAGTACCTGTAGCATCTTCATCTGCAGAAACTGCCAATGCTTGGGAAGTATCTCCTGAAGTGGAGAGGACTGCTGTTCAAAGAAAAAAAAAGAAAGTACTAACAACAGACAGCTAAATGTCCTTGACAGGACAGCAGTAAGCATATCAGATGTGCTTTTGTGTTTGGAAAAAAAATAGAAATTTAAAAATTGCACAATAGTTTTTCATTAAAAATTCTCATGCTTGTATGTCATAGAGCCACAAGTAAGATAAGATTGCACACAGGCCTTTGGTAGGTAATGAACACTAACTTGCCTAATGAATAACGCATTGCCATATTCTCTAAGTAGGTGATGGCTTCTGCGATGCAAGACTTGTGTTATCTGTAATGGTAAAAGTGATAATTTCAAATTGTAATTATTTGAAAATATACATATTGATACACATTTCCATGCCTCACAGGTTTGCTCACTGAAGTACAGTGCAAATCAAAGCGACTCAGAAAGAATTTCAAACAGAAGAACAGTTTTCTTTGCAACATAAAACTGGAAGATGAGGGACTGAATAGTAAGCATGTATCATCTACAACAAGATCTGGAAAAGTGGGATATTTTTCTATTTAAAATATCTCTTTTTATCACTTATTTTTGCCCCAAATCATTGTCACTTGATTGTTTTTTTAACAGATCCCAGAAAAGATGGAACTTACTCCAGGGGAACATCAGCTTCTTGACCACATTGTAGCAGCACATCAAAAATACACAATTCCCCTTGAGGAAGCGAAGAAGTTTGTATGTATAAAGAACAATCAGCCTGCATTGCTAAGTTACTATTATCCTAAGGTCTGTATCTTGGTTATATCAGATGTCTAAACTCTCTTTCATGCAGCTACAAGAAACTGCAAGTGCTGAGGAAAGTTTTCTCCGTCTCTCTGAGACAGCAGTTGTCCATGTACAAGTGTTAGTGGATTTCACAAAAAGACTTCCAGGTAAGTTCCTTCCTTTGGGGAATATTACAGAATAGTGTAACTTTTTTTGTTTTGTTTTGTTTTGTTTTGTTTTTAAGAGGCAGAAACCATACTGATGGTGTGAATCCGAGAAAAATACAGGCTTTAAGAAAACTCTCAGCTGGCTTATCTTCCAACTCTAACAATCAGGGTTATTATTTACTTTGTTATGAGGACAAGTCAGAAGCATTCACGTCAAAAGCTTGCTATGATTAGGTTTCTTTTTCATTTCTGACATGGAGTAGAGACACTTTCTGAAAGTACATGGACTTTTAAAATACAATCTTGAGTGAATTTTAACATAGTCTCTGAAATTCAGTTCAGTTTGCAATTTATTATAGTCATCAAAGGAAAAAACAGATGTTCCTTCAAAGGAAAAGGCAGTAAGGAGGGGACTAACCAAGTGTTCCTATTCATACTTTCCTTTAATAAAGAACAAAGGAACATGCAATTAAATTCATTACATTTCAATGTAAAGTTGACAAAGTAAGATTTGACAGGGAGGGTGATAATTTTTTCATCACTCTTTAAGTTGAAAAACTTACTGACAAGAGTCAATCAATGTCTAAAGCAGACATTTGATGTTATTTAGCACTACCGTGGAACAGATTTGAAAGAATTTATCAACTGTTTGTTTTCTTATGTTACATATCCTGGATTGATCAGGATTAAGAAAAGAATGAATACAGTTCATTTCCCCTTGAATTTCAAGTGCACATAATAAGCTTGTCAAAAGTTGAACACAATTTTTAAAAATATCAAATATCAATGAATATGGAGAATATGCAGTCACTAAGCAATGTAGAAAATTTTTAAGTGTCCTGATTTCCTGGGAACAGAACAACAGCCCAGCCATGGCAGGCAGGCCATGAGTAACCAAATCAGCTGAGAGTTTCAGTCAGGGCAGCTGCCCCAAGCTGACTTGCAGATGTATCCCACACCACTGACATCAAGCTCATTATAAAAGGAGGGAGTTTACAGAAGGTGGACAGTTTGTCTTTCTGGGGCTCTTCTCTCTTGGTCTTCTGTTCCTTCTGCTGCTTCCCAAGGACTAGGCTAAGCATAAGCTTGTTGTACACTTTACCACAGAATGGGTTGGGTATTTGTATTAGTTTTTTATTTCATTAAATCTGTTTCTATTTCAACCCACAGGGCTTCTCCCTTTTTTCATAATTCCCCTTCTCAGCTGAGGAGGGGACATCATGTGATAGAGCAACTGCTACAGTTTAGCCCCAGATACAGGCTAAACCTAGACAATAAGGTATTAGGTCATGTCATATAAATCGCACTTTAAGAAGAAATTTTCTATGAAGCCTTGCTTAGTGCCAAAATTTTTACTTGTATCTTCCTGTGAATCTTCTAACACTGGACACTGACAACTGCAGGGTTTTTTTTTTTATAACTTGCAAACTAGCAAGAGAGATCCCAATAGCCTTTGGGACATGCGTCTTTAACTATGGCTCTTCCTTTCCAGTAAAGACATCTATTAAAAAAATCATTTTATCAACTCGTGTTAGGGGCTTAAAGGCAGCCACAGCCTTCCTTGATTCTTAACATATATCTTTCTCTGCAGGATTTGAAAGTTTAGCTAGTGAAGATCAGATCGCACTGCTAAAAGGGTCAACAGTCGAGGCAATGTTTTTGCGTTCAGCCCAAATATATAACCAAAGAATTAGTGAATGCCAGCCATCAACGAGTGAAAGTAAGTTTGACTAACAAGCTTTCTATTAATACCGGTAGGAGGTTTTGCCATTTTGAAACAACTACCATTCATTTTCATTTCCTCTTCAAGCAGGTAAGTACTTAGAAGAGTACCTGTAATGACCACATATCTCTATAGGCTTTTTTTCAGAGCGCATTAAAAATAATTGGATCTCTGTTTTCCTCCTATTGATTCTAAACAAAGAGCAACATTTTTGAGTGATTGCAGAAATTGTAGGGTGGATGGCTAGTATTAGCTGTATTAATGATACCTATTAATTAGCTATATTAATTATATATTGGGTCAAGTTTAACATAAGGTACTTTGACCAACAATAATGCAACAAATGAACTTGGTGCTGGATGCCAAAAAGAACAATTTTTTCTACTTGCATGGTCCTGGGAAAAATTCACACATTTTCAGGTATCTATCTGCAAAGCAGATGCAGACAAATATTTAAAGTTACATAAAGCTTGGCTGGAAATTGTCATCTCTTGTTCCAGGTCATGTAAGACTTTCTGATCATGGGACATATTGTCACATTGAAAATCTTGATAAAAACATTTATTCCCTGGAAGTGTCTCACAATGAAGACCATCCAACTTCCACTACTACCACAGGTAATGGAGGGCTCAGAATCAAAATGCTTGGGAATCTTTTGCTTTGCTGGCCCTGTTCTTTATCACAGTGAGCCACACTGTTGGTGTGGCCACTGCTCATTCTCTTTTTGCCTCTTTTCCTCTCCTGTCCCTCCAGTTGCTTTGTTACATGTGCAGGCATTCCATCCTCGTGGAAGGAAGAGATGGTGGTGATGTTTGCTTATATCCTAGGATAAAGCCTTCAGATATATATATCAAAAGCTCCACAGTATAACTGCAATAAAACTTTTGTTACTACTTCAGAAATTAACATTGTTTTAACGAAGTTGGCTAACTATTTCATGCAGTGGAACATCCTGGAGTCTTAAAATATTAAGACAAAGATGATTTGTAATAGCAGTGCCTGTTTCTGCATTGAAATAACATTCTCATTTTATTTCATGTTTAAGGTATAACCGAGGAGTTTATTACGGCACTGTTTTACTTCTACAGAAGCATGGGGGAACTGAAAGTGACTGAGACGGAATACGCCCTGCTTGTAGCAACAACTGTGTTTTTTTCAGGTAAACTGCGGGGCGACTACGTGCTATGCGTGTTACAACGAGCTTTCACTTGCCCCAAAAGCGCTGCCGCCCCACGGCCCCGCGTGCTCCCCCAGCGCCCTCGCCCGCCCCACGGCCCCGCGTGCTCCCCCAGCGCCCTCGCCCGCCCCACGGCCCCGCGTGCTCCCCCAGCGCCCTCGCCCGCCCCACGGCCCCGCGTGCTCCCCCAGCGCCCTCGCCCGCCCCACGGCCCCGCGTGCTCCCCCAGCGCCCTCGCCCGCCCCACGGCCCCGCGTGCTCCCCCAGCGCCCTCGCCCGCCCCACGGCCCCGCGTGCTCCCCCAGCGCCCTCGCCCGCCCCACGGCCCCGCGTGCTCCCCCAGCGCCCTCGCCCGCCCCACGGCCCCGCGTGCTCCCCCAGCGCCCTCGCCCGCCCCACGGCCCCGCGTGCCCCCTCAGCGCGCCCGCCCGCCCCACGGCCCCTCGCCCGCTAACCGCCCTCTCCCGCCGCGCTCCCCCAGACCGCCCGCTCCTGAAGAACAAGCGGCACGTAGAAGAGCTGCAGGAGCCGCTCCTGGGCATCCTCTACAAGTACTCGAAGATCCATCACCCCGAGGACCCCCAGCATTTCGCCCGCCTTATCGGGCGCCTCACAGAACTGCGCACCCTCAACCACACCCACGCAGAGGTGCTGGTGACATGGAGAACAAAGGACCCCAGGCTGACCTCCCTGCTCTGCGAGATCTGGGATCTGCACTAGGCGACGCCGACCCTCGCGGCGATGCAGCGCTCTCTCCAGTGCCGCCGCTTCGCCCCGCCTCGCGGTGCCCGGCGCACGCCGCCTCCCTTCCCACCTCGACCGCGCGCTTTCGCTTCCCGCCTTTTTGTCTTCCCTCAGCAGCCGGCGGGTGTGGGGCGTTAGTGTGCCCCTCATAAGGTGTTGGCGCTGAAACCTGCCCTTTTCTCCGAGGCCATGGAAAAAGAAAAACCGTTTAAATTGTTCGTGCCGCCGCGTCTGAGCGGCGGTCAGGTGTCTGCAGTCAAACCCCAGACGAACACTCGGGCAACGGGGCTGTGTCAGGTAAACGGTGCTGCCGCCTGCTTTGCGTTGTGTTGTCGCTCTGGAGGCGACGGCTGACGAGCGGGCGGTGGGGCCCTTCCACGGGGACACGGCGAGGGGCAGTGGTCCTCCCGGACAGTCCACAGGCAAAGTCCTGAACGTCGGTCCTGGAAAGCACATGCATACACATGAGTGAAAGCGAGCGTGCTGAACTCATTTTGCTGTAAACTGTTAAGATTGGTGCTGGGGGTGGGTGGAACATCTTAAATTCTAATATCAAATACTTTTTTCTGTCAAAACTGAAGAAAATCATCTTTGTATCTGCTATGTATTCTAACTGTACAGCACCAATGATTGATAAATACATGTTTGATGTGGCTAATTCAGAACAGTAAGTGGAAAGAAGTATGCCACTCTTGATACCCTTACTGGCGTGCACTTACTAGTCCCACCAGACAAGTGTGCAGTGAAATGGTCTGTTGCTTCTCACTGAGTTTTTTCTGATATCTTTTCATGTTGGGGTTCCTTATGAAATATGTTTAGATTCAAAGATGATATTCTGACAGGAGACGAGTTACACTATTTACAAGACAAATTTCTGTGACTTATAAAACACCTTGTAAAATGAAATTTTCATGCTAAAACATAATCAGATGTGTTTTAGAAGTAGTCCTGCGAATAAAGCAAAAAATAAAGATCAAATACTGGACTTTAAGAAAACAAACCCATTTTTATTAATGAGCCCTTTACTGGGCTCAACTGTGTACAAGCATTGCAACGGTTAATAAGTTCTTGTCATCAAAAGCTTCCACTTTGGCCACAGTCTAATCTATAAAGCAAGCTACAAAAGACCACCAGTTTGAGAAACCACTGTGAAGTAAGAAGGAAGCAGGAGAGTTCTAATGCCATTACACTGGGCTTTGAAAATTGTAGGTAGTTAATTTATTAATGGAAAATTATATTTTCACATCAGCTGTGCTTTTCTGGGTTTTACAATCCTTTACAAATCTACCCATAAGAAACTAATTTTTAAATTTGTGCAGGGTTTTAACAAATGCCCAGATGATGATTTTAATGTGCCATTTGTAATGAGTACACCGAACCATGGTGAAATCACTGATTCAGGTAAGGCTAAAATAAACATTTACCTTGAACATAGTTTTAAAATTTTTTCATATTGTTGGTATTTTTCATAAGTAGTTTAATGATTTCATAGCTGTTACTGTTAAATACAATTCTGTTAAATACAATTCTACTGTTGTTATTTTAGAAATACATTGATCAAAATCTCTTCATATTTCAGATCCAATTTCACAGCAAGTAAAACTTTGCTCTGAGGTAGATGAAGAGGTCAGCTAAGTATAAACTCTACATATCTAATTTCTTAGGGCCTCCTAATTTGTTCCCAAAACACTGCCTAAAGCACTATTCAGTAGATACTTTAAAGGGAAGCAGTCAAAGGGGATTAATTTTCTGTCTCCTGTTTAAAGCTGAATCAGTTAGAGGAGGTGTTTGTAACTCAGTGAATATGACTGGAGATACACCTTTAAATATTAAGATGATTTCAAAGTTATGCTTTTTTTTTAAAAAAAAAAAGTGCCTGGGAAGTCTGGGGATTTTAATCAGAATGAGATTTGGGCACTTAGATATATTTGTGAAACTGGTTTAGTCTGGACTGAAGTCAGAGTATTCCTTGGAAAATCAAAGCAGATTATCCCAGTTGCCTTGTTTGGCTTTATTTTATCTATAAAACAATGAATTTAGTGGTGGTTTCCTCAAGCACTTGATTCTTCTCATAGCATCTTTACCAACATTTTTCTGCTTTAGTGTAGCTCAGGAAAAACTTACTCTTTTTGTGGTAGCTTTCTGTGCTTCCCAGATACAGAATGCTGTTCGCTGCAACAAAATAGAATATATTTCTTGCAGTCCTACTAATGTTCTCATACTCCTGAGGACTAAACTTCTAGTCCTAGCAGCTATTAAAGTACAGTCAGGACTGTAATAATACCATGATGCAGCCAAAACAAGGATAGTGTTAAGCCTTGTGGACTACTGTACTACTCTTATGTGCCTAAACCACTGATCAAGTGCTGCTTGGACAGCTCTTTAAAGATACTCTAAGAGCACAAGGTTGGTTTGTGGGTTTTTTCCTGCTTTGTGTATGAGTTAACTGCAAAAATATATCACAGGTAGTCTTGGGCAAGATCTCTGAAGCTGCTTTTACTTAACTCAGCAGTATCTGTCAGAATAAGAGGAGGGAAATGGTGTAAAGAACCTAACGCAAGTAATCTTGGCTCTGCTGATAATTCTAGCAAAACTTTTATTGAATGTTGGTGGAGTGCATTTATCCATATCTTTAAGGCTATCTATTTAGCAGTGTCATTTTAACTGAAGGCAGTGAGGTATTTTTCACTTGTTTGTCTCTCCTGTAATGTCTGTTGATACACACACAGTGAATGCACAAAGATTTAAACTTTGATTCCTGATCATATATAAGCTTGTGTCACCGTCTGTGGAAAAATTACCCTTGTGATATTTCTAAGAGATAAAGATGTACCTGAGACATTATTAATTAAATAGCATTTGAGATGAAATTGTGAAACCTGTTTTAATAGAATATAGAAAAAATGAATGAATTGTATTCAAAACTCTACAAAGAGGCTGAGAAGATCAAGCGATGGAAGCTAACTGTAGAATCAGAACTAAAGCAGAAAGAAAGAAAACTGCAAGAAAATAGAAAGATAATTGAAGCACAGCGTAAAGCCATTCAAGAATTGCAGGCCAGTACTGTACAATATACACTGAATATGTAAAGTACAAAGAAAGTTCTTCCTGATTAAGTGTGAAAATATTCATGCAATTAAATATTAAAGAATGTTGCAGAGGTTGAAGAAATTTTTGACTGTTAATATGACGACTTTAAAGAAGCCATTTAGCTAGATACCAATGACCTATGACTCTACTGTTATTAAAGGGAGAAGTAAAACTTTTTTTTTTTTTTTTTAAAATGGTTTTCCTCTTTTTAACAATGTACATTCCATCTTTGTATTATTTACATGCACATCATACTGTGGGTATACAGAAACCTGAATAAGCTTTCATCCTCCTGGTATGTGTCAAGTATGCTCATGCATATTTCTGCATTCAACACATACAGGAAGTAGTGCACTCTGCTTTATCCCAGTTTCTTATCTCGCTGGTAGTGATGGATAGCTTTGTAACTGAAATACATATTTTAAGCAATTTATTGGCTCTTCTATTGTGTTGTTGGTTTGCATTGGTTTTGGTAACCTGAGTCATCTTTTATTGTTTGACTTTTGCCTTGAGAAAATTGTTATGAGAAGGGGTGTGCACATGTAGTGTGTGAATGTAAGTAGAAGTGTTTCAGTTGGTGGTAAATTGTTTCTTTCATGCAAACTGTAACAAAAGATGACTCGGCATGTAATATCAGATAAAATAGATTTCTGTCTTTTGAAACAGAAAATGACTTTTTCATGTCAGATATGAGAAGTGAAAGTACATTTCTAATGTATTTCTCAATAACAATGTGTTTTTATATTTGTTCCCTGTGAAATTAGTTTGAAAATGAAAAACTAAGTTTAAAACTGGAAGATGAGATTTGTGAAAATAAAGATCTCTTAAAAGAGTAAGTAATACAGTCAAATATATTTTTGTGAAGATAACTAGTTTTCGTGCTGAGAACTGTATTCATATGGGAATTTACATAGAGCTGTTAAATTGTAAAGGTCATCAGGGCATTTACATTGCCACTACTTAAGTATGCAAAGTACCATGCATTCCTATGACAGCATAATATGGTATTTTTTTCCCTCTTTTAGAAACAGCGCTTCAAGGCATCTGTGTAATCTGCTCAAGGAAACCTGTACTCACTTCACAGAGAAGTCCACCAAATGTAAATGCTATTTAAATTTTGATTTATGACAGTAAATGTACTTCGAGCTTTCTCTAAATTCAGAAAGGAAAAAAGCTATCATTCTGTTCCAAATATGTTCTTTGGTTGAGATAAATTGTATGTGGCTCTCCATCAGAGTGAAATTAGAAGTGAAGCCACGCTAATGTTTCAATGGAACATATATTTTCTCCAGACTATTTAACTTTTGGCACACTGTTTCATAATGTTTTTTTTTTTTAAATAAGAAAAGATCCTATAATTCTTTTTTAAAAAATCATTATGCTGTTTAAGCATAATGGCTTTGACAGCTGGCATTCTTTTTCAAAAGGAAAACCTTATGGTGCATTTTTACTTTGATAGATGAACATGAAAGAGAAGAAACAAGACAGCTATACGTGGAACTTAATAACAATGTTGAAGTAAGTGACATAGCAGGCTAAAAGGCTCAAATATTATCAGAGTTATACATGTATGTTGAGATATCCGAGTTAGGTTCATATGTCGAGATACTATAAACATTAAGTGGAAAAGAACATTAAGTGATTTGAACTGTTGTGTGATGCAGGAAGCCATGTCTTCAGTCCTTTTTCAAGAATGATTTTGGTTTGTATAGGGCATATTCATTGGATGAAACGCAACAGTGTTTGGGATGTAGATCCATATGATCTGTGTGCCATGTATGTTCTGCTTAGTGTTAGGGGACTGCTGTAACTTATGTCGTCTTTTTGTACTCTGTTTTACCTGTCTGGTGATTTCACAGAATGGCTGAGGTTGGAAGCATCCTCTGGAGAACTTCCCCTGCTAAAAGCAGGGTCAACAAGAGCAGGCTGCATAGAACTGTGTTCAGTCAGGTTTTGGGGTCAAATATATTAGGGTTATTCTATTAGATAATTTTACTTAATGTAAAGTGCAATATAAAATAAAGTTCAACAAAAAAAATTAATTTCAGCTTTGAGTGTGACACATAACAAAATTCCTTATGGAAACCAGTGATTTTGTGTGGAATAAGAAGTATAAGTTTTGAATATTCCTTGACTTAAAGAGAGTTTTTACCTTTTTAATTTGTAAAAGTGCAGTCTTGCCAAATAAATAAATTTATCATATTTTTGTTATTAATTATTCCAGTGTGGAAGAAAAGACCCTAGTATATTTATAATAGAGAAATGCGAGGCATCATTGTTTGGGAGTGATGAACTTGATATTAAGCAGTGTCAGAGATTAGATGGTATTAAAAATAAATATTAATTATAGATTGTAGCAACTAAGAAAAGCACAACTCCTCTGTGTTCAGGATCTACAAACATGGACCAGTAAAGATACTTCATCCTTGAAATTGTTTAGATCTTGAGTATAGAAATTCCTAAACTTCCAACTTTGAATAATTATAACATTGTTTACTCGAAGTATGTTTATGCTCTGAATTTTGTTTTTAACAAAATTTCTCCTAGAAATATGAATGAGTTTGTAATACTGTGTTTACAATCCATAAACATAATTCATTACTGAAAGTACTTAGTTTTATATGAACATATATATTGAATTGTATTTTTAGAGAATGATTATGGCATATGAAGAGCTTCGTGTGCAAGCAGAGAACACCAGATTGGAAATGTGTTTCAAGTGTGAGAATTCTGTTTATTTTGTTTATGCTGCAGGCTTAACAGTTTCGTACTACATAGATTTTATTGCATGTAGATCCAGGCCAGAAAGATACGAAGTGCTAGAGTGGCAAACTGTTAGCACTGTGACAGTCTGGACCCTCTTTTTTCATGCTGCCTGCTATTAAATGCCTGGGCCCTTTTATTGTTATTCCACAAGGTCAAATTTGGAGCTTGATTTTTCAAATAGTCACTCAAAGTCTGAGTTTTGTCTGTGAAGTACAGTCTAGAGATGACTATTTATTTTATGTAGTTGGTTTATTTAAATGATAATGCACTAGTGTATAGCTACAGAAATCTTAATTAAATCTTTGCTTTATTTATGCTATTATGTGCATTTCATTTTTACATGTGCATTTTCGTTAGTTTCTTAGAATGAACTACTAAATAATACGTGGAATAATGGACTAATTCTGTGGAAAGCTGGTGCAAAAATTAAATTGTCTGATTAGAAAAAAATTTCAAACCTGACCTCAATTACTTTTTAGGAAACGAATTGTACAGCTGTACAATGATAAGCAGTCTTAAATGGGAAATCATATTTAACTAAGAGTATATTTTAGCTGGTATATTAACTGTGAATATTACTATATTTCAAAAGTAAAAGAAGAAGCAGAAAAAGTGGACAAGTTTGAAAAAGAATGCAAACTGGAAGCCAGTATGAAGGAACAGCAGGTTTGCTCAGTTTTACAATCTAATGTACAACTTTATTTTTGAAACAAGTCTTGCAATTTCTTTAATGTTTGAACTCTGTTTTGCTTTTGTGACTTACTGATGTATCAAATGAAAATAATTACTTTAAAAGTGCCTGGTTGTTTGTAAAATATTTGTCTTTTGGAAGGATGGGAATTAATATTGCAGGTGACCTTTTGATGGTACGTTCCTTCTGTGTTATTTATTTGGACTAAAATGTGAATTAGGAGGCTGTATTGTAACAAGGGACATCTTAGTGAATGGATTGAAAAGCACCATGTAAACACTGAATACTTTGTTCTCTGTACATACCCTTGCCTTTATCAAAGTGGCTTGTGCAGAAGCATGAAATTAGCAAAGCAGTCCTCACTCTTCATAGTTAAGAAAGTTATAGTTCATATCTGATAAGAAGGAAGGTGAGGAGAAGGATTATAAGGCATATCAAACCCCAGGCTGGTAAGACAGTTTAGGAATCTGAGATTAAAGTAGGTTTTTTGTAGTGGTGGTGAGATAGCCATGATGGAAGACTGATTAAGCTGAAGAAATTGTGATAAGAGTTCTTAGTTTGTAAGAAGTCTGAGAAGCAGATCATCTGTATGTACCTGGGAAGGTCAAGAGTTGTTGGTTTTTCTGAGTATGTATATGACATTGGAAAGGGGCAAGGAATGTTTCTGGGCATCAGTAAAAAGGACAGAAATAACAGCTGGAACTGCATTTAAGTCAGGTTCTGCTAACGTTAGTGATGTTCCAGTATCTTTGGTCTGTTAGAATTCATGTTTTGATTTTTGAACTGAAGAGCTTTTTCATCCAGAGTAATATGACTTCATCAATATTTGGTTAAGACCGACCACTTTATTTATCTTGAATGACAGTAGTATATATGCTAATCATACACAGTGCACAAATGAAAATGAGAATCTGCCCTTTTTCTAGACTTCATTATAATATTACTTTAATTTTTTTTAGATTTTAGTTCTTACCATACAGAGTAATGAAAAAGATGATATAATACAAGACATCAAGACTCAGCTGCAGGAATCAAAAAATAAGATTGCTGACTTAGTAGAAGCAAAAAGTAAGAGTTCTCTCTGATATGTTAAAATGTAACTGGTTGTAGGCAAGTGGATCATGATCATGATAATTTTACTGTTACTAGTTAGCAGCAGAATTTTTCGGCCTTGCAGGCCATATTTTTGTTTGAAACAGATGCTGCTGATGTGGGATCAAGACTGGTAGGGTAATCTGCATATGTATAAAATCTTAGCCCTTATTTCATAACAAAGGTTTTTCTCTTTAGGCTTAGTCTACACCCTGTTTTTATACTGACATGACAGCCTTATTGCGAGGGATTTTTTTTTCTCGTCAATAAATTCTAGTGTGAACCTGTTATACTACTGTAAAGGTGCCATATACCCTGTCATTCCTTTTCTGTAACAGAAGTGAGTTTTAACAGGACACTTTATAACCCTGACCTTGTTCTGGAGATTTTTCTCATTTCAGTTGGACTTTTATAGTAAACATGGCATGATAATAGATAAAAGTTTATCCTGGTTACTGGGTTGATCTATTTCAAATCAAGTTAGCGAAGGGACTTCAAAGTATGTTTGTTCAGTAGTCCATAAATAGTAGCCTTGCTCCATGTTCAACAAGACATGCTTTCACATCTTTGCCAAATAACCCTCCCAAAATGCTACAGCTTTTAAATGGAATCTTGTCAGTAGGTAGAGGATTGACTGGCATTGGAAGTATAACTATTTTTGAAAAGCTCTTTTTTGAAAGCAAGTCAAGCAGTGAGAGCTTTTGAAGTTTGCAATGGGAAAATACATTGCTTGAGTTTTGCAAACTTAGTCAGGTGCCACTGAGGAAACTTGATTTTCGTTATTTTTAAGCCATTTATATTACAAAATATTTATTGTATATGATGCAAGTACCTTTGTTCTTGATAATTGAGGAAATTTTTAGCCTCCCCTTCCCTGAGGAGTGGGGAGAAAAGTTTTAGTATCATTTTTATGCCAGATACATATAAGTGACTGTATTTTGTTAAATTTTATATATATGTGTGTAATTTTACATTTTGGTTACTGTTACTTAAAAAGTTGAATAATTGCCTCAGAGGCCTTTTCCTTAACAATGACATGAATACATTGTGTAACTTGATAAAGTTGTAGGAATTATCTGTAAAATAGAAATGCAAGCATTTTTTAGTAAAAATCCTGTTTTTCGTAAATGTAAGCATATATCTTTTTCCTTAGGACATGGAGGAGAAATGTTAAAGGAATCACAGATCAATCAAAAACATTTGAAGGCAGAACTAGAAGAGGCCAAAGCTTCATTGCAAAAAACAGAGGTACAACTTGCTTATAATTTTCCAGTATAAATAGATTAGATGTGTAATGGCATAAATAATTACCGATACTGTAGAATGTAAACCAATTGTATCTATTTGTTGCAAAACATGTTTAGAAATTATATAATGTTTTTGTAGGTTACTCAAAAGAGCTTAGAAACTGAATTGCAGGCTGCAGCGAAAGCATTAATTCAGGTCACAGGAGAAAAAGAAGCACAAGTGGAAGAATGTAAAAGAACTAAGGCTTTGCTTGCATCTCTGAAAGAGGAGTTTGAGACTTCTATTTCCAGTTTAAAAAGCTTGCTGCAAAAAGAGCAAAATAGGTAAATTAGTTTAAATTCAAAGAATGATCTTATAGGTAAAATACTAGATTACTGAGCTGCTTGGAATAAAACCTAAACTTTGTGTGATCTGATAAAATTAGTTTTTCGTAATCAGCAATAACTTTTTTAAAGTTCTTCACCTGTATGGTTAATTGAATTATTAGCATTTGAAGACAGTTATGCTGTTTGCTTTTGTGTAGGTGCAGCTTTTAACTGAGCAATAATTTCAGTTAGTACTTGACAGTTCTTTATTAATGGAACATTTAGTGAGGAAGATGGTACTGTTTAATGCCGATACATTAATGTATTTCAGGTTTTATGTAGTTTTGAATATTACGCATTTGTCAAAGCATCTGATAGTAACTAAAATCAGCCTTTCTAAAAATGAGAGCAGAGCAGTAAAGATATATTTTAATACATTATGACAGCTGAGTTTTTCAAGAAACAGTTATTTTGGGTACGTGGGATTAAGGTGTCTTCTAAGTAGTTGCGGTTTATGACAAATCCAAGAACATAGAGATTTGAAGCTGAAATTACCTTTTTTACACTGCTCTACATGCAGACGATTTAATTTTTTTTTAAGTTGTGCTGGTTGATGCTGGTCTATAAGAAAGCAAATTTTTGCCCCCTTCCTGACTTTTATAATTCTAAGAAATACAGATTTATGTATGTATGTTTGCTTACTTTTATGTCTGCTGTTTCAAAGTTGTAAAAGTGAAATTTGATACATGTTGCAGGCAGATATATCAGCTGCCTGTTGAAAGGCAAATGTTCTTAAAATGCTTGTGGTAGGACTCTGTCTTATCATCCTTTTAAGTTTCTAGTGCAGTGCTTTGTACTAAACAGTATTTTTTCTTCTTAATTACCACTTTCTTAGATTAGAGAAATATGAAGATGAATCAAAGCTACTTACCTTGGAGCTCAGAAATAAGTCTGCTGAACTGGGTAAGATTTGTAGAAAGAAAGAAAATGAGCTAGGCAGTAATAAAAATGTTTTCTGCTGTTGTCTGAAAACAGACTATCCCTATTGCTTGGGAAAATGCTTTTTCCAGCATATCCAGGTGAATATCTTTAGCAGTCCAGATGTTTTTCTGGAAAAATGCACATGCATCAATACTTGGAGATTACGCCTTTGTAAATATTCTTAGAGCCCATGTTTTACTTGAAGCCATGATTGTGGAAAAAACATAATAGGCTTTGAATTTTATTTAAGTTGAATGTTTAGTTTCTCTTCAGATATAGATTTACTAATGTCTTTCTGAATCATTTTTTCAACTCTACATTTAGATTAAGTCATAATTAAGGTTATAATTTGGCTTTTTCTGAACTTAATCCGGCAAGTTTTGAAAATTGGGAATTGCAAAGGGATAAGTGCTAATACTGCGTGCTAAATACATAAAATTATTTCTGTTCAATTTTTCATTACATGTGCTGTAGAAGAGATGGCTAAACTAAAATGTGACAGAGAAATGCAACTTGAAGAGCTGTCAGAAACACTGGTAAATGTTCATTTTATTAGTCTTGTGGCATTTACTTTTCATATGAAGTCTTATTTTATAAGTATCTTAAATGCCTTATATAACATTGTCTAAAAGACAGATAAGAAAGTCTAGTAGCAATAATAAGGCAGATGAAACAATTTCAGTGTTTTCTTTGAAGGACTGGGTTCTTTTCACTGTGTTTTCTTGTTTTGTTCTGCTTTGGTTTTGTTTTCCTTGTCAACATTTCTGGTCATTTCCTTCTTCATTCACACCTACTTAAATGCCACTCCCTCTGGACATAAAGATTTCCTATTTTTAGTTATGCATAGTACTCAGTCTTTCTTCATTCTGAACCTTTCTGAAAAATACATTTCTATGTTTTGTGTGATGAACATTAGCTCAAACCTTATGAGTACCACACACATGATGTTTAAGACTGAGGCATCAACTAGTTTTTGACGGTAAAGATAATTCCTCAAGTGGCTAGCTTTCTTCATAATAATCTTCTAAAACTTAAGCATTGTAAAGGCTTACCTCATTTTGATGTTTAAAGGATAACCAAGCTTCTGACACCACGCAGAAAAGGCAATGGAATTTTAAAAGGTTATATGTGATAAAAGGAGGAAAGTAATAAGCAATTTCAGAGGTTTCATAGGTTATTGCTTCACAAATCTGTTGTGATTATTTTGCTGTTTGTAGGGTGTTAGCTGTGGTGAGGTGTCCTCCATATTGCCACGTTTAATATCTAGAAAGCATTGCCTACTGTGTTGATGCAGGTCCCTTTTCAGAGAAAACATTTAAGAGCCTGCAGAAAAGTCGTTTGGTTTATAACACCCTGTTCCATGTATTCCTATTATACTGGGTGTTCTGTTCTTCCTTATAGGGAAGTTTTTTGAGGTATTTAGTGCTGGTCTCTGTGAATGCTATTGAACGGAAACACAAGCCTGTTTTCCATTACAGAAGTCTAAGTTATATGAAGTACACTATTAATATAGGATTATTTTAGTTATGATCTTATATTTACAAGTCTAACGAGAAACTGCATCAGCTCAAGTAAGGTAGTATGAAACCAGGTTTGCATTTTACCACATATTTGTTCCTTCTGTACTGTGCACTGAATTTGCTAAACTGAGTTTCACTGATGTTCTTGAACAGGGAAAAGTTGAAGGACTTCTAGTGAAGAAGAAAGATCTTGAGGCTACTGTAGAAAATTTGCAGGAGAGAGAAAAAGAAATGAAAAATGTTCTCCAAATCAACGAGGTCTGAATAAAGGGTGATAGTAACAACTTTTTGTAAATAGTTAAGTTACAGATTATCACTTATATATAAGACCATAAGAAATATCACATAGACCAGTGCTCCACCTAATGCACTGTTCTGTTTGTGACTTGCAGCAGAAGATACTATGTAGTAGAGGAGCCTGACTATTATCTGTCTATGGTCGATTCCCCTTATATTCCTACAGTAGCTATATTAAGGATGTCTGAGAACACGTCCCTGTCAGTTGCCTTTGCTATCAGTTTTTGGACTCATTCATGTTCACTTGTCTCATCTGTTTTTGAACCATCTCATACTATTTACCTCCATAGCCTTCAGTGATAAGAAATTTGATAAGTTGATTATGTGCTGTGCTTAAAAACTAATCTCTCTCCCCCTCCCTCTCTTCCTCCTTCACCTCCTCCCCACCAACTGGCTGCCAGTGCCTGTGGTATTAGTGTATCACCAATTATTTAGAGGAAACAGCATTTGTAGCATTTATATGTTATAAACTACATTATATTACAAAGCTTGCCTTGTAATGGCAGCAAATTTCTGAGGGAAGAATTTTGCTTTGTGGTTCGGGATACATCCAAAATATATGCTTATTCTATCACGTAGTACTGGAATTCTGTGAACTTTTTTGTTTTATTTTGGTGAATGCAATAGCTTATGATGTGCAAAGCAAATGCCTTTCTTTAAAATAATGTTCAAGAAAAGCTTATTTTATCAGTAGTTTTGCAGGCTAGTTAGACTTACAGTAGGGGACACATTTAGCATTTGTATCAAAGTTCAATATCACACTACTTCCACATCACACCAGACAGATGTAAAGATACAGTCTGGTTAATTTATGGCATGTATGCAGTTTTGTTTCATCTTAAAGCCTTGTGTTTCATGTCACTTCATTTCCTATAGCTTTCATGACTTGGAGCTTACATATGTATACTCAAAACACTTTCTTTTTCTTCTGCAGAAAGAAATCCATGATTTGAAAGTAGAGTTGACTAGTACAGCTGAAAAGGAACAAAATTATTTAAAACAGCTTATGACACTGAATACAGATCTTGAACGAGAGGCGTATGATCATTTTTGAAAATCTAGCATTATTTTTTTGTTACATAGAAGTTACTTTAATATACAACAAAATGTTTTATGATTATTTTCTAATGAAAATTTTGAACCTATGCAGACAGTATATACTTGTATTTGTAAATTGCGTTTTTGTATTTATATGTATGTAATTGTTCTGTATCTCTGTGACTTAGTTGGGTTAACATGAAGAGAAAATTTCTGAATTCATTAACAACCCTACTTTGAGGTAGATATTGAACTAAATGGTCTTCAGCCCTTATATTTATACAAAAGTTGACTCTCACTTTCTTTCCCTCTTCTGTTGCCTCTTTGCATCAGTGTAACTTTGCTGTGAAGCTAAAATTTGTAGATGTGGGCCTGGACTTCTTTCAGTGTGAAAACATTTTGTAATGGGTAAATTTAACTTAAAAGGAAACTCCAAAATGCATATCCTTATTTCTCTTGACCATTTGTTTTAAATTAGGCTAAAGAATGAACAACTAACAGTGTGTATCAATAAGCTTTCATTGGAAAAAGAACAAATAGCACAAGAGAAAAGTGGTATGGCTACAGAACTCAAGAAACTGCAAGAAAGTCATGAGGCAAGTTGTAAACTTCCAACTGTTTTTAAGGGACAACATTCAATTAAAAACATAAATCATAAGGAAAACTGCTACATGACATGGTTCTGTAGAGCATCTGAACTATTTTCTGTGTTTAAAATACAATGGATGCGTGGTTACCCTTGTGAATAAGGCAGGTCAGGATACTGCTTAAGATGTTGTTGAATTTTTTATGATACCACTTTGAATTTCATTCATTTTGCTTACATGGGTCTTTTTTATTAGGATAGTAGAAAAAAAGAAGAAAATACAAAGCAGATAGTTGAAAACCTCGAAGAATCAAATGTCCAGCTAAGGCAAGTAAAAAAAAAAAAAATTAATGTGCAATATTATCAAAGGAAGTGGACTCAATTCTGTCACAGTTAGTCTAAATTTTTTTTCATATGCTACTTTCTGTGATTTTTTTGATTAAGGCTTTTTTTAAAAGGTTATATAGCTAAATGAACTATTTAGTATTGATGTTGGCCATGTAGAAGTTTCTACAAATAGGGACACTTATTGCTACAGGAACACTTTTTGCCATAGCTTCATATTACATATAGCTATCCTGTTCTGTATTAACGTCTTGTGAAGGAAATGAAAATAGGAGTTAAAGGTTATGGATTAAATGTGAAAAGGTGAAACTGGTTAAATGTTACTCTGAAGTACTCTGTACCACGAACCTAATATACAGGCAGCCTTCCATGTTTCATAGATGCATTATGAAATGACAGATTAGAATATTTTTTATTTGGGTAAGGAGAACATCTTTCCATACTTAAAAAAAGTATGTACAGGTCAGACATTACCTTACCAGTCACTTTGTGTCATTTTAAGTACATTTTAATTGAATAGCTTATGAAGTTTTCATCTATATTAGCAGCTCTTTTTAGAAAATAAAGTATGGGTTTATTTAGCAGTAGTGAAAAGAAGTTAAAATTATTAAGTAGACTTTTACTAATGCCTGTTTAAATTGTGATTTAGAAATGAACTGGAGTCTTTGAAGAAGATGGCAAAGAAAGGTGAAGAGATTAAAAGTAAACTGGATGAAAGAGAAGAAAATGTATGCTATTTTACGTGCTTTATAATGAAAATATATAACAACCTGTAGGACAAGATCTAAATGTAAAACTTCTTTCTTTTTTTTTCTGCGAAGCTCTCCCTAGGGTGGAAATCTCTTACTGAGGGTTTCTTTCAGTGCTGGTACCAATTGAGTGAACATAGATACATATGCAGAGCCCTTTTATTTCAAAAGACAAGGACCTTCACTGGGATGTTTATTCTTTACATGGAGGCTTAAAAGTTCAGTTTTGTTAGATTTCAGGCAGAGAACTCCCTTTTTTTTATTTCCATATACCTACTTAGTGATGAATAGTGTATGGATTAGCTTTCAATATGTAATATGAGCTTTAGTTTAAATATGTTCAAATATTTTTACTTGCTTACTGTAGTTTTTTTAACATCATAATGGATTTAAAAATTTTATTGTAAAAGTCAAAGATTTACAATTATAATTCCAGGCTAAGAGTATTGAAAATGAAATTTCAAGAAAGGAAAAGCAGTTAAAGATTCTAGAAAATAAGGTATGAAAATTCTTTTTTGCATGGACTGTAGAGAGCTTCATACAGTATTAGTACTTAGATTGTGAAGTTCCTTTTTTTTTCTTGTTTCTAATCTCTACAACCACTGAGGGACTGGTTCATTGCTATTAATGTTGATGACAATGGGCTAGCCAAATTCTTGTAATACTTTAAGGTTAAAACTCCAATCATTGTACACATTAGCATGTGTTGAAGTCCCACTGGAATAAATCAGACTGGTGCAGTGCAAATGCATGTTTAAGAATGTTGACAGTATCTAACACAGTGAATCATTTCTTAGGAGTTTCTTAATTAATGTTTGAAATATCTCTTTTAGTTCAATAATTTAAAGAAACAGGTGGAAAATAAAACCAAGTGCATTGAAGAGTTGCAACAGGAGGTATGTACAGGTTTTAAAAGTCACGAATACATAAAACATGGTATTTTGCAGTAAATTTTCAACAGTTTTCATCTGGTGTGTATCTTTAGGTACATCTATGTAACTTATAACATTTCCTTTCTTATCCTAACTCTCATCAAATTAAGGAGCCACCTTTGGAATTACTTGATTTGTAAAATTATCCTTACTTTTGAAAAATGCAATTACAGAAATAATATCTTTAATAAACTTTTACTGTTTTCATTTAGTAAGTAGTATCATTGATATACTTGGTAACTGAGATAGATCATTGTTTCAACAGTAGAAAAGAACTGTGTATTAGGACAGGTAGCTAATAACTGTACTGCAAAAATACATAACTTGTATTTTTTTGTCATGACATCTGCACATTTTCTGTCAGTAGCATCTTAGTTTTTGTTCCCATTCTCCACCCTTTTTCGTTATTCTGTCTTGTTGCCCATGAGGAGTCTTTCATAAGGTCATGAAGTAACAGTATTATTAAGGTACGTAGTTGAACACTCTTGTTTGGAGAATTGATCTGGAACCTGAACTGCCCAACAAAGAGTTATATGCTTGCTGAAAGCTGGAATTTTGAAGATTCTGACCTACTTGATGTAGTTAAATCATTACATAGTTATATTAACTTATTATAGTGTTTGGTTTACTTCATTTTAACAGAATAAGATGCTGAAAAAGAAAATTAGTGCAGAAAGCAAGAAAACAAGTATTTATGAAGGGAAGGTAGGTTTAAATAACTTCATGTGCAAGATGCGGATAAAGCACAAAGACTGAATGTTTTACACGTTAAGCACGTTCTTAATTGTTTTGTGGACCTGGGATACAGATTTTACAGCCCATAATGTTTGTAAGATGCTTCTGTTTTTAATCATTGGACACCGACTGGGCTATAAGACATTTGTAAGAGATGGACATCACATCTCAAGGAATTGTGTTCCTAGTCAGTCCTTTTCTTTTTTTGTTTGCTAGTGTGCTGAACATTATTCAGTAATGCCACCTCATTGAATTAGCAAAGCAATTAAAAGAAATACATATATTATTCACTTCAGGCAGTTCTTTTACTGTGTTCTGCAATGGTAAGTCCCTGATCAGACTATTGAGTCCAGTTGTGGGTACCACACTTCAAGAAAGATGTAGATGGTTTTGAGGGTATTATGAGAAACTTAGAAGGAAAAATTGTAATCAAAATGCACACTTGGGAGGGCAGGAAAACATACCATAAACCAGTTAAAATCTTAGATTTACAGAGGAGGGAATAAAATCTGTCTCTTTATCGAAGAATTCACAGCATTTAGAGTGACTGCTTAGGAATAGATTCTTCCTGTTTGTTTCACACCAAATTCTCATTAACATTAGCAGCTAAAAGGAACTAATCTTTTTTAGAACTACATGAAATTCTGAAAATAAACTAGTTATAGATGAACTGTTTCTTCACTTTTTAAGTGAAAAAAAATAACTGTAAACACAATACAGTCATAGAGTCATACTGCTATGTCTTAGGAGACTCTATTAGGAGACTATCAGTTATGCTTCATTTTCCTACCTTGCATTCCATGCCAGCAATGCTAAACAGTCTTTTGTACAAAAGGCAGAACAGCGTCACGTTGCTAAGGGATGGCTCCTAAAGCCTCTAGCTTTAGGACTGTTTTATTGACTGACGTGCACAAAACTGGTAAGGGCTGTCTTTCCCTTTGTGGTGTTGCCATTGTTTTTATGAGTATTTTCTAACTCACTTCAGGCCAAAGTTCAGCTCTTTATGAAAAAAGCTGAACATTAAATAGGAAATAGTTCAATCATATACCTGAAAAGTAACAGGCTGGTTCTACTTGAAAATAAGAAGTAAAAAAAAAAAAGAAAATCATTGGCATATTGATTCCTGAACAAATAACAGCAATAATTCTGCATTCTCAAAAGGTAAATAAATTACAGTTAGAGATGGAAAATACGAACAAACAACATAAGGAAACAGTTGCCATCTATCAAAAAGACATTGAAGCAAAAAAAGTAAATGAAAATAAACTTCTTGAAGAGGTGAGAGTTGTTAATTTTTACTGCAACTTTTAATTACTTTTTTAATGCATGATGGTTTTATGAAGCTGTATCGGCCAGAGTCCTTGCTGTAACGTAGCACTCTTATCAACATACATGGAACTTTTTGTGTATGTATGTGAGCAAAGCTTTAGTATATTAGATCCTTAAGTTGAAATATTTGTAAGTGTCTTAAGAACCCAGTTAAAAATTCTTTTTGTCAAGACACTGTTCACAGAAATTCTATTCTTGGTATAAATACAGCATAAGCAAATTAGACTGTAACTTTTATTATATTAGTATTTTCATATACACTCTTTTTTGATGGTAATATCAAAAAATGTTAGGGTGGAGTGCTTGAAATGGCCTTGTGGTTCGAAATGACATTTGTCTGCCACGGAAGAATGGATGCACTTTTAATCTAAGTTTATTTGTCCATTTTAACTATGTGTATAAAAAGTAGGATTTCAAAAGCATCTTAAAAGCAAATAAAGGTTACACTAAATGAGACTATATATACATTGTATCCACAGGGGAAAAGAAGTGAAACTAAGATTTAAAAAAAAAAATATATTGTTGTTAATTGTTAATGAATTAAAGGAAACTTTTTATTAACAGGTAGAAAAGATGAGGTTGCTTGCTGATGAAGCAACAATAACACAGAGAGAAACTGATATCCGATGTCAACACAAGATAACTGAAATGGTGGCACTTATGGAAAAACACAAGGTGAGAGATTTTACTGATTTCTGTGATTCTTAATGTGTGATAGTATGTTAAGAAAATCTTTTCAAAACCATAATATTATGAATTAGAAAGTGCAACTTCATAATAAAGACCTTAGCCTAGGAAAAAGAAGTTGAACACACACTTGACTTTTCATCATCTAAAAATAAATTCATCTTCAGATTTTGAAAACACACCTACTGGCAGATAAATTCCATTTATCTAAATTTCTAGAATTTTTCTTTATATTCAGGCTTCGATACCATCCTAATGCAGTGTTCTTCAGTATGAGTTTGGGCCTCTTTTTATGAGATGACTTAGCAACCTTCAGCAGTTTAACTTATTTTAATTTACATTCATTATTACTCTGTTTTGCATTATATTTAGCAGATACTAGTAATAGAAATAATGTGGCTGGCTTTTATATGCTGGAACATGTACCGCTGCCTAGAGATAGAGCATTCTCTGTCAGCCCACAAAATAATACTGCTTATGCATTTTCTGGTTTACAGTTTCTGATGAAGCACCTATGTTTATTCACAGTGCTTTCTATAAGAAAGGCTTCCAAGAGCCTTATTTGAAAAAAAATTAGTAATGTTTTAAGACTAGGTAGAACTATAATTATAATGTTTAGTCAAATGTTTTGAGTTTGGTTTGTTTTTGTGTTTTTTTAACACAGCATGAATATGATAAAATGGTTGAAGAAAAAGATACAGAGTTAAAACTTTATAAAATAAAAGAGCAAGAGCAGTTATCATCAATTAGATCACTGGTAAGGTGTATTCTTCAGCACTGAATAATTAAATGGAGGGGCTGCTGTCCTTAAAGTGTAAAATAATTACAGATATCATATTAGACTTCTTCCTATTTAACACTTGGGGGGGAATTAAGTGTCTGCTTTAGTGAGACTGAACAGTAATGATCAACCCACTAATTTCGGTTTACTGTTATTTTCTCACAAATTTTATTATGTGCATTAAAAAACCCTGTATGTTTCTAAAAATGGAGTACCTCTGCTTCTCTGTCTACTTTTCCTGATAGTGTATCATGTTCTAACCTCACTGTTTGAATAAGAAACTTCCATATTAAATAGCTGAATTCCAGCCCCCACCCCCGTGTTCTCACAAGTGTTTTAAGTTCTTACCTTGAACAGATCTGGTCAAGTACCAGTTTCTTAGTAGTACTTCAGCTCTTTTTAAAACAAACTAAAATAAAGCTTCAAGTCTAGAGTTGCATCACACTTTTTTTCCCCCCCTTTCTGGGAAGCTTAGCTCTGAGAGCCAACATCCCTTCAAGACTTTCACAAAAGTGTAGTTCTACAGTATCTGCTTAAATTGCAGTATTTTTCTGATATTTCCCTTCACAGAATATTTCTTCAGAGAGCTTTTCAGTGATTTTTTTTTTTTTCATAGAAAGAGGTGTAACTCAAGTATTTTTTAAATTTGGTAACTGCTTCTTTAGTCATCTGTTATTCTAGTGATTGAATCATTCTGAAAATGAATTGTAGATATCTCTTGGCCTGCTAACTTTATGGATGTTAGCTCTATTGAACAAATGGAATTTTCTTTTGTTTGTAATAAACATCTCAATTACTGTCTCATTTGGACTGTTTTTTTTTTCCTCAGGTTAAGCGTAGTTAACCCTATCTTTTTTTCTAATTGATTTTAGGAAAGTGAGCTGTCCTGTTTGAAAAGTGAACTGTCATGCCTCAAGGAACAACTTAAAGCAGAAATTGAAGAGAAGGTGTAGCTTTTTTATTAAATGTAGCAGTATGGGTGACATGCTTGGCCTGGTCTTATGCACTATAATGACAGCTGTGAAGTGCACTTTGGATTGTAGGTCTTGCTCTCACTTGCTATCCAATTGGTGGCAGTGAATGTTTTATATTACTCCTTGATTGGCAAGTATGGGGGAAGCAGGGAGAAATTGAAACCCTACGTAGTCAAGGCCAATCTGGAAGTAAAAAAGACAAGAGAAGTGAAGGGCAATGAGAAAGGCTTCTACAGGACCTGCTGCCTAATGTGGCAGGAGTTCTGATGACAAAGGACAAGGACAAGGCTGTGGTACTCAATGGAACCTGGAAAGTCTGGAGAAAGGAATACTTACTTTTGGTGGAGATTAGGGAATCTTTAAACAACCTAGACATATATAACTCCATGAGATCTGATGGGATACACCCATAAGGGCTGAGGGATGTGGCCAGTATCATTGCAAGGCCACTCTTGATTATCTTCGAAACGTCACAGTGACTGGCAGAGGTTCCTGAGTACTTGAAGAAAGTAAATGTCACTCCTACCTTCAAGAAGGGCAAGAAGGAGATCTGGTGAAATGTAGGCTAGTCAGCCTCACCTCAGTCCCTGGAAAGGTGATGAAACAATCCTGGAAACCATTTCCAAACATATGAAGGACAAAGTGATTGGGAATAGACAGCATAGATTTATATGAAGGGGCAATTGTGCTTAACCAACCTGATTGCCTTCTATGATGAGAAGCTTGACTTGGCAGATGAGAACAGCAGATGTTGTTTATCTCAGCTTTAGGAAGGCTTCAGTGCTGTCTCTCACAACATCCTTATAGGCAAATTGATAACGTATGGGCTAGGCAAGTGGACAGTAAAGTAGACTGAAAACTGGCTCAACTGCTGGGCTTAAGGGATTGCAATTACTGTGGCACAAAGTCCAACTGGAGGCCAGTTGCTAGTGACATATGCCTGGGTTTGATTCTGGGTCCAATACTGTTTAACATCTTCATTAGTTACATAGATGATGGGACAGAGTGCAGCCTCAACAAGTTTGCAGATGACACAGAACTGGGAGAAACGGTTGATACACCAGGCGGTTATGCTGTTTTTCAGAGGGATCTGGACAGGCTGGAGACATGGATGAACAGGAATCCCATCAGGTTTAAGAGGGAAATGTGAAGTCCTGCACTGAAGAAGCAGTGACTTTTAGAACTGGTACAGGTTAGGGGCTGACAGGCTTGAAAGCAGTTGTGCAGGAAAAGGCTTGGGGTTCTGGTGAACAGCAAGTCGAACATGAACCAGAAATGTGCTCAGCATCTTAGGCTGCATTAAGAAGAGTGTTACCAGCAGGTTGAGGGAGCTGATCCTTTTTCTATACTCGGCACTGGTGAGACCACATTTAGAGTATTATTTCCAATTCTGGGCTGCCCAGTACAAGACAGACAAGGGCTTTTTACTCCAATAAACAAGAATGCTTCCAGTTTCTTACATGAAATAATAACTAGAAAATAGAGCTGTATTTTTAAATCAGCTGTGATGAAAAATTATATGCTATTTTCTCATTAAAAAGGGATGGTATGTAGGTTCCTTAGCAGAGAATGGGGAAGTTGTGTAAGAAATGAAACTGTGAATCGAAAAATAAGGTCTTCTACATGTTGTAGTTTGACTAAATCTGGGTCATATATTGGTGTGAACTTTGTAATAGAGTGACTGTAGATTGTGTTCTGTAATTACACCAAGACTTTCAACAACTGAATTAAAATAAAATATTTACTTCCTATCACATAACTCTTTTCAGGAGAATCTTGCAAAAGACCCCTCCAAAAATATGGTTCCTGAAAATGAAAAGAAGCACAAGGTAGCTTTAATTTTATCATTTATTAGTTTTAGAATTTGGTAATATTTATACATATGCAATCTAATTGAATTTCCATGATAAGTTATGTACACTCAACAAAAGACACTGAAATGCTTTTAATGTAAACATTTTTTTAATTTTAGGAAATACAAACTCATTTTCCTGAGATTCCCAAACCTCATTTAGATCTGGACTGTGCATCTATTAATGTAAAAAAAAAAAGTTCTCCAAATGATATTCCTTTAAAAGTCAACATGACTGAAAGGAAAAAAATGCTTCCTTCAGTATCTGCAAAAAGTCCCTTGGGTAATCCATCATTACAGGTTTGTAACTCATAATACTGAATTGTTTGTGTTGTAGTTTTCTGACTCTTATTTCTTACTTCTCCGTAGATGCAGAACTTAAAAGGTAGACAGCCACAAAAAAAAAAAAAAAAAAAGTATTCCATAGCTGTATTACAAAGCAGTTTGTGTAAGGGCTCTGTGGGATCACTGCGTGTCATTTTTCTTGCTCAGTTACTTAATTTGTCTGTTATAGATCAGTAACAATTCTTGTCTTAGAGGGACTGTGAATTTAATAATGTCTCTAGAATCCTTTTACTTAGTCTTAAAAGTGTTGTCTGTAAATGCACATTTTTCTCTATGGAACAGAAAATATCAGGTAGCTGTAAAAATTATCTAAGTATTCTTGACTACTTCATCATAACTACGCTTCTATCCTGTCAGAAGCTCTCGTGACGTTTGTATCTTCATAATAGAAACTACCACCATTTTTGCTATCCTTTCTAAAAAAAGGATTGCGTTGTTCCATTGCAACATTTCTGAGAAGTTTAACTTCTAGTGAAAGAACTATTTCAGTAAAAACAATCTTGTTCTTGATATCTCTATCAATGTCTTTCTGAAAGCTTTTTCCTGCAGTTTTGTTTGTGTTTTCTTAAGTGCTGGTTAAAGTCTGCATGTAGTGACTACAGTTCTGAATAACCTGAATTTCTGCAGAAAAGCATGAAGAAGTTAGATATAGTGTGCCATAAAACTCAGTTCTTCCACAGCTTCCTTTTCATTCTCCTTGTTTGGCAACAACAACAAAAAAATTTTTTTCTTTGTTTAGATCTTTGCATCACATTTTGGGTGGAAAGATAACTGTTCCACAGCATGTCTCTGCCGTATTCCTGGATGCTCAGTCTGTAAACTGGGTTATAAATTTGGTTTTAGATTCTATAATCACCACTGAAAATGTAATTTTAAGTGCCATCTTCTTCTTTCCCAGACATATATTGTAAAGACTCCTCCAATAAATAAACTGCAAAGTGAAAGCATAAATCTGCATTCAGAACAGTGCATGAGGAAAAAGCAAAAAGTGCTTCTACATCTGGATACTCAGTCAGATAGCTCTGAACACAGTGACCTCCTGGTAAAAATGAGAGAACAAATAGTGTACTTAATAGTTCTTCATGCACACCGCTATATCTAAGAATGTATATAAAGCGTTCGGGGTTCTGTATCCAAGACAATATTTATGTCTATATTTTTATTTCATTGCTGCTTTCTGGAATTGCAGTTATTTGTACATAATTAATAACTATCAGGCAAATAGATTACCACTATACGAAAGTACATATTAACTTTCATACTGATTTTTTACGTTGTTTTTATTGACCTGTTGAGGCTTCTTAGTAGTATCTTTTTTTTTCATACCCTGTTATTCTTAGGGCGAAATAAAATGTATTTTTAATATAGTGTAATGAACTAACTTTTTAAATTTTAATTTAAGAGTATAGTCTCAGAGGAAGAAATGTTTAAAAAATTGTACAAAGATTATCCTCAAGCTTCACGATTATATGCCATGACACCACAAAAGGTACCTTAGCTTTTCTTCAGATCAAAACGAACATTTAATCAAATTGGTTTAGGAACTAATGGATCACTTTTTTTTTCCTTAGAAACCGACCACATCAAATGTGAAAACTCCAGGCTCTGTACTGAAACTTACAAACATGAGAAAAATGCGAGAGGCTGGATGGACTGCAGTTTCTAAAATGGACAGAAAAAGAAAAATTAAAGAAGCTGAAAAGCTCTTTACTTAGAATGAAAAAAATACTAGTGCTTTAGCATTTTCATTAGTACAACCACAGTAGTAGTATTCTTTCAGAGTTAGTACATTGTTGCATTTTTGTCGTACTCGCTATGTTTAATACTACTTTCTTTTCCTTTATACACATAAACTTTATAGATACATAACTACATCAACCTGCAGAGCATTTTCTACACTTCATTCTCTATTCTATAAAAAGTCAGGAGACAAGTTAGCCCATTTTAAAATTTAGAAATAAGTGTAACTACATAGATACCTCTCTCTCAAAGAGAAAAAAAAAAAAAGTCTGGCATTAGAAATACTGGTTTTAAAGAAATTCTGTTTTGTTATTTTAAATTTACTCTTTTTCTTAATACATAATTCACAAAAGGATATTACTTAGTGAAAGAAATACTGAAGCTGTTAAAATGCATGTACTTTTACCTGAAGTCACCTTGCTTTATCGTTCATTTCAAATGTTGTCAGAACTGTCTCTTTAGACTGTTTTTTTTAGTAGCTACTATTTCAGTAGGTTAAGGCAGTTTTGAAACTTTTAAATTTGAATTTTCAATAGAATTACTTCAGTTTAAAAAGTTTTCAGCTTCATAAGGAATAAAATACATGTTTTAAGATTGTGAAAACAATGTTGTCATTAAATTGTTTACCTGAAATGTAAAGTGTGGGACCAAATGTTGCTTTATGTATTAGAGCACAGATAGATATAAATCATCAGGCAGTCTTCCTAAGGAATAACAGCTTCTGCCATGTATGAGTAAGAATAGTTTAGAATAACAGATTTCTGTGTTAATTCTTGATTAATCTTGGTTTCACAACAACAACAAAAACCTGCTTCAGAGCCTAAAGATAACAAGAAAACTACAGGTACATCTTAAAATGCTACTAAAAATCCAAGTCTTGAATTCATCTGAAGTGGGTAGCAAAATACAGGTAGTTCATTCTTTCTGTATAGGCTAGTAGTTTGGGTTACTTATATCTTGTCTGTTGAGCAGTCATATTAATGATTTTTTAATTGTATGTAACTGACAAATATTCTCCAAACATCTGACAGAATATACTGGTTTTTCTCCAAGCAAATTTTCTCTTGCTGGAAAGATATTTCATGTATTTGTGGAATATTGAGGCTCTTTATGTGTACTGTGGCTTCAATTAAAATAAACAAGTCTGGCCCCTGTCCGTGGCAATGCAGGGACATACTGCTACCCGTTTGTAGTGACACTTACCTGAATGCTGGCTTGTGTGATTTGGAGTCAGAGCTCCAAGGGTGTTGACTGGTATGGCTGTCAAAAGCTGATTGCTTGGTTTTAGCATTTCTGCTGCTGTTTGACTCACAGCTTTTTTAAATGATAAAAATGTAGGTGGCAGAGTGACAACCAAATTGAGCTTTGTGGTATCTGAAGACTTCTGAGTGTGGCAAATAGTGTCATATGCAATATATGCCAGATGTGATGTGGATACTAAGCATTTGAAGTATTTTTATTAAGTTCTTTAAGTATTTTCAGACCATAAATGGAGATTATTGTTGTATGATATGCAACAAAGAGAACTGCTGTTTTAATCTGTGGTTGACAGGAAATGCTGCAGCTAATCCTAGGAAAGAAAGAAAAGAGCGGTCATCTGTGAATCTATAAATTTAAGAGATGAGCGTTGTATTTCAAGCTATTACAGAGAGACTTGCAATAGACAGATTAGCTTTGAAAATTCAGCAGCCACACTCTGTTTAAATGCAAAACCTAGCAAAAAGCAGTTGTTTCTATGGCAGCATATTAGGATCTTATTTCCTTTTATCAGTGTAGGTCTACAACAGGATAGGGCCAGAAATAATTCCTCTGCCGGAATACTAATCTTTTAGATATCTGATTGGCTTTGTCTGTTTTTCATCAGCATATCTTATAATTCTCTGTTGTTTGCAAGCACGGACATGTTTTTATTTTAATATCCACAGTGCTATATGCAGTGGAAATGAGTTACTCTGTTCTATAAGATAACCTGCTCATAAAATCACAAAATTTTCATTGTGGTGTTCTACTAACGGAGAAGAGTGGGTAGGAATAATGTGTGATGACTTCTCATTGTTCCTAGTTTTATCTTAGGCATTGGTCAGTGACAGAGAATCCTATTAAATTACTTTTACATATAAGCTTCTGGTATGCACTGAATTTCTCTAGCCCATTACAGAGATTCCTGGGTAACAAAACCAAGAATTTTCTGATTACTAAATTCTGTTTACAGAGATCACTTAAAACACTTCTTGTAGAACATCAGCATACCGTCTTTCACTTAATGAAAGTGTAAAATAACTGATGTCAGTGAATGGATTGGTTTAGTTAACAGAAAGGTTAAAGATAAATAATTAACAGCATAACTGGCTGTTCCAGAACAGGGCTACAAAGCTGCTGGCTGTAAAAGCACAATAAAAATTTCTATCACTGCATAGTCTGCAGGTCAGCAGGGGGGCAACCAAAGAAATGGATCCATAAGCATCAGACTTTTAACTACGGATTCTAGGAAACTGTATGAAAGAAGCCTTGGGCACTCATAGACTGCCACACTGTTGTCCTGCCACAGTCTTTTGTCTTGCTGCTCCCAGTAGCAGTGGAATCTCACTCCCATGAAGTGTTCAGAGAGGTCAGTAGCAAATGAACTCTATGGTCATATCTAGAAGGACAATCAAGGAGGAGTCTTCTACCAGCTTAATAGTTGGTGTAAATTACTGAAGAGATGTGGATGAGGATATCACTGTGTTTAGTGCATCTCTGACAGACGGGCAGGCTAACGTGATGTCAGCAAAGAAGAGGTAGTAGCCAAGAGGTTCTGTGTCCACATCAGTGTGGAGCTAACCTGAGTATGAGCAGCAGTAGTCACATTAATCTCCAGGTCCACACAGACTAATTTATTGTGCTTCCAGATAAGTGAATTTTCATTCTTAATACTTGGTCAGATATTTCTGTAATGCAGTGCATTCAGAGGCTGGGTAAAAAAGCTGCAGTGAATAAATGCACTGCTGAAATTATACTACCTGCTCCAGTGATTAATAATTCCCAACACTGAGCATACACCACACTGGGCTCTACCTAATAGCTCTAAATCTTTATGACAGTAAGGCTCTGGACAGATGGAACTAAGGACATAGCATCCGTGTAGTTGCCTTAACAACCAAATTTGTAATCACCTCAAAGAATGAAATCAGGTTTGTGTGGCATGACCTATTTTATGTAACACCATCTTGATGGGCATTAATTATGTTCTCATCCGTTAATTCTTTATTGCTCAAATCCTGTATCAACTTTCTGTTATTTTACCTGATTTATCAGGGATAGATGTCAGGCTAGTTGGTTGGGAGTTACCTGGGTCAAAATTCTCTCTTTAAATATTGGCATAATATTAGCACTTTTTCTACTGTTTTGACATTTCCTCAGTATTCCAAGACTTGTTGAAATTAGTACTAGCTAGGTAATGTTGATTTTAAAGTATTTGTTCCTTATACCATTTATATAATAATTTTTGTTGCAAATATGTATGCTGGTTGTTCGTTTTCAAATGCATGTGACCTGAATGAAGACTTTGCACTTATTCTGCATCAACAGCTTATCTTCATCTAGTAATGTCCCTTGACATTACTGTTGACGTCTGTCTTGACAGAAGTTTATTTCACAGTCTTTAGCTTCCCATGTGAGTTTTCTACATTTTCTCATTTGTAATAGTGATTGTTGTTTTCCTTTTTGTTTACTGCTATGGTTTTTGTGGCATTCTTTTCATCTTTACTGTGACAGACTTCTAAGTATTGTTAAATTTTTTTCTTTGTTATTGATGTTTGCAGACATTTCCCAAAATCCTATTAAAGCAAATTCTTAATCCTTTTTTACCCTAATCTGAATCTTCCCCTGCCCCCCCAGTTACAGCCATTCTTATCAAATCAGAAAAACTAGTAGTTTGAAGCAGCAAAGGATATATGTCCTCATACTCTGATCTGTCCTCTGCCTATATTCTTACAGGATATGTTGAGGACACTTTAAACCCGGATGTGGTGGTCTTCCTATCAGAACCAGTGCACATAAATATAGCCAAAATTGCCTAAAGCTGGGCTTGCAAATAACTCTGAAATCTTTAGAGAAAAAAACTCAGCTGTACCTACTTCAGCCATGTACGCAAGGGTCACATGCTTTAGGAATGCCATTTTTTATTCTTATTTGAGGCACTTTTTTTTTTCTCTCCATGATTTAGTTTGAGGAATTGTTTCATTTTCCTTTCAGGATCATTGTGTCCTTTGAAATACTCTTAAGATTTTCCAAGAACGAACATTCTTTTCTGCGATTAACATTTTAAACAACCAACCCCATACATATATGTATATATATGTGCACATATTATATACATATGGGTGTATCTATGTGTATACTCATATAGCCTGTATTAACTGCATTTAAAATGTCAGAAAAATATAGAGTTAAATAACATATTGGAGTAGTAGCAAAATAAGTGTATGCTTCTGTTGCTAAGTGTAGATGGACAGATGTTACTGAGAGTACAATTAATGCTCTGCTCATGTCCTTAAGCCAGACAGAGTTATATTTAATTCCTGAGAAATTATATGCTAGAAATTCACCTATAATTAAAGACTCAATGAAAACAGAAAGCATTTGGCTAGTCTTAACAGAACAAGAACTTTTTCATGTTAACCAAAAAACCCTTGGACAATTAGTCCAGGACACAAAGCTGTGTGCAGCAGTCCGAAACCACAGGAAAAGCAGACAATATTATTCAGGAATTATCTAAACACCAACTGGAACTGACTGGATTGCTCCCCCAACAGCCCATATTGATAGTGTTTATCAGCTCAAACTCAAATTTAGCATATTACTTACGGCTATATAAATCGAGAATGAGGTTGATCTGCATAAGACATACATCAGATCAAAATCCAATTGACAGCTAGGGGATTAACTGAAAGGGTAGGTGTTAACAGAGCTGCAGTGAATAAGCACATTGAGAAGGCCGGCCAGTGAAGTGCTGGGGTCTGAACCCCGAGCCCTGAATTGAGATTGACATATTGGTGGTTCCCATGCTCCTTTAACAGGAGGCGATGAGTTTGCCTTTTGGCTTTCCTCCAAGGTGCTGCCGACCTTGCAGGGAAAGCCACTGGGTAAATGAGTGCCAGGTGTCCCACTTTGGGGATAAAAGCTGGGACCACTTGCAGGAAGGGTGGGGTGTCTGTCTGTGAGGTGGATGCACTTTGCAGAGCTTCCCTGTCGGGGAAGGACCTCCTGACTCTCCTTGCAACTGGGCCCCGGTCAGGTTTGGTACTTGTAAATGTGGGCTCTGTAGGACAGAGGCAAACTCATGCTGTTCCTATGTTATCAGCCTCTTGGCTTGGCTGTCTCCGATCTCTTCTGTGGGAGACTTTGTTGCTTTGTTTGTTCCACCGATTGTTGGCCGTGTTTTATCATTCTTGGAGTCACTGGGGTTGATGTCTGTTATGTGTAATCTGGTTGACTTGTTTGTACCCCCAGCGATCACCCATGTACTGACCCTTTTGTGTGCAACAGAATCTGGTTACTGGTTCATTCTACTGCTGGCTGCGTCCTTTGTGCTAGCCCTAGTGACTGGCAGAACAGCCAGGCACTGATAAAGCAGCAGAGGACAGTGGCGTTGTGCTGAATCAGTGCAAGGCATGCATACTGACTTGGCCTTTTCTTACTTTTGCTCCTCCCAGGTGTTCCACAAAGCCCTAAACGCGAGTGTTTTTCCCCTCATTCTTAGACATCTCAGTTTCACTGGTGTTGGTGCAATATTTTGCTTGTTACTTCAATATTCGCTCACTTGGTTCAAGGCCCTTTAATTTCTCAGTGTGTTTTGTTTGAGTAGGTAAGTCAAGCTGTACCTAACCACACTGTAGAGCCATTTCTTTGGCTTGAGATTTGTTAATTTGTGTGTATAGTGCTGCATCTCTCAATTGTGCTTTCCTGCTAATGAGCAAATTGAGTGAACCTACGTTAAACTTCCTCAAAACATAGGTGTAGAATTAATCATACGTGATTCAGGATGAGTCCATTTCCATGATAGCCTTCCTGTCATGATGTTGCTGTCCTACGTAGTGATTAAATTAATCAATAACAACTTTTTAAAAAGCAGTAGTTAGTTTAAAAGCCTGAGAAGTGAATGACTGTTAAAATAATTAGATTTCCAGCTCCAGTTTCCAGGTTAGGATATTATGGACACGTTTGTTCCTATCACATTTGCTTTGTGGTTCGGTATGAATTTTCAATAGATGACTTTGCGATAAGAAAGCAGCAATTAAGATGCAATTATATAAACAGTAAGATCAGCCTGGAATTAGCCTGGAGAGTATAAAGCACACACACAGAGCTTGTGCTGGGTCACTGCCTCTCCCAGCTCAAGGCAGAATCAGGTTCCTGTAATAGGGAAGAATTCAGCTGAGAAGAGGTTGGTCTTGCCAGACTTGCATTGTTTCGGCTACAGGGTAAACCAGACTGTGTAATGAATGGCTTTTGCTATGGGAAACTGACAGCTGGAAGAGACTAGAGGGTGATGTCCATATCTTCGTAGACACTGTCATTTAAAGTTTGTAGTTTAGAGGCTATAGAGTAGACCCTGGAATTATCTCTGAGCTAATCAAAGTTTTGTTCTTGGGATCACCCAGCAAGTCTGAGAAATAAGGTCAGCACAACAGACAGATAAAGTGGGGATTCATTGATTTGAACTCTTTGCTGGTGTTCTTTATTGTAATTTGCTTGAATCTATTACTTAGTTCTTGGCAGTGTTCCCATTTCATCATGTGTCTAAGCCAACTGGAAAGTAAAAAATACAGTGGTATGCCTGATATGCACAGCTGTTAATTTTTCTCTCTTGAACATTCTGTAAGATGCTTTCTTTAGAACCTTATTTTTAAAACAGTGAGATTATTTTAGCATCTCTGGATAATGCTAGAGCTCATGTTCTCTCACATATGTCACATTTTCAAGTCCTTCAGCTCCTGTTATTTTTGTGTCAGCACTTTATCACTCATTAGTGAAAAGTTCCATGTAACATGCGTTAGTGGGGGAAAAGTGAATTTGTTATGTATTGTTAATGGCGTGTATTCTCTTCTTTTCCGCTTAGTGGTTAGTACTATTTCAATTAAAGGTCTGAGATTGTAAAGAATTTGTCAGGCTGTAACGAAAAATGTTAAGATTACTTTCAGACTGTGACTATCATAACTATTCATGTCGAATTCTGAGAAAAGGGCTGGAAGGTACATCTAATTTTACTAAGGTTTGCTTTGTTTTGCCCCCATCTAGCATGAGTCCCTTCTTTGTGATGTCTCTCCTTTTTGGCCTGACTTTCAGTCAAACAGCATCACTCTGTGCTCCTTCCGAGTATATCATCCATGTGGAGAAAAGGGAATGTGCCTACTGTCTGGCCATCAACACCACCATCTGCGCTGGATTTTGCATGACTCGGGTACAAGGCATTACTCTCTATTAGGCAGCTGTTTCTATAATGGCCGTCACTGCAAAACAAGTGCCTATTCTCACTAGAAAATTGTGTGTAAAATGATCCAATTCTAATAGTGTTTGTCACAGACAGAAAAATCATACTATCATCATGTTTTCAAGTTAGCTTTTTGCGAAGGTATGGATGAGAACTGCCAAGCCTCCGGAACTACGGAGTTTGTAACACCAGTGGCATAGCAGAGAACTGGCTGCTGCTGTCACTACAGAGCCTCTGTAGTCAGTTTGTGGGGTCAGGATGGAACAGGTGAGAAGCAGATTATATTTAGTCACTCTTATTTAATGTAAATGACTTGGGTAATGTCTACTCCCGGTACTGTTATGACAGCTAGCTGTAGAGAGTATCTTGCATGTAAGCATGCCAAACACTATGCTTGAGCTTCACTGTTCAATGTAGCATTTTACATTCCACTTTGGTCAGTAGGTAGCCAATATAGATTACAAAGCAGTTAGCACTCTGAGCCAAGCAGATTAATTAAAACCATAAAAGCAAGGTGAACATTTCTATGGGGGGTAGAGAGCCCCAGTCACAGATTCAAAATCACAGATCTGAAGTATACTGAAAATATCAGAGCTAGTCTAAGTGTAAGCAGTTTGCTTTCTGCAAGTTTGAGAAAACATCAGTGGAAGACTTAATGTATGCTTCAGTGAAACAATGCATTTCTTTTTTCTTTGTAGGACAGCAATGGCAAGAAGCTGCTACTCAAAAGTGCTCTGTCCCAGAACGTGTGCACGTATAAAGAGATGTTGTATCAAACAGCACTGATTCCGGGCTGTCCTCATCACACCGTCCCTTATTATTCCTACCCTGTGGCTGTGAGCTGCAAGTGTGGTAAATGTAACACTGATTATAGTGACTGTGTTCATGAGAAGGTTAGGACAAACTATTGCACTAAACCACAGAAGCTCTGTAACATGTAAGCTTCCAACAGAATGTGGTTGAAATGTACCTCTCCGCTCACAATGAAACCTAAATAAAAGTGTATTTCATAACAGGTTTGCAAATTGGTGAGCACAAAGTTTTATTCTAAAGATGTTTCACTAGTTACTTTGATTAAATGGATATTCTGTGACATGCACAAAAGCAGAATCATAGGACCGCAGGTTTGTATTTAGAACCCACCTGTAATTTGGGGAAGAATGAGAAATGACTAAGTGTATGTATAAGCCTTTCCACATAAAACCCAGGTATTTTGTGAGATGCTCAGAAACAAAACATTATATATTTCATAGTGGGGAAAACAAAAAGCAACACATACTCTTACTAGTGAACATCTTAATTAGATTTAGATTTTGACATATAATTACTGCCTTCATATTAGCAATGGTATTTTTCCATATATGTAATATTAGATTTTTTGAGGATTCTAGCTTCAGTGTAGTCAACTGGAACTAAGCCACACACAGTTTGCTTATCTACACTATAGATCTGTCATCACCACTATTGCCCAGACCTGTGCTCATCAGGCATGCTTTTTCATGTCTGCACTAGTGCAGTAAGCCTCTATTTTCTATTGAAGTACCTAGTTTAAAAAACTTGTCTCTCTGTGAGCACTGAAGAATCAGTGAAGCTTCAAATCTCGCTACTCTGTTCTCTAGAAGGGGAGTGCAATACCATCAAACTTGGAAACAACTCTTTTTTTCCCCACCCAGGTCAGCTGGTCCCACCCTATGGGCTGAACATGCACAGGTAAGAAGTACAGACCTGGGAATAAGGAAATAAATGTAAACTAACAAATGTTTCCTTTCCACTGAGATTACCCTGTGAGTGCTATTGTTTCATTAGACCTGATGACTCTGTGGCAAGATGGTACTAAACCAATCCCTGAGAATAAGTGATTTCAAAACAAAGTAGAAGAGCTTATAGAATCCAGTGACAGAGTTGTAACTGTGCCCCTCACCTCTATTGCCTACAACAGGAGTGATGCTTCCTTGACTGAGGAAGCCATTTCCTTTACCATTCTGCATGTCTTTGCAAATGCAGCCAGGAAGAAAAATCTATGTGTACAAGTAAACGGTAGTAAAAGGAATTTTAACAATACATAGCTATAAAAAAAATATTTCAGAGGTAATAATTTGCAGCTCCATGCAAATGCACTAAGATGCACTCAGTAAGTACAGTTTTCAAGAAATATGTGCCAGTAATATGTTAAATCACTACCAAAAGCTTTGTCTTTTTTCACCCATTCCCAGCCATGTGTTTTGCCTTGTAAAATGGGTTACAGCTCTCTCTACAGCTCTCTTAGTTGTTCAGCGATTGCAAATATCTTTATGGTGAGGAAGTAACAGAAATGCATGGCAGCACAGAACACAAAGTAGGCTGGTAGGGGGCTTGGTCGATCAGAATCCACGCTGAGGCAAATTTGTCCTCTGAACGTCACCAGCCTCCTCTTCAATACTGATATTATTGTCACATTAGCTCGGGCCTCTCTTACCTGGGAGAGGCTTGAAAACTGGCTCCTCCTCTCGCTCCAGCTCCTTTGCTGCTACCCAGCTTACAGCCAAGCACCTGGGCTTCACGCGGCTTCCCCCACCCGCCACACGGAGAACGGACACGCCGCGGCCCAGAGGCACAGGCACTGGAGCAGCCGCACCCCGCCGACTCCGACCGGCCCCTCCGGCCCAGCGCTGAGGCCCCTAACGCAGGTGCTCAGCGACAGCCATGCTGCGGTCGCTTTTGAGAAGCACAATCCCTAACGAATTAATATGTCTGAAACGGGGAATAAGAATACAACCGCAGAGCCCTCAGCTTCCCTCCGGTTCGTCCGGAGAGGAAAAACTCCTCATCGCTAGGGGCAGCTGCGCTCCCGCCCGTAGCCCCGCGGCCTGCCCCGGCAATACGAGCCAGCGGGCAGCGCCGCCCAGACGCCGGGGCCCGCCGGCCGGCGCCGCTCCCTGCCGTGTGGCGCGGCCGGCAGGGCGGGCCCGCGAGCGCTCCGGAGGAGCGGCCTGGGGGAACGGGGCGGAACCCGGGCCCACCTGCGCGCGGAACCACCCCTTACCCGGCCCTTGCCGAATCTGCGCGCGGCCCGCCGGCTGCCTTGCCGCCTGAAGCAGCGGGCGCAGAGACCCGCCGGCGCCCGTGTCTCGGCCGCCACTCTCCCGCTTTTCCACACTTGCCGCGAGCACAAAGCATCGCCCGCGCTCTGGCGCGCGCTGGCCGCAGTGCGGACAGCCAATGCGGAGCGAGTGCCGCTCACTGCTCCTTCCCTGGGGGCGGGTCCACGCCGCCGCGCGGGCCGCTGAGGCGAGCCGTGGCGATGCCGCGGCTGCTGCCGGGTCAGGTGCTGCCTTGGCTCTCGGTCGTGCTCGCGTCGCCTTGTCTCGCCTCTCCGGCCGAGGCCTGCTCCGGCACCGGGGCCGTCACACCGCCGAGGGTGACGGGCGAGTTCTGAGCAGAGCCGCCCCGCAGCTTGCGCTCGCGCCCCAGCCTGAGGAGCCCCGCGTCGGGCGGCTGGCCGGCTCCGCGCGGACCTTTGGTGCCTGCCGCGTCAGCTGGTGCCCGGACCCGGCGCACTGGATGTCCTGAGAGCCAGGATGCAGCAGGTGAGACGAAGGCAGCCCTGCCGCGGTGGGAGGGTCCCCGTCGGGAGTCAGAGCTCAGCGCCGTGCCGGCGGGCCGCGCCCGGGGGAAGGGCTGCGTCGCGGAACCTCCCCGGCGTGAAATCGGGAAGTGCGTGGGGGAACACAGACGAGTTCTCTCTGGTAGTTATTTCGGGTTATTTTTATTAGAAAGTTGTTTCAAATTCAAGACAGAAAAGCTGATAAAACGCCACTTCAGAACACATTAGACAAGGGTAGTGAAAACTGATTTCAGCAACAGAGTAAGTTGGGTTTTTTTCTCTCAAAGAAAGCTGCCGTAGAGGTAATTCTGCTGCAGACTTTGCAGCATAAACCGATACGTACATTTTCTAGGAACAGCATCTGATACTGTTAATCAGTAGCCTCCAAAGGCTGTAAAATACAGCATTTGAAAGCTTAAGATAACTCAATTTCTTTTTCAATACATATGAAATATATTTTGCTATAAAACTATCACTTTCAGTATGAAGAAAAGTGAAATATGAATCTTCATTGTAGGGACATTACAGGGCTGTACTTCATCAACTGCTGCAAGATAGCAAAACTGGCTAAGGTTTTCCTGTAACAAATGAAGCTCCCACTGAAGTCAGTTACTAAGAAAAATAGACAATGGAAATGTGACTAATGATGTTTAGATATAATAAGGGCATCAGCAATTTACATATTTATGCTTTAGAACAAACTGACAGGAGAAGAAGAAAATGTGTGATGAAATATCACCTGGAGGGATTTGATTTTTTTTGTCGCCTTCCTCTGAAACAGGTACAAGAGACAGGACTAAATTGGTACCACTGTTGACTTATATAGCAGTTAGTATGTATCTGGTGCCTACAAGCATTGGAGTTTGTTAATTAAATCCTGGAATGCAACTCTGGAGTGTGAATTTTATTTGAGGAAGATTAGATACTGGTTTGGATTTAGTTATCTTTGAAAAGCTTTCTTATTGAAGACATAGAGTGTAGTTGCTTGGAAATAATTTTGTACTGCTGACAAAGATAAAAGATTTTGCACTTTGAAGAGCTAAAATGAAAGCGCAGCAACACAATAAACTGTGGACACTATATATCCAGTTTTGATAGCCAGAACCCCGGCTGTGACATCTGGGCACTTAAAAAGGGCTGCTCAAGCTAGTCAATAGAAATTGGAGTTGTTAACTAGCTATGATCTAAAAGCAACAGGAAAGAATTCTTACAGCTTTGACAGGAAAAGAACAGCTCTATTTTCTGTCTGTTTATGAGTTAAAAAAGATTTTCAGTTACTAAAATGCAGAAAAAACTGCAAATATATTATGCACCAGACAACAGCAGGAAAAAACAAGAGGCTGTATCTCTGGATTCTGTTAAAAGCACTAGTAGATGCAGAAAATGTTGATTTCCAGGTTAAATTATACCAGTAACTTAGAGAACTAAACCAGCAACTGGTATTCTGTTCCTGATATGCAGGGCAAGTATCCAGTATACCTAAACAGCAGTAACCCCTAGAGTATAAGCAGTAATTATGCTCAGAAAAACAAATGCACTGTTTAGAGGAAGAAAAAAACAAACCCATAAACCCAAAACACTTCAGCAGAAAGTTAGGTTGTTCAAGTCTGAATTCAAAGGTTTCTTTATACTACTCTTCCCAGTTTTCCTAAGGCACTTAGATGTTTTTGTACTTCTGAGGGAGTGGGGGGCAGGGGAAGCAACAGAAATTTCTGCAAGCTGCCTTTGTATTCAGTGCATCTCAAAATCAGGAGTGGGCATCTTCCAACTAACTCAAGAAACAGTAAACAAATAAAGAAGTAAACTCTGGTTCTGTCATTGCAATCTGGTGCTACAAATTTGAGGAATTAAAAGCAATTATATATAGATGTGTTTAAAATAAATAAAATACTGCCATTATGAGGGGGAGTGTAACAGAAGGAAAGAGCTTTATTTGTAACAAATTTCTGTCCCTGTAGGGCAATAATATTGGAACCTGAACCACTGGCTTCTCTGTTGTGCTATTTTTACTGTTTTTCCTGGAAATCTGTCTTGCTCTGAATGGCAAAAATGACACTATATACAGGTTTCTTCTTTCTGTCAGTATTACCCTGGGAGAAGATACCCCAGTTGTATACTATCCCATTATCAGTTTAGAGCAGAACCAGTTGTAGGGACAGACTCAAGTGTACCTGGGATCCAGGAAACTGCTTTGGCTGTCAGTTGTCTGACACAAGAAACTTACTTTCTTAGTTTCAGTTTGAGACCCTCATGGATTTGCTGCTAGTGTCATTCTCCTAGTTGAGCCTTTCTTAGGAGCAGACAGCAGATTGGGGCCCTATTTTCTGGTCTGACACTTGCAGAATGAGGTCCTAGGCCCTACTTTTTCATGGCATCCATAGCTAATCAGCTCTGAACAGAGTGATACAAGCCTAACTCTTCTTTGGCGTATGATGTAATGTCTCCCTGTCAGCTGGGTACCTGAAGCTAGGCCCAGAAACTGCGTAGTTGGCAGTGCCTGCTGCATACCCAGCATTTAGTGCACAGATGTCTTGGTGTCATGGTTTGTGGCTGAACTTTGAAAAAGAGAGATCTATGTAAAAGACAGCAAGATGCATCAATTAAATTGGATACATGAAACTGCAACTGTAAATTTCCAATCCTGAAGTAACAGAAAAGTGATGGGAGTTTGAGTTTCTTTGGGAAATAGAGATAAGTATCATGAGGGATGTATACTTCACACAAACGTACACTATAACGCATACGTTTTCTGAAATCCCATTTCTTTCCATTGTGTTTCAGTGGAATAAAGGCCCCATGACTTGTAAATGCCAAGTCCTGTTAGACATCATGGACCATTTCTATGAGATATGTAGTTCAGCTGAACTCTTCCCCATCACATGTAGAACAACTGCATCAGAAATCTGAACTAGTGGTCATCAGAGAGACAGAGCTGCTATGTGGATATTGTTAGCAAAAAGCTGTTCTCCGAAATGGTGAATTATCTTGAGTGAGCCAAAAATTAAGAGATAAGAGATTCTGAGCCTTTGCTCTAATTTGTTTCCCCCTTTTGAGGACAACCTTTCTTCCTTCTAGGCTGTTTTAAAAGGAACATTCTCTTATGAATAAATATGATAAATAGAAAAATAAAAATATAGAAACAAACTATGTAAACACAAACCCTGAGGTATTTCAAGCACACAGTGTAATTTTTTATACCTGACATGCAATCTAAACGTGCCAGTAAAAAAATTTACTTTATGGCTCTGTAAATATGCCCCATCTTTCTTTGCTGCCTTACACCCACAAGAAGGGGTGAGAGGTTGAGGTAAAAGCCCCATGAAAGCTGTGATAGTCACAGAAGCAGAAACAGAGGATATTAAAGTGCTGTGTGTCTTTCCCTGACCATTTTCACTCTTCAGTTGGCTTCCACAGGCCAGTTAGATTCTACAGAGTATCTGACAAAGCTGCTGCTTTTCTGGATATAGGCACCACTCCTGCACCGGCATATATACCATATAGAGTCTTGCAGGATAAAGGGACTTCAGAATAAAGATTTTAGTGCCCCCTTTAACTCATAGGTTTTTGTCTGTGTGTGTGTTTCAGGCTAGCTTGGGAAGCTTAAGCACACTTTGCACTGCAGGTGCTCCCAAATGACTGAATTATCTTGCCAGCTTCCCACCTCCTTCCCCTACTTCCTTCAGTCTGGATCTCCTTGGACATGTTTCCTCCCCCAGAGCTTTCTGCATTTGCATGAAGGGTCCAGTCCTAAAAAAAATAAAATATCCAGTCTCTGCATGACAGTGAAGTCAATGGGTCTACTCACATGAATTAAAGTTTGCTGGAGGAGGCCCTTAGGCATTAATTTATCTATTTTTTAAAAAAAATAAAGTCCTATTTTGTTAATTTGACTCTGTTTGGGCTTTGGAAAGAACAGCTACAAAATGGATAATAGGTCTTACTTTTAAAAATGGCATTTGTTCCTCTGATAATTTTTGGCAAATGGGCTCCATATGAAAGGGTTTCAAGCACTGTACACCTATGGGTGTGTGTACACTCTTGCACAGTGAGACTCTGGAAGAATATGCATGCAAACATGCACACACAACATATTCCATTTGCACATACTTACCTAAACAAGATACTGCATATACAGATACCTGCTCATGTGCATATATATTTGAAAGGAGAGATAGGCATGTGCTTATACAATGTCTATAGATGTGTAAACTCGTAATTGCACATATACAAACATAAAAAATCAAATTAGTCTTAGATGCACCTTTGCTTTTTTCATTAAAAAGGACATTTTAAAACTCTTTTTTTGTTCCCTTTGGTTTTACTGTAACTAATACAATTCACCTGCTCACCGAATGTGATATTTTCCTCTCAGTATGTTAAAACACTAATTAAAATGCATTACAATTATTAAATTGGGTAGAAGAGCACTTCTTGTAAAGCTTAGTCTGGAACTCCTGGGACATAGTTGTGCAATGAAAGTTTTAGATCATGTCTCTTGTGTTACGGATCACACAGCACAGAACCATGCTGAATATCATGCCAAAGATCTAGAAGAGAAGGGATGCACTTTAGGGATCCACTTACAAAACAGTTATAAAATAGTCTGGATATCAGAACACTCTGAAGGTTTTTATGGCAGGGTAGCAAGTGACTGCTTCCATCTACAAACCACAAGACATTAGACAATTAACATAAAAGAGATTTCACTGATACTCAAAGCCAAGATTTTATCTGCTCACACTAGTTTCACTGTTCTTTGTTCTAAATATTAAAGCCAGCACAACAGCCCCAAATGTTGTATTAACCTAAATTTCACTGACATGAATAACTGTGACTATTGGTATTATGCCTAGTATTGCACCAAAAGGGTCTGAGTTTCAGAATGCTTCTACATGGAATATTGTATATGTATTTGAATAAGAGCAGAGAATGATTCCAGAGGAACCAGGTCTCTGGAACTGCTGCTGAGCACTGCAGTTTTACAGAGAAAGCTAAGCTCTTAACAGTTACTATTCAAGACCAAGACTATACATTAATATACGGTGGTTGCATCATCATCCCTGGAGGTATTTAAAAGATGTGTAGATGTGGTGCTTAGGGACGTAGTTTAGTGGTAGACTTGGCAGCGCTGGGTTAACGGTTGGACTTTATCTTAAAGGTCTTTTCCAACCAAAATGATTCTATGATTCTAGTCTATTCTATAAACCTCTATTCATGTTCAGGAACTGGTTAACTAGAGGGAATGTTAAAAGTGGAGAACAGTGGGTGTTGCCAGAGTCTCCAGAAATTTCTCTTTTGCCATAGGCTGGTTCTCCAAAACAGTTAGCAGCTACCTCTTGACACTTCATTGCTAATGAAATAAGCAATACTATCAGGCAGTTAAACCACTGAGTTCATATCCCCTCCCTAAGGAAGAAGGAGACAGATGACCAGTCGTACCTCATGAAGTGTCAGAAACAAGCACAGAAAAATGTATAGACATGTTTCTGCTGCTAAAGAGGTTATAGTTTCTTAAGTTCTTCTGCATCTGAAGTAGGAAGCCATAGAAGAGATGTTCATATTTCTAGTGTATCCTTGTTGAGCAATGAGGTTATTGGAACTGTGTCCCACCCATGTTGCTTTGCCGTATCGCAATTTATACAAATCACAGGATTGTTTAATCCTTTTTACCCACACTACAGTTTATTTTACATACATAAACCCTTCATCTGCTTTTAAGTGTCCACGTAAGTCCCTCTTCAGAGCACCTAAAGGTGTATTTCTTTACTAATATTCTGGCTCCTCATGCTGATTCAGACTGCTGCTGGTTTCCGAGTCTGAAGGAAGTCATGGCACACACCTGCTAAAAAATGCTTTTTAAAGCCTGTGTTTGATACAGACTGCCCACTCCTGCCATATCCTTGCAGCAGGGTGACATCTATTGGTCACTGCTCTGTCATGAAGGAGCAGACCTTGGGAATACAATACACACTTATGGGAGAAGGTGGACTGTAAGGAAAGTTATTGACGCTTTGATGACACAATTCGATGAAACAGCTACCTGTAACTAGGTGCTACGCGTTTAGGAAAGAGATGCTGTTCTGAAAACTATGCAGTTTATATCCTATTCCTTTAGCAAAATACATACTGATCACTGGATCTGTGATCTAGAAAATGTGTTTATAAACTATCCTTCACATTGAACCAATGCTACAGCCAGCATTTTCCTGGAAAGCCATTTCTATACAAAGGGTAGGTACTCTCTATTCCTTATGGAATCTAAGGAATGAATCCTCAAAGGGCCTAAAGCATCAGTCTGCAATTGTTTTGGAATAGATGAAAAGCTCCTACAGCCTTTTGCTTTTCAGTTTGGTTAATGTGCACTCCGCTTTCCTACTATTAAAACAAAATAAGATTACCATTAGATACTTTGGACCCTGTCTAAAGACACAAAATAAACTGGTAAAACGAAGTCACGCAAGTCTGCTTGTGCCAATGTGGGCAATTCCCAGAGGGAGGACACACTGAAAATGCACTGCACCTTTGAGGAATCTCACCAGTTGCTGCAAAACACCTTCCACAAAGCTTTGACTAAGGGACAAGGTACTGGGCTCAAATATAGATCTGAGAGTGAGAACATGAATTTACTCACTGTGATGCCAGCAATTGCAATTCCAACAATTCCAACTAAATGCAGATAAGCATCCATTATATTCTGGATTTCAACCAGGCAGTTCTATTAAAAACAAAATTGAAAGATGTTTACTCCTAGAAAAATACATTCCAACCAACTCGGTCAGCTGTTCTCACTTTAAAGAACAGATAAACATGAATAATATTATTGCAGTTACTGTCCTAATTCTTGCATCTATCCCTTGTGGTTTGTTGGACAATTTTCACAGCATATTCCCTTTTCTAGTGAAACATCCATACCTCTTGCCTGTACAGGCTGACACATACAAGTAATTTCCTTACAATCAGTTTTCCCTAAATTTAAAACCCTTTATATGATAGGCCATGCTAAATCAGGAAGTTTGGCCCTTCAGATTGACATTGTACTGACAAGCAGATTCTACAAAAGACAAAGAACAGCATCCTTCTTAACATCAACAAAGTTTCTAGTCAGGAGTCTGCATGCACGGTTAAGGCAAGCAGTTTCCAAAATTTAGCCTTCATTGGACTTTTCATTTAGGACTCCTGTTCTGCTACGTCCTTCTCACTTTGCTTTTCAGATGATGTAATATTGTCTCAGCTACCATAGGATGCTACAAACAGGCTTCAGAAATGAGGGCTGGGCATGTTCAATATGACCTCCACTTATTTCTGTCTCCACTCTGCTCCGTTTCATGTGGAATTTCACACTGCAATTTGCAAGGTAAAAAGGAAGTTCTTCTTATATTTTACTTACAGAATGTCTCCCTTTTCACTAAACAATTGACATGAAAAAGTGATTAGAACAACCAGAACAGAGGACACTTGCCTTTGGCATCTCGATATTCTCTGGACAGGGTAATCCCATTTGTTGTTCCATATTATCCTTACCACAGCACTGGAGCTAAATGAGAGAGAGAGAGAGAGAGGTATGAAGAATCAAAGAAGGGGAAACTATAGACTTGTTTCATACTGAAAATGAGACAATAAATAACTAAAAAAAGAGAAACAATACAGATTGAGTAATAAATTTATTCCCTATATTAACCGCTGCCTCTGGTAGAGTTCCAACTGCATGGGCCAAAATTCTCAAAAATCAGTTTCAGTTGTCTGATGCCATAGCAAACAGACAAATTTATATTAACAACAACTTCCAGAAGGGATTTTTATCACATTAACAGAGCAAACAAGCGAAATTTGGAAAAGCAGATCTCTGCCTTACAAGGAAACAGGAGTTGTTAAAGGGAGAAAGCAGAAAGTTCAAATAGCGCATACAGAATTATGGGCAACACACAAAAGCTGTAACAGAGAATGCTAAAATCTTTATTTTAAAACATAGTGCTGGGTTTGGAGACAGTAATAAATCAAGAGTGTCTCAGAGGGTTTGTTCTTCCTGTTTGCCTGTCTCCCAACAAAATGCTTGGAATTCCTCTTTGGGTCAGAAATAACAGCTATGGGAGAAAGACAAAAGGGTCTGAGGTTGTGAAATGTTTGTTCTAAAGAACGTGGGAATGCTGTAAGGAGCAACAGAGCTCGGGTTTGATCTCTGTGGGAGGCAGTGTAGATACAGGGTGGATACGAATAGGATTCAGGAAGTCACAGGTTCTAATTCTGATTCAGACGCTAACTTTTTGTTTTGCCTGAACTGAGTCACACATGTGCTTTTGGTTCTTGACCTACTTGGTTCAGTCAGTGACAGGATCTGCCACATTGTAAGTCCTACGACAAGGGTTATAGTTTTTTCTCTGACAAATGCAGAGAGATTCAGACCTTTCTGCGTCTCCCTGCATTTGCGAGTCTTTATTCTTGGATTTTAATAACCAATAAGGGCCATAATAGTCATATCTTCTGCACAACAAGACTAGAAGCATCAGCTGAAATTTAAAAGCCTGGCCATTTTCACTTTCAAAGATAGGGAACACTTGGGATCTGAAAACCAGAATTCTGACAGAGCCATGAGGAAACCAGGTTGTGAGCCTCTGGGTCCATTTTAAGTAACACTCAGTTCTATGCTCTTGTACCTCAGCGGGAGGCATTCTGAATTTTAAAGGCTAATGTGACAATATAGTAGTGCTCAGGAGAACTACTCACAGCCAAGTGGTAGCGATAGATAGTGCTGTTGACCTTCTCCCGTGGGTTTTTCACATAGTCATCATAAATGTCTTCATAGATTTTCTGGGCTTCCTGTATTGCCTGCAGAAATCAGACTTTCAAAGTGAGTGGCAAATAAATCTTACCCCCAATCTAGTGCAGACTTCCAGCTAGTGTCATCAACTTCTAGAGCAAAAAAATTATGCCTGGAATTGTAATTGGAGAGATAGGAGATTTTGTGGCCTGATGGCATTCAGAGGGACTCTGCGTGGGTCAGAATGTGCTGTATATTGTGTTTTGGTTAAACACTGTTTGTTGGAGAAATTCAGTGCTTGAATTTGTTTGCCCTTTTCCCAAGCAATACCCTCTTATATAGTTCTACTTGATGTTCCTCGGGCATGTAAGGTTTAACCACACCTACAGATTTTCTTTAATAGAGGGGGGCAAAAACTGCATCCCATTCTGGACGTGTGATAACACAAGCTCTCATTGACTCCAGATATGAATGTCAGAGAGTCTTCCTGAGAAAAGTTTCCTGGGAAGTCTTCCTATGCAAGAGCCAGACCGTAGGTCAGTTGGCACTGGAATCCATAACTGCCCCATTATTACATTAGAAGTTGCTCGCTACTTACCACCTTCTTGCCTATAAAGGCAAATACTCCAGCAGTGACCTCAGCTGCAAATATCACCAACAAGCAAGCAAAGAACTGTAGAAGAAGAAGGGAATCTAATATTAATATACCTTGCACAATTCTGCTTTATATGGACTGCCAGCCAGTCCCTCATCCTTGCCCAAGCCTCAACAGCACACACAGTCACTGAAAGAAAGCTGGTAAGCAGGGTCTGTAACAAGGGTGTCAAGTCAGATTTCTTGTAATATGGAAGCAAAGGTGGAAATGGCAAATATGTGGCTCAGATGGTAGCTTCAGAAAAGGCAGAAGGTAATTCCAGGAAATATATCACATGAGACAGGCAACGGAACTTCTTCATGTATGGAAGCTCCACAATAGCATGGTGGCTAGCGATGCTAGCCGGTAAAAAGACATAAGACATTTCAGGTCTTTGACAGCAAAGATCTTTCCACTAATGACACAAAGCATATGCTTTTGCATGATTTTCCTGCGAAGCCCAGGCCCTTGAAACCTTTTACTTACTGCTCCAAGTAAGCACTGAGACTCCCGCGCTGCTCCACAGCACCCAAAAAATCCAACTGTGGTCATGAGAGCCCCTGCTCCCACCAATACATAGAGTCCTATGAAAAATCAGAATCAGAAAAGAATTTAAGAAGGTTCCTCTTGCCAAAGTCTGCTACCCATTTTGTCAAAACCACCCATTTGTAAGTAACAATGGTCTCTGGCTCTCACAAAGAACACCTGGTACACAGAAAAATTGCTCTCATTGCAAAAGGAGACCAAGGATTTCTTCAGAATCTCATCAAGATAAATGAGAAGACTTCTACCTCCCAAATATCCTGTCCCAAGAGCAGCTTAGTCCAGGGACCGTACCATCCAGAACCACCTTACAACATTTTAATGAGGAATGTAAAGCAAAAAAAAAAAAATCCAACATTGCTAGAGGACTTATTCCTGTGAAACCTGGGGCTGGAAATGTGCTGTGCCTCTGTGTAGGGTGGAACTTAAAAAACTACCTGACAGCTATGCTCTATCAGTTGCCTGGCAGTACATAAAAAAGGACATGTGAAGATCTTCAGGAAAGGTACAGGCACTACAGTGTGATGTTTCTCTGAAATCAATGCTTTGGCTCAGGAAAGAAGATTATGATTGGGGGAACCCCTTGAAAGCTGTTAGAGGAAGTGAATGAAGCAATGCATTTGCACTCTCTGGCAAAATAATGAGTGGGAAGAACAACCTGAAGGAGGTCATAAGCTCAGCAATAGTCCTGATCACTGCAAAGAATGGAAGCTTGTCCAGTTCAGTGATTTGGAGCGTGGCATCTTCCTTTTATGCTAAGTAGCTGCTTTACTGCCTGCTGGGCCAGGTACATTCCAGCATCATTACTGCGTTTGTGCCTTTTCTTTGAGTATCATGTCAGCCAAAGCACAACAGGCTCAGTGCAGTGCCTTGTAATTGTAGTCTTTTGTCTTGTGCGGGCAACATGGAGGACGCACAGAAATCTGCCACGCTAATCCACTGCTAGAAAAACCAGCTTCATTTCCCTCATGCCTCTATGAGGGGACAGTGGAGCTGCAGACTGTGCGCACTAGAGGGCACAGTGAGCCTTGCTCCCAGCTTTGACTATGAAAACTTTAATGAGAACATTTAGAACTCTCAATTACCAATTCAAAAATTATTTTAAAATCTGGCCCAAATCTTAAGCGTTAACAGAGCTGCTGGCATTTACTGTTAGCAGCCCTTGTGTAACCTAGACTAGCCTAGAACAGAAAGCCATACAAATGACAGTTTGCAATGATTGCTAGGGAAATGAACAAACAGTCAATATACTAGTGCAGAGCATCTAGATACTCTGCCACACATATGCAGCCTGCTTGGAGAACGCAAACTCCTGCCTGCTGCCCATTCATTGGCGCATCACTGTCCAGTCACCATATCCCAGCCATTATGATCCTTCTCTCCTTCAACCTGCTTGCGCCAGTACCTTTCTTGTGCCGTGGACTGCTGCTGAGGAACACATTCTGCTAAATAGCAATAAACCAATTATAATTAATATGGCCTTGCCAGGTCTGTGATGCCAGATATATAGGCTGCTGACTGTGCTGGCAGTTCATATTCTGTATTTTCTAGATTTTTAATAATCAGCATCTTGTGACTTACTAGGACTGAACATTCTGCAAGCTAATACTTACTTGTACACATACTTACAACACAGTGTTTTTACTGAGGGAGGAATATACAAAGATATGTATGAGTCAGGAGAGAAAGGTCAGCCCCTCATGGAAGATGAATCAGAAAAGACAAAAAACTTCTCTCAGGTGCAGAACCTGCTGTTCCAACTGCCAAACATCAAAACTGCCAATTTTCTGAGATCTCCATGGTAATAAACAGCGTGTAATTACAAAGATGTTTCCTGGACTCTTTTCTGCACGTCACTCCCTACTCCAGTCTCTGTAAATACTTATCAGGCAATTCAGCAGAGAGACTTTTTGATTAAGAAGACTGGAAAGAAGTCTTCCCATTTCTTTTTGTTACCTCCAGCTAGCAAAGATAAAGCTCTCTGAGGCTCAAGGGAGGAATTTGGATTTGCTTTTGTCTGAGAAACAGACTTAACATTTCACTTGCATGACTCACAGCTAAACCACTACCTCAATCAGAACTTCCCTTTTAAGGCATGTTAGAGGAAGAGCTTGCCCCACTCACTAAACAAAACTGAGCTTGCCATGTGTCTGGCAAGGCAACTGAGCCAGCCAAGAGTTTAAAACCACCTTATTCCATCTTCTGTTCAGGAGAGTTCATTTCAGACTTTGTCCTTTCTCAGCCTGGGACTAGTAGTGGCTGATACTCAGAGAGCTAAATTGAAAATAATGATGACACTTAAAAAAATTTCCACAAAACTAAAGAGGTTTTTATTTGTCTACCATACGTAGATATGTTGTCTTTCACACAGGAATGAGACACCTGAATGTACCTTGAGAAAAATTCAAAGGGACCAGGTTACATCTCAACTTGCACTGCGAGGTTTCCTAGCACTCATATCCAGGTATGCTCAAACAGAAGATGATTTCCAGGAAGGGTATCAAAGCAATAGATTCAGAAACATCGTAGATGGTATAAGTATATAAGAGAGGGAGCTAGTATTTCTTTTCCTAGTGGGCTGTATGCAGCCATGTTGGCATGGTTATCTCAAATTCTTAACAGACCTAAACTGAAAAGTGAGACTCTCTAGAAAGGAAGGAAAACGAAAAGGATGACAGTGTATGGCACCCCTTAGAATCACAGGCTTACCTAGAGACATAATGCACTGATAGCCCCTCAAGTCAGCCCAGTCAGGATCAGCAGACACCCAGAAATTTGGTGGTGTTAATGTCACACATTGCTATGCAATACTATCATGTGTTAGAAGTAACTAAGCTTCACTAAAGCCCATTCCTTTCAAAAAAAGCAGGATGGAAAGCAAAGCCTTAATCAGCCTCTATTCATAAGCGCTTCCATTGTAAAACAGAAAGCCTTGGCATGGCCTCCATTTTGTCAACAACAGCACAGCAGAGAAACAAAAAAGTCACTTTGTTTATAGTCACAAAATGGAATACATTTGATAGACACAAAAAAGTTCATCGCAAAGCTCAGCATGGCAAAAAAAAAGTGTGCAAGGCAGGTCAAGCTAGAGAGCTTGTTTTGGTGAATGAAAAATTTTGAGAAGATTGTCTACCTGCAGCTTTATTTGTGCAGCAGAACACACTCCCAGAGTTGTTTTTTGGTTTTGTTTGGTTCGTTTTTTTCTTTTTGTTCCAAAATTCTTACTAAGATTTAGAGCCTACTGCAAAGAGCAGGGGCGGACAAACGTACACTGTCTCTCTGTCTGGCTTTATTTCACGTGGGTTTCTTGTTTACCTGGCTGCTATAGTCACTTTCCATTTTAAATACTATTGCTTTTTCTTTTTTGTGCCAAGTAACTAACACTGAACAAACCGCCAATTGTTCATACCCCACTGAGAAAACAAGAAGCTTTGTTCTTCGTATAAGGGATCCAGAGGCAGCGATGACAGGAGTCCTAGAACCCAGACATGACTTGAAGAGATTTTCCTGAGGCAGTATGTGCATTGCAGTCTGGGAGGCAGATGTGCTCCTCCACAGAATGACTGAGGCTCGCAGGTCCTCAGTAGAGCACCAAGGAACCTGTAGTGCAACTGCACTATTGGAAAAGATGAAAAACATATGTAGGAATTGGAAGTAACAGGCAAGACAGGGACAGTTGTGTATGTTGCACATGGTAGCAAAGTCAGCTTCTGACACAGGCTTGTTACTAGAGATTACCATTTTTCTGTTAATAGATTTTTAGTATATTTATCTATAAAACACATTTACAAAACTGGAGAAGTGAGGCAGATTCCTCTGAAGGAAGACGAATTTCTGGAGAATTGGAACATACCCTTAATTTGAGCATAATGCACAGACATAATTGCATGTCTTGTGTGAATTCCAGTTTGTAGGCTTCTGCTGATGTACAAATCCTGAATTTCAATTTAAAAGCAACCTCACTGTAATGTAACATCCTGGTCCACTGCCTCCCCCTTCCCACGGAATATCAGCACTTGTTACGTACCTTGCTCATGTGCATCTTACAACCGTAAATAATTATGTCCCAAATTCACATAAGCCAAAGTTTGTCAGCTATTACCTTCTCAGTAGTCTCCAATGGCTCTGTCAATATCTGTCTACTTCACCCTATACCAAACTTCACTGAAGTCAGATGTAATCAACATACCTGTATTAGGTGGATCTGTACTATCGCGGTTGAACTTCACAGAATCCTTTGGCAATGGATTCTACAATTTAATGATGTGAACAGTATGAAAAAATTCTTAATATGAAAGTTGTTGATAGTGCATAGTATGATAATAATCTTTTATTGCCTTTTTGACCAGAACCACATACAGCATTCAAGACGCTGAGTGCACTAGAAATTTACACAATGACATTAAAATTTTTCAGTTGGATTCTCATTTCCTTTCTTAATATTAATTCCTGACATTTATATGCCTTTTTGGCTGCAGCTGAGCAAGGCACTTTTGTCAAGAGCAACTGTTACCACCAGTGTCACTTTGCTTCACTGATACTCTATTTTATCTGCCTTTTTAATAGTCAGGCATTTGGTATTCTGAAATCCTCTCACAATTCTCTGTAATCCTCTCTAGATTAGGACACCCTGAATAATCCTCTGTGTATGCATACATTTCCATGCAGATATCAACAACAATTATACACTTAAAATGCTTAAATGCACAGGCTCCAAGTCACCCAAAACAGAAAACAGAGTATGGCCATAATGCATTCACAGAAATCTGCAACCCCCACAGCAGGAAAAGTTAAGACTTTGCAGACAGTTGTCTTTACCCACCCAAGTGCAGATAAAGTAAGTGCTGGAACAAAACAAGACAACTCAATCAAAGCCCTCTCTGTAGATGCTTTTGAAGTGACACACCCCAAAAAGGAGCTAAGGGCTTTTTTGTTGCCATTTTTTTTCCAGCAGACATAATGCTTTCCTCTTAATAGCTTCATAGTGGACGGTCCCATTGTATTTCCAGCTCTGTCAGAATGAAACACAACACAGGACATTTCCCTTGAGATACAACGGGTTATATTGGTCTGGTTCTTTTTCTAGAAGCCACTTTAGAGACTGGCATCTAGAGCAGTTAGTCCCTTTAAAAAGAGTATGTATGAAGAACAAAGCATGTAACTGGAAAAGCCTGACCATTCCTGGAGTTTAGTGTGCTGCTACAGCAAAAGGAAACTCCCTGATGACTTTTTACTTCATGCAGGAGCAGTGACAGGTTTACCCCCAGTCACCTAGGTCATTTGCTACAGCTGGCTATTTCTGGAAAAGTAGAAGTGTTGAGCCTGTGATGCTGGGCTGTGGCCTGTGCATGGGTGGTCTGACCAGAATCAGATACAACTGCCTGATTGCTCACTGAGGTGTAGGCTAAGGGAGACCCCACGTACTCAGTAAGTGGTATTGTCAGAGTTCAGCATTCACAGCAATGCGACCAGTGTGCGGCACCAGGGTGATGTGCAGCTGCCTAGAGGAAGAAGGGTGCATCAACAAAGGAAATGGCGTAACTGTCGGTTCAACTGTCGCTGCTGTGTGGAACTGGCTAGCTTTTAGATATCTACACGCAAAGAGAGTAGGGTTGGAGAAAGGCTTACGCAAGAGGACAGTTTAACAGGCAAAAAGCATTAAGTGATTAATTAAAAAAACCATCAACCTCCTGAATCTTAGCATACTGCAAATATAAAACAACCAACCTGAGGTAGATGGACAGATTATTCTACGAGGCTTAATCAGCTTGTTTTGTCAGAATTCTAACTTTGTGGTGGCCTTGTCTTTACTCTGCCAGGTGGGATACTGACTCTTAGGATCTGAATGCTAGGTTTTATGATTCAACACAGAGACTGAGTACTTTTGAACAACTTTCATTTTGAGTAAGGCTTTTTTGGGGGGTGTTAGTGGTAGTGTCATATTTTTAAAGTAGATTTCCACTGCAGCAGCTTTCATTTTCCACTCAGGGCCACTATCAGCCTTTTCTAAACCACTCTTCCTCAAATGCAGAAGAGACCTGCACACAAGGTGATAGGAAGAAAGACAAGTTCATTGGTTAAGTACAGATTAAAAGCCTCTCCAATACACATGATGGCAAGTCCATTTGATGCTACTCTTGTAGTATTGCATCTCTACTACTTTGCCAATAGCTCTCATTTTAAAGGCTGGTAGAGTTTGAGAGGCTATGGATTTTGGAGGAAAAATACTGTTGAGTAAGGTTTTAGTATTTGACTCCAAAATACATGAATACAACTATAACAAAATGAGACACAGGAGCAGAGAATTGCAGTTTACATGGATTTAACTGCTGGCCAACTCCTGTTTGTATGGGCACCCACTACTATGGAGAAAAACTACTAATATCCTTCAACTCCAGACATGACTTCATATCCTAAGGCATGTGCCATCTAACTGTACCTTTTAAAGCCAGAATGATCACTCATGCTCTCACAGGCCCCAAGAAAAAGCCACAGGCACCCTGAAACTTCTATCCACAACTGGTTTGGCCCTGATGAATGCCTGGATCACAGACTGGATCGTGGAACTGGTGCAAAAAGAACGTAACACAGCAGAAAGTCTGTGAGCTCTTGTGAGTTTGTGGCAGTGCTTCAGCGCTGCCAGTTATGGGAAAGAGTCATCCAGATTGGTCCATTCACATTCGTCAGTTTTTCTTACCATTCCCAATGGGGCTTGTTGAGTACATACACTTCATTTTTATTGCTACTGGCAGTGACGTGATCTTCTGCACTTCGTTTATTAGGGATACAGAAAGTTTGTCCTCCATGTTTCCTGAGGACCCAGAACAGACTTTACTCTTCATCCACCAAAAGCAAAGGAGGAAGAATAGGTGTCTTGAACTGACACTTTAAAAGTCCCCGTGTTAGTTTTTACTTCACAAATGCTCAACTTGCACTTAGCAGGCACTTTGTGTTCACTTCTGTGCTTTAGGTATTTTTAAATTTAAGAACAGCACTACTACAAAGCATTAATTAAGGACCAATCAATTGTGAGACAACAATTCTGACATCTTGGGTTCACACAAGCATCCTTCTTTTCCTTCTGATTGTTCCAGACTTTTCTGCCCAGTAAAATACTTGCCAGAGTCTTGATGCAGGAGTCTCAAGAAGAATGAGCAATCTGAGGAAATTCCCTTTATTCTACAAATCTTTTTTCCATTTGGTCAGTACAGTGTCACAGACAACGCAGATAAAAGAGGTAACTGCCCAGCTACTGACCTTTGCTGAAATTACCTTTCCTTTTTTTCTATTTTTTGTTTCTCTCATGTACAGCTAAGAGAGGAACGTATGAAACCTGCCAGAGCTGAACTGCAACGGAACAGGAAAGCTACAGTTTTACCTCACTCTACTTGAAGCACAGGCATAAAAAACGTACTATGAGATGGAGTAACATAAAAATATTGTCATGCCTGCCACTGCAGTGGGAACTCCAAACGTTGGGAAGCTGGAGAGAGAGGATGTCCAGTTTTAGGAGGCCACTCCAGTGTAAGACATATCTGGTAAAGTGGTCAGAGAATGCATGGGTCAAAGAGTTTCAATTCCAACCTTTTATACTGTAGGTTAAAAAACTGCGAGTTGTAGTGAGGAATACGGATTCCTGAACACAAAACCACAAGCAACAGAAAACTAAACGTGTATGTGCTTGACCTCAACACTGCTGCCTGTAAGTTGTTCTCAAACCAACAAAAACGTTTCAGTGGCTGGAAAAGATGAACAGGCCTGGTTGCCAAGTCATGGCCCAAACTATTCCAGGGGGCAGAAAAGGCAGCTGGACTGATGGTAAAGAACAATTTTCCTGCTATTTAAGGAGACTCATTCTGGCCTAATGGAAAATGCAAGGATGTAATTATCAATTATTTTAAACTAAAGCAACATTTCAGATCCAGGAAAAAAAAACATCACAAGGAAGCACAAGAGAGAAGCTGGTTAGATTCAGCTGGCAGCTTAATGCAGGTACAAAAACAGCAGAATGTGCTGCGCTTTAAAAGCAGGAAAATGAGATGTTTTCTACAAGATGGTGATTCTGGACAGTGCTTCAACCTATAAAGCAAGCTCTGAATGTAGCTGCACTGTTGTTCCCAGCATTGACACAAAGCTGATCTGATCACAGGGGCTGGGGTTATCACAAGGCAACCATAAAAGCTGTCAGTGGAAGAGAGCTAAAGAAATCATTTTTAAACATATGGCCATATGTTTATATCTCCAAGTCATATTGATGATCTGCTTTCTCGTTCAGCCCTCTCGGCAGCTGCTCCTCCTGTGCTGCACAGTGTCCCATATTAAGAATTCCTATGCAAAATTCTGGCTGTCACCCAGAATGCACGTTAAGAACAAACAACACTCCTAGACTCTCTGTGAGAAGGGCCCAAAATACAACTGTCAGAGGGGACTCAGAGCTGAAGTCGTCTAGAGAGGTAAAGCTCTTGATCATGACCATCAATTATGGCCTCCTCTGCTGCAAAAAAAACATTCTTACTGAATTTATCACCATTCTTTTACCACTGCCTTAGTCACAGATCGTTAACAGCCTGAGACTTCTGAATGGCTGCCCCATCAGATGCTCAGAAGTCACAACAGCATTTTTAACAGGATTTGTAATGAGGGCCTGCAGCAGAAAATGTGGTAGTTCGGGGTTTTTTTAAACAGGAATGCCCTTTTCAGAGCACAATGCCTATTACAGAAAAGGGCCAAAACTTTGCCTTAGAATTCAGTCCAAAGTGCAAGTTTAAAAGAATTCTCAACATGTTTATGTCCTGTGCCTTAGCACTCCCTCTGCTAGCAGTTATGTATTACAGCATACAGCTCTATAAATACATGTGACAGCCTAACAGTTGAATGTCACAGTATATGACAAAACTTTAACAAGAATGTTTCCCAGAACTTCCCAAAATTAACAACTCTGAACAGCTTTTGTAATTCCTATTCAGGACTAAAGCAGATTAAATCTTTTAGAGATTTAAATAAACATGTGCCAAAGAATACCTTGTTTACACAGTGTTACAGTCTGCACTGCAAAGCTGTAAAATGACAGTGGTGCTTACTCACATCACAGGATGTATTATTTTCTGGCTTCTAACAAACCAACAGTGCTTGATTTTGAAGGCCAGAACATCCTGTCTTGTTGAATCTCCTGGGTCAAACATAAGTGGAAGAGGCAGGGAAGAGTTCCAGGGCACGGCATAGGAAATTCAACAGGTATACACTGGATCTGGAAATGAAGCTGGTGATCTAATACGCTGCTGGCATAGCAGCTCAGATGTAAGAGAAAAAGTAAATCATACTTCCTGGCTGTCTGGATCAGTGGAGGTGCTATAGGGCACTTTACATTAACCCTCAGATCCTAATCAAATTTTCATCTGAATGGTTTTATTGAGTCTCATAAACTCCCACAGAAACTTTACTGGACATAACAGTCTACCCATCTACGCTGGACAAACAGTTCTTGAGATGATTGAACACTGTGTAGTTTTACTTTTCATCTGTGGAAGGATTCACTCTGATACTTAAAGTCACACTGAGGGCCTTTGTGTACAGACTCAGGGAGAACTGGTGAGCAAAAGTTTTACTGCTGCCCTGGTATTAAAAACATTCAGAAGTGACACTTGGTTTGTTGCCTAGCAGCTGCACAGAAAACTGGAAGGATATATTGGTGAGCCCCCATGTTCCAGGAGTCTCGGACCAATCTCAACCTCTATTCCGACAGCACAATTCACTTAGCATACATATGGATGTGTCTGAGAGAAGGAAGTTGATGCCAAGCAGAGAAAGGACAAAAGCCATCATGCACATGATATAGCACCAGAATGTCCAGTTCAGCCCAGGAATTGTTGGCCTTCATATAATTCAATGCATAACGTGTGTCACATGCCCTGGGATGAAACCAAGGCTAATGGCTACTGTCATCATCACAGGCACTTTAACTTACCCATGAAGAAATACTCTGGAGACTTTTTGTCTGAAGCAAAGTCTGCCATAACCCCACCAAACCGCAGCCATAGACCAAAGGCAATGACAGCCAGTCCTGCCAGCTGGAAGATAAACAGACCAGTCAACACTTTAGTAACAGCTGGCTGGAGAGCATCAAAGAGGTGTCACTGGCACCTCATGCTTTCTTGAAATCCCCACAGCTCAGGATTGCACTGTCAGAAAATTCTGGAAGTACTTGCCAGTGATAACAATGAATTCCTTTTATAGTGCAATGTCCTCCTTTCTTTCTTTCAGCAATTCAATGGAGTGGTGCTTCTGGTAGTGACTTTCAAACCTTGTAAGTAAGCTCATTTAGTCATCAAAATCTGGCCTGAATTGCAGTGGTGAATGGAGTGGGGTGTGGAGGGGAAGTGAGTGCCTATGAGAAGAAGAGACAGGCTGCAAAACCAATGAAGAACATTCCTGGAAGGAAGGAGGGCAGAGTGTGTCCTGGCAGACAGCTTCAGCATCCTGCAGGACCAGGCACCACGCTCTACTACTGTTCTGACGGGGGCCCAGAGCCCAGGTCTGTAGCAACTGTGCAACCTGAATGAAGTTCACAAAGAAACCTGCTGCTTACCATACCCTTGGCAACCTGGTGTGGTCCTGCATTGCCTGGCACTTGATTCATCAGGCATAACTACAGCAAGCAAAGAAAGCAGGCAAGCGTATGGCTGAAGAGCTTGGCATCACAGCTTCCCTCACAGATGTGTCACAGCAGAGAGCGTGAGGGTCTTCTGCCACCCTGATCATAGCATTTGAACCTCCCTGCCTGCAGGTCTGGGCTCAGCCTCTGGACTGCCAGAGGGAACTAGGAGCCCCTCCCTGTCAGTCCAGGCTTCTAAGTGTCCCTGGTAGTTTGGATGTGTTTGAAATGAATGCCCCAGTCCAGCTGAGGAGATGGTTTCTTCCATCTCACTGAAAAGACAGATAATAAAACACAGTAATTGTCACTTTTGTGAAACAACATAACACAAAGCTTTGTCCTACTGACTTGCAGCTGCAGCTGGGCAACATCACTCTGCTCCTACTGCTTGAGCACAGCAGCACTGTGTACCCGGAGCTTGCAGTGCTATCACCAAGAGGGAAAAGCATTTGGTTTAACTGTGTTTCAAGCATAAAGGAGACAAAAGCCCAAAACTGCCTGCTCCTGAGAGGCTGAGCAGGATTATTTTGTGACTTCTTTTTAAAAACCAGTGAATCACAACGAAAGAAAAAGACATTTAAGAAGACAACATTGTTAATTGTTTTCCAGTGTGAAAAACTGGAAAGCTACTGGAAGGGAGAACTGTGGCATGGGAGAAAGTGAAAGAAAAAAGAAAGCTTGAATTCATTTGCAGTCTGGACCAGTGAGACTAAAAGGCACAGTGAGGGGAGAACGGGCAAGGGTTCTGCAGTAGACATTATTCACTGCCACATTAGGGTGGCTTTCAGCAAAGTGCATGTAATAAGATGCAAGCACTTTCTCTTAGGATGAAGTTTTAAAAGTAGCAGCTGTTGCCTCACTATTTGAAAGTACAGTACTAAAAAGCGTGGTGGTGTGTTCCCCTGGAATATGCTGCATGGGATGCTGGGACAACCTCTCACAGCCTCCTGCTGTATGAAATGTTAGGCTTGTTGAGGAAACTATCACTATTTTAAATGATCAATTAAGAAAGATGTTGTCTTTCCTCAGCAATGTCATCTTATATCAAGTACGTATTTTCCCAGGAAGAGCTGTATCTTTACAGGAGCCAGTATAAGCCGAGAGCACTGGCAGGGCACTCTCGTAACGTGAACTCGGGTCGTCTGTCCCGCAGCGCTTCCCCGAGGGACCCGCGCACCGCCGCACAGCTCGCCCCTGGCGCGACGGCACCCCGAGCCCCGCCGGCCGCATCCTGCTGCCCGTGCTCTGCCCCAGCCCCCCGGCCGCGCGCGACGGTGATCGGGCCTGGCCGGCCGCCTCCCCGCGGGACCGGCCGGGGCTCGGGAGCGCCCGCGGCAGGTGCAGGCGGCACGGCTCCGCCCGGCCCCCGCCAGCTCGGCCCCGCTCCGCCCGGGCCAGAGCTCACCCAGAAGGTCAGGTTGAAGATGAACAGCAGGATCTTGATGCAGCGCATCGCCCCGCGCCCCGTGCCCATGGCGGGCGCTGTCTCCGGCAGCAGCTCCCGAGGCGGCTCGGCCCGACCCGCCGGCGGCTCCGCTCGGGGCGGGGAGCGGGGCGGTGCCGGGAGGCAGGTGCAGGCCTGGGCGCGGCAAGAGGCGGCCCGAGCAGCCCCGTCGACAGGGACCCGCCCCGGGAGCGGTCCTGCGGCGGCGGGCCGGGCCGAGCTGAGCTGAGCCGAGCTGAGCCGTGCCGTGCCGGGCTTTGTGCCAAAAGCGGTTCTCTGAGAGCGGGCACGCCGCTTGCACGGCGGCGATTCCCGGCGGCGGCGTGGTGCGAGGTGGTCGGGTGCAAGGTAGCCGCCCTCCGGCGGGGTCTGCCCGTCCTACTCGGGCGGGGCTCGGGCGGCTGCGGGAGCAGAGGGGGAGGGCAGGCCCTGTCGCCCTTTTTTCCCTCTCGGCCTGCCGAGCGTGGCATGTGTCTCCGGCCAAGAGTTTAAATTAGGCACTTAATTTTTGCAGATAGTAGAATGCTCACAAAATTATAATCAAGAGAATTTGATGTGTGAAGTTGGAAGATAGCAGGAAAAGGACCATTCTCCTTAAAACTGTTTTTGTTCACACTCATAATCTAAGGGTTCCTAAAGTTCATTTTCCAATCACTAATACCTACACTTTTGTTCTCAAGATTTGACCAGAAATGCCAACTCTGTTGTCAAAATCTTAGGCCTTTCTCCTCTTACAATTTTTTTCAGCTACTGTTTTCTTTCTCAGTCTTCAGAATGAGTCTGAAGCTCCGTGCGGCGCATTGACGAGCACAAGGTAAGGTAGAGGCTCTTGAGAAGTGGGTTTTCCGTGTTAAACATTTACTCTTCATGTTTAACAAATGAGGCAGTTATTTCCTGGTTTGTGCTGTATTAAAATAACTGTACAGTTTTACCTATCCAGATTATTTTCATGTTTAGAATCAGTTTTTCCCAAGGTGTGTATGGAAACCATGCAAAAAAAGCATAGGAAAAGATGCTTGGGTCTTGTTATTTCAAATGCAATTGCACTCATCTCATGACCGCGTAATACTGAAGGATGTTGGAGGTCGTTTCTATTTTCACTCGCTTTGCTGTTTATTTTCAGCTGCTTTAAAGCCTGGCAACATTTTGGGAAAATCATCCCAAATAGTTTATTTGAATTGCAGTGGCAGAGTTGTATTAAGAATCTCTTGTTCCATTTACAATGAAATACACTTTATTATTAGTGTTTTTAAAGAAACTTTCAACCTACCTTATGACACAAAGCAAAACCCTTCAGTTTTCCTTTTTTGCTTCAGTGATGCTGTGCTAAATAGTATTGAACTACCAGGTCCAATGTATTGCTTCTAAAATAACAAAAACATTAATCCGTTTGAATAGTCAAAATAACTTAATGGCAATGAGATGTATCAAACTGGAGGAAAATAATTCATTATTCACCAATACATTTGAAGCAATAACAAATCTAAAAGAAGGAGCAGTTTTTCATTGGCTTATGATGGCAAAACAGTTTTCTAAAAAGTCTTTTAAAATCAGACTTCTCTACTTCTCTACTAATTTTCATGCTAATTTTCTCTAAAAGTTTAGGAATGGAGCATTCAGCCTTCATAAGTAGTAGATCTCCTTGCTACATAATTCTTGCAGTGAATGAAATCCAGTTGAACTGATGCTAAATTTAATCAGGAAGGTTTTGTTCTTTCCAGCTAACAGTTTCAACTGATGTTGTGAATAATGACATCAGTTTGATATCCTTCTCTATGTGGCTGGGCTTTTCTGGTCATCTGTTGTTGCAGACACCTTTATGTTAATATTCCATTGCTTCCGGAATGCTTCATGGTGACGAGCATATTCTCTTGTTGTCTAGCTCTTTTGACTGTGTTCAGGAAGTGGGAGATCACTCGGTGTGGACTTGATTCAATCTTTTTGTGATTATTTTTTTTCAAAAGCATTTCAGAAGTGGTGATTTAGCTGCTTCCACATTGTACTTTCTCTAAAATGTATTCCCAGGGCTATGGCAAGGGGGCCAGCAAGAAAGAGTGCATGCATAAAATGTTAGCCTGTGGACTTCAGTCTTGTGCCCACTCCTCTCGTTAAGCCTCTTAAGCCCGAGTCGTTGTTGAGGTTCTGTAGCACAAAATGTCTCTTCTTCCTCAAAGGAGATCAAAATACCATCTTTCTAAAACTGTCTTTAGAACTCCACAATTTCTCACAGAGCTCTGGGCAGGATTTTTAGGCTCCTCAATATCTGGATCTAGCAAAGTCTGTTCCTAGGAGTTACAGGCTGTTTTTAGTAATGGAGAGCCATGAAGAAAATGCCCTACTTTTTTTTTTTTTTCCCCCCCCCTTCAATTAAAAAACAGAAATCTAGATTCAGATAAACACTATCTGCAAATTTCTGTCATTGCAAATTGCAATCCAGGTTCCAAAGGCAACAAATGAAATTTACATTTGGCCTTTAATTTAGCTGTCAATAAAACTGTTTAACCTAGGAGACAGATAAGTAAGAAACAGTGGAAGGCAGAAGACATCTCTGCCTAAATTAGTATCCACAATGAACTGGGTCATGGAAGGGTCACACTATCTGTCCTGAGTTCTACCATTTATCTCCCTGCATGATCCAGGGTAGCTGACTTAACCTGTGAGCCCTGGTCTGTCTTACCTACTCGGTGTGTGTGCTCTTCATGGCAGGTATAGTTTATGTACACGCAGCCAAGAGGAGGAAGATCTTGGTTCTTATTGATGCCTTTATTTTGGGTCGACCTAACTAGGATTAAAATTAAATGCATTATTTCAGAAAGGTACTTTTTGTTTTGGTTTGGGTTTTTTTGGAACTGGAGCTCATTGTGAGCAATGATAGTAAAACAAACTCAGGAGGGCCAAGGGAGAGTCTCGGTAAATATATGGGGAGGAACTGTGGGGACAGGACCCTTCTACTTTGGAGGGGAGAGCTGCTTTCCTGACTGGATTTAATAAGTGCTACCTTAATCACCACAGAAAACTAGTTTAGGCAGGAGAGCGGATTTAATCAAGCAATTGCACAATCCAAACAGATGTACACAGAAGGTACAAATAAAAACGAGACAAGTTATTCAGAGAATTAGTGGCAGGGAGTGTGTAGGGTCTGTATCTTGCCCTTTTCCCCTAACCTTCCATGTTGACCCTGTCAGCTGGGTGCAAGTTCATTACCCACCTGAATTCCAGCATACTGCTTTTCACCACAGAATTCTTAGCTTCTCTAGGACGCACTTCACGGCTTCCTCCTGCAGTGCCCCCGTGAACAGCCATGCATGGCGAGGTCAGATAACCAAGAGCTGTGCTGACACAGGCGCTCAAACGATCTCTGAAAGAACTATGAAAGTTCGGGTTACAGGACTAGGTTTCTTCTGCTGTCTCTGTTGCTGCCAGCTCTGTGCTGAATGCTCCCAGGATCTGACCCTCGGCTGTGGCACAGTGACCGGTCCCCAGTCACTAGATGGCCAGGACAAAATGTAGGACAGAAAGCAACAGCGTCTCTGCAGCAGATGTCAACAACAGGGCAGAAATCGCTGTTCAGGACTCGGCAGGAGCGGGGGCCCTCTCGCCCATCCTCGGGTACCGATTCCGGCGCAGGTGGGGTAACGCGGGTCTGTCCGGCCCCGGTGCTGCAGCGCCCCCTGCTGGCGGCTCCGGGCAGCCGGCCCGGCCGCGCGGGGCGAGAACGCGGCGCAGGGCAGAGCGGGTAAGGCAAACGCGGGAGGAGATCGGCAGGCCTGGCAAAAGAGAGGAACAAGGCATCTGGTCTGAAGCAGTTTACCCTTTTGGTGTTCTTGTGGTAAATGTTAATATTGTAACTATGGACTTGGGCACCTGCCTCACTCCAGATACGTGGATTTCTACCTCAAATCCAATATATATATTGCTCTAAAAGTACCAACCTCTTAATCCACTTGATACTCTGCTTTTCTCTGGTAAATAGTGGCTATGCAGCCCTGACATTTATTATAATAGTGTTTGTGATTTCCAGGTTTTTCTATCCACTAAGAGATATCTGACAAAAACTACAAAGGTGATTAATATTTTCATTTCAGAGGCTGTTTTGGAACAGATCGATATAATTAAGGAAAGAGGCGACTCAAAATATTTTTGTCAATAGGGTTATCAAATTGTGAAGTAAACATTCAGTTGGTGGACAATTCACAACTTTATTTCATGAGCTGCACTACTTAGTCATATTTTCTGTGCAGACTGACATTTTGTTTCCGTCTTGAACAAGTTCAGCTTCCAAATGCATGGGTTGTATTGCTTTATATATTAAAGAGCCTTCTATTAGCAAAGTGTCCTTTCCCCCATTGTTTCTTACATGGTGTATCTTAGCTGAAACAAGTATATAGATATTTGTAACAGCTTTCTTACCTGGAAATTTCTTTGCAGTTAGATTTACAGTTATGCAGACCCCGAGGCAAAGACCATTTGGTTTGGGTTATTTTCTCAGTGCAGAGCATGCTGGGAAACTTTTGAAAGCAGTGTTATCCAACTGTAGCACTGGATATTTAGATACTGCTAAACATATGGTATTACTTAATGACAGATGGATAAGAATCTATCCTTGCTTGAGCAAGTACTATTTAATGTCAATTACTAGAAGAAAGACTGAATTTTTAATCCCGTAAAGATCATTCCTAAACCAGCTTTACAATTAAAACTACGAGGGAGGACTACGAGGACTACAAAGGAGGTCAGAAGGGACTGAGCTTCTCCAACTGTCTGAGCAAATAGTCTGTTCCTTTGTTTCTTTCCACATTTCTTAACTTTTAAAAATATATTTACATGCATCAGGAATTTGCATGACAGATCAGTCTGCAAAGCTTATATGGGGTTGTTGAGAACTATGGTTGGATCTCTGACAACTGCACTGGCCCAGTTTTCTCTTTTTAGGAGTGTCCAGAATTGCCTGTGCTTCAAATCGTGGCCTATCTCTGAAAGCTGCTTTTCCGAAAAAGCATCACAAGTCTGTAAAATTACAGAATCCTGTAAATTACTTACTTTCTACAGCAAGCATGATCCAGATATTTCTAGCATCTCTCCTTAATGGCCAAAATGGGAATGAGGATAGAAGAATACCTCATTTTCTTCTCTGTTCTCTCCCAGTAAGCAGTTCTCAGTCCCAATTTGGCTTTTTGAGCCCCCTCTCAGCTCTCTACTAAACAAATGAGAGGCATTCATCCAATTACCAGTTAATATACTCTCTTTGCAGATTGCTCTTTGGGCCTGGTTTCTCTCTACTCAGGCAGATTTCCAATTATGTGAGTTGCACACCTCCACTTTGATTCAGCAGCTCTTCCTACTAAGGTAAGTTCCTTTGCAAGGTGCAGATGAGCGGTCCTTAGTATTTATACAATTGACCATCCCATGTGTGAGTTAAGTGAAGAGGGCATGTCTGCAGAAGGACTGATGATGACATAGTTTGCAGGCTCATGTAAGCAGTCACAGCATGCACAGCCCCTTAGGTGTGATTGTATGTGTTCTGAAGGAACATTTTCACTAGATTTTCCCTAGCCAAAGGAAGAACAGAAATAAGGTTCCATATCGTAACTGAACTATCTGCTGTCGTTTTTAACTTAAAAGAATGCACTCCCCTCCAGAAAATCAAAGGAGACAAACGTATATAATAGAAGCTGGAGTTGGCTTACATGTCTGTGGAGGGCCCCTTTCACACGTTTGCCATAGCAACACCCAGTTCTCAGAAGCAGAGTGTTTCCTTGATTTGGGAAGAAACAAAGCACTGCCCAGAAAGGAAGTGTTGTCCCAATTAATGTTGTCCCTGGACAAGAAGTAACTGTTACAAAAAGCAAGTTTAGTTGTTTCTGCTACCCGTTAAGCAGTACCACATTCTAGACAGTTGTCATTGATAGGTCCATGAAACTATCTGTGATAAAATGTAATGAATGCCTATGAAATGTTTTAGTTTGGCTTCATTTCCCTGGAAGGATTAGAAGAGTAAAGAGATGCTTTGTTTCCCAGGAAACCTGGGAGGTTAATAACATGATCTGTCAAACTGTGAAAAATACTAAGGAAAACCAGGTTATCAAAACTGTTGCTCACAGCTTAATTAGAAGGAATTCTTCTGCTATGTATGTTGTCTAAGATTGTTTTGAGCTAATCTAGCTGGTTGGGTCGGCCTGGAAAATGAGGTATGGAACTAGTTCTATGGTGAGTCATAGAGGGTCTGGAAGAGCTATACAGGGATAAATTTACTTGGCCTAGGCCTAAAAGTCTCTGCTGTGAATTATAGTGTGACCAGCTACTGAATATGACTGTTTAGACCACAGAAGGGGCTGGCGTTTGTCTGTTCACAGCCTGATTTAATGTTGTTGAATATACATTTATTTTCTTTTCTACCATGCTTTAAAACACAAACCCCTTATGTAGCTTAAAAAACATGCCAGCAATAATAGAGTGTGAGATACTGTTTCTTCACATGGCCTTTCTGTCCTTATGAACTGACAATTTCCACGACATACGACATATTACAATGCAAGCTTTAAACACAAAGTAAAAAATGTTTTTAAAAGGGCATCTGTAGAATAAGTCTTTAATGGCCCTTGATTTAAAGAGGTGAGATGCTCTCCCTGAAGTACAACATATTCTGGCACTGCCTACCTTCTCTTTTACTCCCTGTTTTGTATGGGATCCTTAGACTCCCTCTCCATGTTCTCTTTTGAGATTTACTGTGTGCTCTTTCGCGTCATAACTGAAACTATGCTGGAGCTGAGGCAGATTGCTTCATGATAATTATTCCAAGAGGAGCCGTCTTCACTGTGCTTCACTGTGCAATGCGGAACATGCTGGTCTGAAGTAGTAAACACTTCTCCTTGACCTAAAAGGAGAGGATGGAAATACATGTTTCGTTTTGTGGTATGTTCACTTATACATAGCATGTTAAGAAATAATTGTGCCTTAGCATTCCTTCCACCACTAATAAGAATGCCCTGTTCAGCCTGAACCCTGTCCCTCCAAAATCAGTGTGTGTCTTTTCACTTTGAAAAGCAGAAAGGTAGAAAGGTAGTAACCTTGCTGCATGCGCTGCTAGAAAAAGCATAAAGATAGATCCTTACCTGTACATCTCATTATAAATTAAGATCTTAATACTCCAAAACTGTAATATCCCTAAAATGCATTCTCATGGTGTTAAAGTCAGGTAAAATTCAGGCAATGCAAAGAATATGGCCCAAGCATCAAGCTTTAAAAATTCATTTTATTCTTCAAATATGTTGTACTGGCCATGATGGAGAATGTGACATTAAGTACAAATAAAAGAGTATAGTAGGGAAGGATAGCACAGGATTCAATACAGCCTTTTACAGACCCTGCAAATTCTTCTTGGACTGCATATACCAAAATGTGGGTGCATACTTGCATGTGTATTTTCCTCCTATACTTACAGACTTCTCGGTGTGAAGGATTGCCATTTTAATCCTCATTCTTACAGACTGAATGGCTTGAGGTATTGCCAGTGTTCCCTGGTCTTAATGCCCAGTGACACATGAAAAGGCTGTTTTTCCAGAGCTTCTGGCTTTTGCATGTTCATTTATTCTGGGATGAGGATGCTTTCACAGGTCTGTGAGGCACATACCACAACCAGCGTGAGGCCCAGCATGAAAGTGCAGATTGTCTGCAGAGACCAAGCTACTGGAGTGATCCCAAAACTGTGAGTTCTTGAGGACTTGTCCTAGCTCAGCCTTGTACTTTACTCCCATGTAAATCTGTGATTCTCTTTAGGGAATTAAAATGTAATACATAAAAAAGGGCCTAAGAGTAACTTATTTCATAGTGGTCTGGGACTGTTTGTTAGAGAAAGCCTATAAAAAGCTCCGCTAATCTCTGTGCTGTATGCCATGATCACGGGGAGGGTGTACAGTTCTGCTCTTTGCCTGGAAAGTAAAGGGTTCCTGTACCGTGTCCTAGCAGCAGAAATTCAGGATACTGTATAGTACTGCAAGCATTGACAGCCATTCCAGGAATACCCTTGGGGCAATTGCCTAGGGGCACATAATCTGCAACACAGGATGGAACATGCTGTTGCTGCTGTCTTGATTTGAAAAATGTTTGAGCCAAGTAGGAAAAGGAAACTGTTCCAAAGGGCAATGGAAAAAAGAAAGTTACTTAAATTCAAAGCGTATGCCTCAGATCAAGGAAGTTTACTAGACAGGTTTTAAACTACACATTTCTGTGGTCTTTCAAAAATGCGTCAAGACTGGAATGTGAAATAAGAGAACTAAGTGGTGAAACGTGCCACATACTTTCTGCATTTCACTTCACTGACATAAAGGACAGTGGTGATTTGTAACACGATGAGAATCACAGTTTCACCAGTCAGTTCTGTAAGCTGAGTCAGCTCCTGGGGAATGAATGAGTGATGTATTGCCTGTCATGCTCCCACCAACAGATTCTGGCTTCAGTTCAGATCTACCTCTAGCTGGTGTAATCATTCCAGCAATGGAAGATGAAGACCATAAACAGCAGGGATTGAGTAGTGCTTGCAGGGTTTGCAGCTCATTATGATGGTGGATAGGGTAGCCAAGCAGACATCAGAAGTCCTTAAAGAGAAGTGCCTGCTTCTACAGAACTACTTTAAGCTAGAAATTGATGGAGGTTTAGACCTTTCTTAGAAAAACAGCTGAAACTGGCATCAGAAAAGGCATAGGATATTGAAGGAAAAAAGAGAAGTGAGGAAGTTCTTAACAGAACAATGGATAATAAGTATTAGTCGGAACACAGCAGCTGGGTTGTACATGCAGCTGGAGATGATTTAGATAGAAAGGAAGGAACTAGAGCAAAAACTTCTTTAGAAGATAAGAGACATAAAAGGTACTTTCCTGAGCTCTTAATGAAAGCATAGGAGTCCCTCCAGCTGCTGAGGTCAAATGTGGAGGAAGTTGACTATGTAGAGCAAGAGCCTTAGGATGCCTGGAACTGCCAACTTTCCAATTAAATTACAGAATAGTGCTCTGTTGTTGAACACGGAGAAACATGCAGAAAGAATATCTACTGACAGCATCATGTGACAACATATGACTTGATTGGGACAAGAGGTAATCAAAAAAATTGTGCATAGGCAGAGTTGGTAGCAGGTCTGGATTCAAAATTCTGACCTGTTATTGCAAAAATAGCATTTCAGATTTTATGTGTGGTATTGTTTCTCTAAGCTGCATAGTTGAAGAAAGTAAGACAAATGTGAACAAAGATCTGTGACAAGTTACTGGAAAGTCAGTCTATTTCCTTGATTGTTTTCAGTAAAACAACCTGCATCAGTGTCTTCTGCTTCTTAGTGGATACAAGGATGTATCAAGTGAAGTTATTGGGGTAAATGGCAATGAATATTGTGTTGGTCCGTATTTTCTTTTACATAACCTGTATAATGTAATGGAAACTCTGTAAGCAATGTATAAATGACAAGAAGCTGCCAAAAGCTGCCAGAATGGAGGAGAACAGAACTAGAATTATAAATGACTGACAGATTAGAGAAAACCTCAGAGAGTTGCTATAACCTAATATTAACATAAAAGATCATGCGTTTGTGCATCATCACACATGTGGCATTGGAAGTAAATGGCCAAGTGAGGTCAGTGAAGGATTTGGGAGATGCTGCAAACTGCAAGCTGAGCAGGAAATGCTGCAGGGAAGGAGGCAAACATACTGCTTATTACGGACAGATCTCAATTTGTGAGGTGAACATGATGGTCAGCACTCACACAGGCTATTCTGCGTTCTGTTCCACAAGAAATGTGGGGACCTCTAGGGGACAATCCAGACTAACTTTCAGCTCTCTTATCTCTTTTTGAGTTGTAAACATGAGATAATTCCAGGGTATCTCTTGCATATGTCCTACATATGTCTCATATCTTTACACTGTGAACTCTGCAAACAGATACTACAAAGAATATTAAAGTGCAGCCCAGATGAGGTAGTATCAGGCTCAGAATGTACACAAAAATATAGAAGTGGCAAAAGTAGGATGAATACGGAAGCTTGCTTCTTCACAGCATTGTGATCAGAATACGGGTTTGTGTCTTTATTTAGCTGTCTTGTTTTGATTGCTCAGAAATGTAGGAAGTCTAAATCCATTTCCTTGATTCTTACAGTTAGCAGTTGAATGCCTTTTTTTACAGGTCTCTCTTGCATTTTGGGGCTAGATAGGTAACGTTTTGTGGATGCTTGTGAAAGGTGGTGATTCAGAAAGCCTTTGAAAATTATTGTCTGTGGTGCTGTTCAAAAGATGTTTGAAATCACAAGGTTTCTCTTGTTTCTGATGTTAGCTTCTATCTGGTTTTATTTCATGACTTTCATAGGTCCTTGAGAATTAAGCACTTCTGGCTATTCTGCTGGAATTGAGATGTGATGGGGTAGTCACTGTTCCAAATCACCAATTTGTCTTCACACCACATTTCTATTGGGTGTTTATGTGCCTGCCTTGGTATCCTTCACAGGCATGCCCTGCTGCAAACAGTTGAGCCTTTGTTCTGACCCAGTATGCTGTTTTAATGTTTTTAAGGTAAAGGTGACTTTTTTAGTGGTGGAAATGGGGCCATCCACCAGCCTTTCCTGACTTGACTACACAACTCATCGGTGCCAGCTTCTCTTGATCTGGCACAGGGAAGGACATGGGTATCACATCAAAATAATGCTTATTACTGAACATTTTGAATTCTTTTTTTTCTGTTCAGGAGTTTGGCTGTTGATTTTTGGTGACTCTGTAGTGCACTCTGGACTGAGTTCACATATCTGAGGTCCTATATTACTGGTGAAACTGCTGACTAACATTTAAATGTGTGTTTTACCCTGTCTGATAAACCTGACGATTTTCGACTTCCCTGTAATGACACTTTGTATAGCAAATGTTTTTAAAGCAGTATAATGTTTGCAGAGGTTAGGGTTTTTTGCTCTTTGCAAGAGTTGCAAACTATTTACTAAGGATATAGCCTCCAGTGTGGGCAGAGGTACAGTAAAAAGAGCCATACGTCTGAACTAAGATCCTCTAAGGAGGAAAATGGCTGGAAGCAGCTCAGGTCTCTGCATTGAGCTGCTAAAGTTGAACTTCCAAGTTTCTAATCAAAAGCTGAAACCAGATGGAAGTAAAATGTGAGGAGTAATACGAAAAATATGTTGCAGTGAAGATCAAATGAAAGAAAGAAAATGAAAATGTTCTCAACTGACTGCAGAGTTTAGTCAGAAACAGCTTTATAGGAGAGTAACCCTGTTCATACTTCACCTTTGTTTTGTCTCTAGGTGCACAGAAACAAAGTAGAGCCTTGTGGAGCTGAGGGTGTGCATTGCAGTATTGCTCATGCCAGCATTGAACATCTCAGGTTTTCTGTGTTATTAAATTATATTTAGGAAACTAACAGGCTTTCTTGTGATCTCTGAGGCTCTCTTTGCAGTATCCAGCTGAAAAGACAAAAATTGAAAGCAAGTGTCTCCTCTGCTGGTAAAATTTTGTTCTCATTTCTTTGAGGCAGTAAGATGACTTATGTGCCCTCATGTGGAAGAGCAGGAGTTAGAAGGATTTGAAGCCTCGTGATCCAAAGATCCAACAATTCAACAAGGAGAAGGGAATATAAATAATTAAATCACTCTAACAAGCAAGATGTGTCCTTATTCAGAGAACAGGAATACCATTCTTTCCTTCTTTGGGGAATACATGCACAGAAAAATGAACTGGGAGACAATAACATGAGTGTTGTCAAAGTATTTCAAAAAATAACTGAAACTTGTGCAGATGCCAAGGCTAACTTTGGCTGATTCTCTTTAAGGAATTTTGTAGAGTAGTTTTCCAAATTCTATTCATATAACAAGCAAATATACTTTAGATGATCTGCGTCTACATTGTGGGAAGTAAAGGCGATTTCTTGGTGATTTTTCAGAGGCCAAGAGCATATATGCTTTTGAAATACAAACTTAAATGTTATATGTAAATTAAAAGATGGTGAAATGTTAAGGGAAGGGAAAGGGGAATAAACGGAATAGACATCAAAAGTGGAACCAAATTTCAATTGTAAGAGTAATATAATGATAATATTTGGTGTTCTTTTGGACTACATGCCACAGTAGTGGGCAGTAGCAAGTTTCTTTGCTGCCTCTGTACCTAGCATTCTGTGTTTTGTATAAGCCAGTGTTCTGCCACTATTTCTATCATAATAACAGCACAGAGCAACGTGGACTGTGCTGCCAGCAATGTGAATGGGGCCTACTGTTGTTTAAAATAGGAAAAGGTTGCCCTGTCAGTTGAACAAACACCATGATTTGTTGATAATATACATTAGCACTGTTAACCTGTCAAGTGATACAGCTCACAGTGGTTGATAGCAGAGGTATCAAAGATATGACAGAATGTAAGGTCTATGATATATGCTGATAATAGTATAGGATATATGCAGTCCATGATAATGGCTGATTGTGATTCAGAAGGGACTGAACTCTTTCCACTGTTGAAGTGCATTTGTCTTTCCCAGGCACGCATTTCCCAGACTCCTGGTAGCATTAGCGTATCCTTAAGCCCCAGTTCATTTACAAAACCACAGCAGTTTTGCTCATAGTGCAGTGAATAGTACTGTATGTAGATTGCTTTCACTTTAAGCCTGCTTAAGAAGATAAAGATTTGCTTGAACATCCATGATCTGTGAGTTCAGGAGGCTAATAAAATGTATTACTCTGGGTTTTAGCTTACAACTTAATGAAAACAAATTCTCAGTTGTCTCTCAGTGAAGCTCTTTTAATGAGTATAAGTTAATAATGCACCTGCTAGCTAGAGTCTTTTTCTCCTGCTGTATTCCTCCTCTTTTTCATACATTCTGAGATTTGATGATAAAATTTTCTGCTCCTTTTCCTCTTCCTGTAAAAGAATAAGTAGCATTTCTTTATTGAGTGGCAAGATCCTATTGATTAGGTTCTTCAGATCTCATAGATCTCAGAACCCTAGGTGTTTTAGTATGTTCTTTTGTTTGGGGCTTAAAGTGTATCCAGATCTTCACCAGCTATTAAGCAAGTATGCTCACAGGCCTTTTTTCTCCTGTAAGAATCACAGAATGTTAGGAATTGGAAGGGACCCCAAAAGATCATCTAGTCCAATCCCCCTGCCCGAGCAGGGATACCTGTTATTCCAAACTAGTTGGTGAGAAGAAATGAGCAGACGCATAGGCTAGATTTATGTGTTGGGAATTGAGAAGGCAAAGGCTGTTAAGGAGCAGAACAGTAGTTAAGGGAGTGGAGATTCTGCATTTGCTGTCTCGTAGGTTTTTGTTACCAGAAATATTTTGGTAGGAGTGTTTTATCAATTTGGGTTTTTTTCACAGTGGAACAACTTGGGGCCTAAGCTAGTGCAGTGCCACAGCTGAGTTTCTAAACTATTGGAGACACTAAAGGAGCCATTAGTATTACTATAGAATTATAAGTTGTGATGGACATAAACTCTCTGCCCTCAACCATTATATGCTGTGTCGCTCCTGACTGCACAAAAGGACCATGGTTGGACTTTAGCTGTCCCAGCATAACTCTGCAGTGAATGGGGAGCAAATCTGTTGCAAGATCTGTAAGTCAAGTGTGAGTGCAGGTAGAAATGTTTGAGGAGGTGAAACTGCTTTGGGGGTGGACTGGCTATGCCTGGCATCCAAAGCCAGCCACTCAGCGAGTTCCATTTTTACCTAGTAATAGTGATTGTGTACTCTTGATACTTCCCTGTGGTGGTTTTGGTCACAGTGGTCTTGCTCTTCATCTCTTTTTCTTTCCTGTGGAAGCTATTGTATATAGGGGAATAGTTGCTTCTCAACCTGCTGGTTATGCTCTGGCTAGTGCAGCATAGCAGGGGTGTCAAGACCATTTTCCTGCTTCCAATTTCATAATGCATTTGTGCTTTCCAAATCCCAGTTCCCACGTGCTTGCCTGTCATATCTGTTCACTGAATGAGTACAGTCTTTTTAGCTAAGTATTTCCTAAGGGCTCCTGTAACTTAAAATCTAGCAGGTCAGGAGGGAGAGTGTTTGGCAGAGGTGGTTAAGTGATGGCTTCCTTTTCTAGTCTCCCCATGTGCCTCCTTTCTTTTTCTGGTTTCTATTTCTGGACTGTCATGATATTTGAGTTATACAGAGTTGAACCAAATGGTTGGTGTTAGGGATCATGACCATGACTGCACATTTGCTGGATGCTCAGTGTTTTTGGCCTGAAATCTCTTTGGAGCATTACTCCCAGTGAATAGGTCATTCACTCTAAAACATACAGTCATAGCCTGACATTTTAAAATGTTTTTCTGTAACCTTACTTTCTGTTAGAGGCAAACCACAGGCACATCTCTCAGGAGTGCTGTTTGTTGCAGTACTTTGTCTAAACATTTTCCCACTGGATCTAATCCAGTCTGGGATCGTAACTGTCGTGAGAATGCAACAAATCATTCTGGGAAGTATCTAAATTTGCCCCTATTGGTCAAAGCAATATTTGTGCACAGCCAGAACCACATGACAGAGGAGAGGGTACTCTTGAACCCTGTTAGTAATATGTGCTAAAAAAATACCAGAGCTCCCATTTTTTTTGTGTGAGTAAACCACAAAACTACTGTTTGCTAGTTTGAACAATCCCTGATTTGAACATCATTGGAAAAAAGCCAGGAAAGCAACTGGAGTTAGCCCAGAAACATTTTTTATCCTCGTAGCCACTTTATTCAAACAAACAAAACAACCAACCTCAAAAAAAAAAACCCATAGAAAAAAAGCCTTTTCAAAAATGTACATTTTCTTTGAAAGAATATTTCAGGGCTTTACAGTGATTGCTTGAGATGTGGTCCCTACATGAAGACTGCCAATAAGAAACCGTCAAACATAAAATAAATGCCGTAAGTGTACACATACTTGCTCATTTTCACTCCTGCCTCAGATCAGCATAAACCATTGTTCTTTTCCTATATGGTAACTTCCTTAGGTCTACAAGGTATCTGAAAATAGAATGAGAGCTGCTGCTGTTGAGGAACATTTCAAAAATGATAATAATAAGCTAGATCTTGAGCATAAATAAATTAGTGCATAAAAACAAAAGAGAAATAAGAATTGGGTGGAGAAAATTCGCTAAAACAAAATGGAAATATGCAAACTGCAAGACAGCCTGTTTGATTTTAAGTTCTTGGCTTCAACTGGATGCTTAGTAGTACAGCCATTTCCTAAATATGTCAACATTATTAATAAAGGCAGCAGTTTGTAAGTAAATACAGGGCTATGCTGAGACAGTGGCAATATTAAATTTGTCGAATCACTTTTTATGCTCAAACATAAGATCCTGCTAGAAGTAGTTAACAGAATTCGTTGACTTGTCTTCCAGTGTAAGATCAATGTCCAGACTGCTGTGAGTGTGTACTTTAACTGAAGAATGACTGGTTGTTATGAATATAAGGAATAAACTCTTAGAATCAACATCATTTTCAGCCTAGTACTGAAGATGCCAGGAGCAGTTCCAGTTTGCAAAAATCTCATTTTTTAATTTGATTACGCCCGTTTGCCTTTGCATAGCTTTGATGTTCGGAAGTCAGTGTTTAAGACTTGCTGCAGATGACAGCTGTGTTGGAAGTTATTAATCACCGAATGAGTCATCTGTTCACCTGCATTAGAAAACGTCTAAGCAGGTTGATAAAGTTGAAGATGACCTGTGTTTAGGAGAGATGGGATAAATATTACTTGTTTCAATTTGTCCCAAATCCATTGTAAATAAGACATCTGTATGTTAAATTCTTCAAAGAAATGTCTGGGGTTTTTAAACAAATAAAAAAATTAAGACCTGTAATGTCTTTAAAACATTGATGAAATGGAGGGCAATTCAGTAGTTTAGGTGTAAATTTTGAGGAAATTTCTGTGTTGATTATAACTTAAGTTGCTGGGGACACCATCATCTTCCAATTTCAGAAAGATAAATCTATTGAAGTAACATAATTAAATGGGAAGTGGTGCCTTTGTCAGTAGTGCTGAGCTTACACCGAGGTCAGCTACTCCTGGAATGTATGGCCTTAATTTTCATAGTGCCATTCTCCTCCTCATGCTGGTTGTGGAAATTGTAATTAGAGTAACTGATCCAACTCGGGACACAGCAGAAAGCCTTTACCTTTTTTCAAAAACTTTATTGCCACAGTTCTTCCGGCTTTGGGGACTCTCTTACAACAGCAACAAGGAGGAAGCATGAAAACTTCAACAGAAGCTTGTAAAGTGCAAGTAAACCAAACTTTTTTTTTTTTCCATATGTCAGCAATTAGTCATTAATTATAACAGTACCTTCAATACATAGTAAGCTGCGTTCTGTGTAGGTCACTATACTTAGGTGGCAAGGAATGAAGCAAGAACTCTTGTGGCAAAAGGTAGTTGCACGTTGTCTGTTTTTTGCCTGTTTTTTACTGTTCATGGATACAGTTGTGTGTGATTCTGTAATACTTTAATTGTAACTCTCCAAGACATACATGTTAGACGGCTGTTGAAAATTATGTTAGTGCCTAACTGTTCTGAATTTAGCTTGTCTAATAACTTGCTTCAGTCAGACATCTGAAAAGTTGTTTGCTTCAGACTAACAATAGCCCTTGCAAAGTTTGTTGTGTTTGGCTTCAGTGAGCTGGTTTGGGAGTGCACTTCGAAAGAGAACTTCAAGAACTGTTGTCTTCCTAGAATGAGAACTAGACTTTCATCATTCATCAGTAAACAGTCCCAGTTTAGAACACCCTTTTCCCATTAGATACTGCCTTTCCTATGTGACTAATCACCTAAATTATTTCTGTGATACTAAAATGTTCTTTTTACTCTCCTTGTCTATTCTGATTTTATAGTCTTAGGAAAATAATGGAGGACAAGGGACTTAAACTTTTCACATTCCAGTCACCTTCAGTTCTTCACCGTAGCTAGTTACATGCAGCTGTTCTGATTCAGAGTATTTTTAACCTAAGCCTCTAGTTTTACTGTTTACTAAACAATATTTATGGCTAAAGTTTCTTATAATCCTTGTCAGTTGACGTAAAAGCTACTGAAAAATTTGTACAAATCTGTCTGCTCATTTTTTTTGCTACCATAATAGGAAATTGTTTTTCACAGCTTTCTGACAAGTACTCTTAACTTTGTGTGGGAAAACAGAATAAAAACTTGGATCTTAGAACTATAGGTTTGACATAGTGGACATTGTCTAGTGAATTGCATACATGCTTTTGTTATTTACCTATTCAGTGTCTCTTTCCTATGTTCAACACACGCCACCCCACTTAAAATGTTATCCCATGTTGTCTAAAGCCTCACAGTGCATACGTATTAAGAAATTTAAGTTACAGTCTCTAGAACCAAAGCAATCGTGGTCATGGGTCACATGAACACTTTTTTCCCCTTCCTTTTTTAACTGTGCATCAAGTCAATACAAAATGGAAATGAATAGAGCTTGAATGTTACTGCAACATATCAAAATGAATTTTGGAAATAGTACACAGTTTAGCTCCTAAGTAAGACAAGTTCTCTTTTAATTAACCTGCAATAAAAGTCTTGTAATTTATTGGTTAATAGATCTCTCACAAGGGAATTCGGATTGTGCACATTCCTTCCTGCCACAGTTTAACTTGTTCTTGAGTTGGATTCTGCGCAGTAGAATTGGAATCTAACCAAATCAAGTACTTCAAGAGGAAAAAGGAAAACAACAAAATTCCGAGATGATGCATATGATCAGTAGCAGCAGCAGATGTGTTTCTCATAGAGATGCCAAGAGCATCTGCACTGTGTTTGTCAGAGGCTAAAGGTATTACCTAGGTTGAATGTTATTGTATAGCTTTACAACTGTGTGATTCATTTCTCAAATGATCATACTTTGGATCACAAACTGAAGGGCTAGATCTTGTTAAATGCCTGAAGAGGGGCCTCTAAGTATGCTGGATTATGTAAATAGAAGTGATACAAAAGAGACAATCCATGAGTCAGTGCATTCAGTACAGGCTTGCCTTTTCGAGGCAGAAGGAACCATCACACAGTAACTGAATTTCTGTATTAAGTGAAGCACCAGTTTGCAGAGTAACTATGGTGGATTTTGTGCTTTAATGCTGGCTGGCAATATTCTATTTAAAAGCCATGTGTGCCGAAAGCAATGCTTCAAAAGAAAAAGCCATGCACATTTAAAACAGTAATCCATTTAACTGATTTAGACATGAGCATTTTTGAGGACTTCTTGTTTTCTTATGGTGTAAAGCAAGAAAAATTTGTCCTCCAGAACGGTTTGGCAGAAGCACAATAGAAGAATCTCCTACACCACCCTGGTGACTTTAATTATAGTCAGATTGTAGTGTCTCATCATTTGGACAATAGGTAGGAAAACAAGGGCTTTCCTGAAGAAAGATGCACACAAACTTTGCAGCTTCATCATTCCTCATAATTTCTTGGAGAGTTTAGGGAAACCCTCTGAAGTGCTGGGGTCTGAACCCTGAGCCCTGAATTAAGGTTGACATATGGGTGGTTCCCACAGTCCTTCAAAAGGAGGGGATGAGTTTGCCTTTTGGCTTTCCTCCAAGGTGCTGCCGACCTTGTAGGGAAAGCCCTTGGGTAAACAAGCCCCAGGTGCCCTGCATTGGGTAAACGAGTGCCAGGTGTCCTGTTTGGGCCTAAAAGCTGGGACTTGCAGGAAGGGTGGGGTGTCTGTCTGCGAGGTGGATGCACTTTGCAGAGTTTCCCTGTTGGGGAAGGACCTCCTGACTCTCCTTGCAACTGGACTCCAGTCAGGTTTGGCATTTGCAAATGTGGGCTTCATGGGGGAACAATATGGGGCTACTTCTATCCTATATGATCAGCCTATTGACTTGGTTGTCTCCCATCTCTTCTGTGGAAGACTTTGTTTCTTTGTTTATTCCACCTATTATTGGTAGTGCTGTGTCGTTCCTGGGGTTGATGTCTATCATGTGTGATCTGTTTGACTTGTCTGTACCCCCAGCGATCACCCGTATACTGACTTTTTTGTATACAATAGAAACTAATTACTGGTTTGTTCTACTGCTGGCTGTGTCCTTTATGCTAGGCCTAGTAATTGGCAAAACACCCTCCAAAATCTGTGAATTTCTGATTCCATTGGGAAGCCTTTGGTGCTGTTTGAAGTCTGGAATGACTCAAAGGAAAACTCAAAAAACACTGAGGAAATGCTTACTAGTTTGATAAAGTAAAAATAATCATTGCAGGAACAGTTATCACTGGAAAGATAAGGATAAAATATTTTATCTGATAATTTGAGGCCAGTGCCTGAGATCTGCTGTAGAATTGTGCGTGTAGGAGAGAGATGGTCCTCTGGTCAGAGAACTCTATCCTGGAGAAATTAAGAGTTCTCAAGCAAGGCCCTCTACCTGCAGAGCCACTTTTTGTCTGCTGTTGTCATGCTTGGGATGTTGTATTCTGTTCTGTGCTGCATGTTAACCTTACCTTTTCTTATTTGAATCAAGGAAATATCAAAAGCTGTCAGCTGATTGTGCTGAGGAAAGCACATCTCTGAATGTCAGCCCCTAAGGTTGTGCAGCCAATGTCACCATTTTTTTAAACCATTATGGAGCTGTTTTGCTCTTCAACACCAGCCAAACCAAAGGAACATGCGTTCTCCTAATGAGATGGTGGTCCTGTCATTATTCCCTTTTGCTGTCTAAAACCAATAGATACTGTATTCTGGCTAGGCTGGAGGTTTGATAATTCAGTCTTGTGTTATTTTAGTTTCAACCCTGATGGATTGTGTTCTTTAAATATTAAACTGCTATATAGTGGTTATTCCATGTTTTGTTCCACTTTGGGCTGCAGCACTCAGTCTCACAGTTTCTTTTCACTTCATAAAGCAGCTTGGTTGAAGGGTGCTACTGAAGTGTCAATGTATGATCTATCAGGTCCAATGAGTGTTATATGGTGCTAGAGATGCCATATTAGAATAGCTTATTTGTAGGCATATAGAAGCTGACTGTTCTAGAGCAAAGAATTCCTCTAGAAGACAGCCAGAGAAAAGTGAAAATAAAATACACTGTGATTCCAAGCCCTGCAAGGATTTTCCCAGACAGTGGTTGTACTTGCTCTAATGAAAGGTGTTGCTTACTAAAGAAAAGCTGGCAAGGGGGTGGCTTCTACACCACTTCTCTTTAATCATGTGTTTAAATAAGGGATTAGATAATGAAGCAGCAGTGTCATGTAAGGGATGAAAGGAACCATATAGAGGAGGCATGACTGTTATGTATCCTGGCTCTTTTTCTGTGAGTGTCAAAATTTCCTGTGTGTATTGCAGTTGGACTGAAAATAATCAAGGCAAGCACAGTGAAGTATGACCTGATTGGAGGTCTAGGCGTTAGAATGGTTGTTTTGACGTCCCAGGCTTTTGGCATCAACAAAGCAGTAGGAACGATTGCATAACCAGCCGGATTTCAGACATGTCATTCCCCCTCCGCCGCTTCTCCCCCCCCCCCCGCCGCCGCCGCTTCTCCACCCCCACCCCCCACCCCCCCCAACAAAATCACCACTAAACCAAAACTGTAATAACAGCAATGGTGAGAGGATAAGTCCCATGTTAGGTGATGGAATCTGATTATGGTCCATACCTTCTTCATCCTTCTAGAGAACAATCAGTTTTCCTCCAGGCAAAATTTAGCCTGCACTCCTTAGTCAGACCAAATGAGCAGTAGTGGAATTGTTGGTGTCATGCATGTGACAGTTGGCATCTGGCAAGTCTGGTCTGATTAGGTTTTGAAATAATAAGGATCTTGGTTTGGTTTCTGCAGAATCTAAAGAGATTAATTTCAGATTCTTGTAATAGTGGCTATGCAGTTCTTCCAATAAATCTATTTCATGGCAGTCCCTCTAGGTGATCTTATTTTATATGCAATAGTTTTCCTTTTTCTTAGCCATAATTGTTTTCTAGCCTTGTGTTTATAAGTAAGGCCTTAAGAAGAAATGAAGGCACTTTATCTGCAGGGAAGCAGTGGGTTGTCAAGCTCATATAAATAACTGAAACTTGGTAGACTTCTTGAATAGTCCAAAGAGAATCTAGCAAACGCTGTGTAGCACTTCTTTCAAAAGAAGTGGAGAAACTGTGGGTACCAGAGGTACTCTTGAGAAATTAAGTGTGCTGCAAGCTAGCAGTTATGTTGAACAAAGTTGATTTGTAGAGGTCCCTCCTCACAGGTCCTTCAGTTATTGTCGCTTTGTACAAATAAGTGAGCGAGGTTATCAAGTCCATTCCATTGCAGAACATGCTAAACTGCATGTATGTTCAAACTGCAGCTATTACAAATGAAACTAAGTTATGCAAATATGGATGCACTTGTTCCCTGGGTAAAGGGGAAACAACAGCAAAATTAGCTGTTTTGGGTGCCTTTAACAGTGTTTCAGCAGTGTAAGTTGAGCTATGATGTCACCTGGCTCTTCTTTTGCAGTTGTAGTGTAGGTTTGATCATATGAGATCTCATTCAGAATCCAGGAAGTTCCTGCTGAATAGTAATTCTGTAATTGTATTCCTCTTCCCTTAAAATCATGTAAGAGAACAGATTTCCACCTTTTCTCTACTGTATGACCACTTAGTATGATTTGCTGTAGTTGCCATCAGTTTGATTTCTCCAGCCAACGAGTCTGTAACATTCTGACATTTAATCAGTAAACATAACACTGACATTACCCAGGAACATGGCGGGGGGGGAAAGGGGGGGGGGGGGGGGGAAGGGAAGGCATTTAAACAAGGCACTCAAGCTTCTTTGTACCTGACTGCAGCAATACAGAATTCTGTACATCGATCACTATATGAGTTGTAATAAAATGGAAGACTACCACATGCTTAGTTGGAGGAGGAAAAAAAAAAAAAAAAAAAAGAAAAAAGCTAATCATGATAAAGGACAGTTCCTGAAAATATTTACAAGCTGCAGACTTAACACAACTGTGTTGACTGTCACAGCTTCCCAAACAGCAGCACTGAATCACTGTAATTCCAGATTCAATTAACATTGGGATCGAGATCAAGTGTGAATTCATCGAATTGTCCTTTTCACTCTTCCACCTTCTCTTTTGAGACGTTTTTTACGAACAGGCAAGAAATGTCAGTAATACAATAGATCACTGTCACGAAGGATGAACCAGTAGTCTAGTTTCAGTATTGGGATCAACCGAAGGGATAAATGTGGAACAGATCACATCAATAACTACAAGACTAAATAAACCCTCTCTCCATAATGAATAACTGTTTATTAATATTTTATCAAGGTCCAGATTTCTAACAGTAGTTCATAGAGTGTTTGACAGCTCTTTGTCCCTCAGATTGGGTATTATAGGTAGTAGTACCTTGTTCTTGCCAAGAATGTGCTTTAAGGTGTAGTCAGAGGAACTCCTAAGCAGGCTGGATGTCGAAGGAATGTCAACATCCAAGAATGCTTTAAGAAGAGAGTCTGTCAGTTTCAGGGCTCTTTGAAGAAATGCCAAGTCTTACACGTGTTTGGAATTACCAAATGCATTCATGAGACACTTTCAGTTGCAGTTTTGTTATGTCAGTGGTAAAATAATGGCAGTCTCCATGAACCTGGAAGTCCTGGATGAGTAGCAGCTTTGTTTTTTCCCTAGTCGCATTGTGTCGTAGATGGTAAAAAGCACTTCTAAAGTCGATTGGTTACTTTTGTCCATTGCTTTAAGGCCACCAAAGAGCACAGGCAGGACTCTGCTCCAATTCTACACTTTGCTTCAGAATACTGTGTGTTTCACTGATTTCCCTCCATCTCTCCAGTGATGACTGGCAGGTGGCTGCTGCTGCTGTTGTGTGCTGCTGCTGTGTGAGAGCATCTGATGTCTATGTGATTGCACTATAAGTATTCCTTAGTCTTAAATGCCTCCTGCTGCTCCAGGACAAGTCATAATTATTTGGAGGACACAGGACAGTCAGGAGCCTGCTGCCTTCTTGACCTTTCAGATAACTGACTATTCATGCAAATATTGCAAATATGTTGTTCTGGAGAGAGCAAAACATTCTCACTGTAATATTGCTGTCCCACACCATAACCACCTACTAGAAGGGGCTGAAAAGTGGCATGCCAGTGATTATCAAGAGTGGTCTCTGTCTCAGTGCCTTTAATTTCAAACAGACTGGCATCATACCAGAAAGCATATCTTGCCTAGGTTTGGTTATTTCCACTGGCACTATTTGACCACAATACATTTTCTCTGGAGATCTGCTGCCTTTTTTTGCTGTTTACCTGGAGGAAGCAAATGTCAGGTCTGCTTTTTTCATTGAAGAAATCACTGTGCACAAGGGAACGCAAGGGTGAAAGTGTGCCATCTGGGATTTGGAAGAAACCAAGCTGAAAAACCCAACAATATTTGTTTTGAAACATGTTCTGCAATGGATAGCAGCTGCTCTTCCGAAGGAAACAACGAGAGAAACTGTAGCTTTATGCAGTGTGAAATGACTGAACACCCATCACTGGCTCCACCATGTACTTCTAGAGACCGGTGTCCCCAAAGTACAGCAGGTATGAGCATGGGGTTCTTTTGGGGCCCCTTGCTAAAACACAGCCTCAGTGATTAATTTTTTTTTTTTTTTTAATTTTCTTCTATCATGCATGAAAAGACTTGCTCCTGTGTCAAATCCCCATTGCCAAAATACTAGCCTGAGAGAATTTTCAAATTTTATTTATAAGCCACATGAACTTTTAAAATATTTGTATATGTATATTGACATATGCAACCCCATCACTCTAATATAGCTCATAAGTAGTAGATCCCATTTTAATGCAAAAATACATACATCTAGATTCTACTCATGTGCAGACAAATGTTCCAAAATAATTCAGAATGGATGATTTTTGCAGTGAAAATGATTTGGCAGTTTTAAAAAATGCACCAAAGGTCTTGATTAGAAATTTATCTAGCAACATGAAGAACTAGCGTTTCTACCAGGAGTTCGCTAAGATGATTAATTATATTAAAGATTAAAATCTTTATGGTTAGTAAAACTGGAAGTGAGTTTTGAAAGGTCTTTTTCAGTCGCTTGGTAATTGGACAAAACATTTCAATTTAAAATAGACATACAAGATTTTCACAGTAAACTGGCAGGTTTTGTGAGGAAAATTCTTTTGTTGTGGAAGAGAGGATTATGTGTGAAAACTATGTGAAAAATGTTCTCTTTCTGTAGAATGGCAAGCAAAGGTTGTTCGATGGCCCTGTGAACGTTTCGGAGATGTAGGGCTGAATGAGACTAAGGTGAATGTGTTTTGAAGGGTTCTACCAGTAAATAAACTGCAAAACACAAAAGGTTTCCCAAAGAGTTTAATAAATAACGAAGTTCTTTCTGTACTGTATAAACTATAAATATACCATATGGTCCTTTATAACTTAAAATAATTTACAGACTGAGGTAGGGGGTAGGAGGATGTTGTCATGGGGTTTAGATCCGTCTCAGGGTCTCCCTGACTTTCTGCTGAGCACACACACACAGGCTGTGTCAATTCGAATAAATCTCCAGGCTGCTTGCTTGCCCTCCATGGTCAGCGCTTTGACAAAGGTGTGTGTTGTGGTGCAGTAAGAGTTCCAGTGCTTTGCATCGATCCCTCGGCACCCGCTGGAGACTGGCTTAGGGTCCCTGCACTTGGTCTCAAAAAAGTACTGCTTGAAGATGTTGTTGTTAATGTTGACCTCTCCCAGCACTGTCACCTCTTTGCCTTTAATGTCTGTGGCTGTGGTTTTGTCCCCAACCCACATGCTGACACTGTCACACACCGAGAACTCTCCCCGATGTAATATGGGATGTGCAGTCCTCTTGGTCCTGGCAGTCCTGTTGAGGGAACCTGCACTGCTAAGAAATCCCATATTCTGTCCTTGCCCTGACACTGGGGGGGGCTGTGTGCTGAACAGCACCCGGGGAGACTGGAAGCGCCGCCTCTTAAAAACTTTTGGGTCCATGGTGATATTTATAGCTTCTCTTCCACCTATCGTCCAAGTAGAGCGGCCGTGGGATGTCTGTGGAGCTGTCTTGGGAATGTGGTGTCTGTTACTCTGGTGGGTATTGAGTGAGGAGTGTTCTGCAGGATACTCCAATGGAACATTGTCCTCTGACTTTGGCGCTGCCTGTGTGCCGATCAAAAAAGCTATAATCAGAGTGTAGTACAGCATGGACATTACGCTATGCACCTAGAACAAAAGAAAAACGTAATGTTACTGCAAGCCATGCTGACACAAATGGATGCCATTGCTGACAATAAATTTATAAGATACTCGGGATCATACAGATTTCATCAGGTATTCATGTGGGTGCCAGATGTTGTTCTTCTGGAAGAGCTCATTCAGACAGCATAAATGTTCTTAAAGCGAGAACATTAGAAAATAATAGCTAGATTATTATTAATTCCTCTGGTATTTGTTATTAGAACACTGTTTATGAAGCACTTATTTGGTGTTATTAATGTGGAGCCCATATGGTGACAGCATGTTCCGGGGAGTAAAATCTCTACTGGTTTTTGCAGCAACCTTTTTGGCCAGACCTGGTCTCTTGGCTGCAAATACCCCTCAGAGTAGCGAGAGTAGAAGCAGTCCCTTGGCTAAAAAAGCTGTCCGTTCAGTTATATGTCTGCAGAAATGTCGTCGAGGCTGGGATGGGGACTACTAAACTGGTACTTGTGGAAGGGGAGGATCTCCAGTGAACCATGGCATTACTGCACACTCAACAGCCATGCTTACTTGCCATGTGGACAGGCCCCACAGGAGCCTCCAGCAGCCTCCATTTATCCCATCTGCCCTTTCAGGATGCACCACATTGCTGATTTTGTGCAGATAAAGCCCAGGCTCCTTCCCAGAAGAGCTCAGGCATCACGAGTTGCGAGGGCAGATGGGATTTTTCCATGTTCAAGCTGCCTATTAGGGCAAATATGGGTATGGCATAGGAGCACTGTGGTTGACAAGCTACTTCTGGGTAGACATCTTAGGTGTAACATAGCTAAAACCATTGTGGCCATAGTACTGGGAATTATGTACAAGGAAACACCTTCCCTTTTTTAGAGTGCCATGAGCAAGAAGCTCCACAAGTGTCACTGCAGAGCGGATCCAGTGCCAGTCTTCCATCCGTCTGGAGAATATGCACATCTGTTTGGATGTGGAAAGGTATAAGACAAATGTCTAAAACTTCACTAAGAACAATTTTATGCTAGAAAACCAGCAGCAGTAATACCTTTTTAGGTAACTAGCATGTGTCAACTAATTCAGCCATATGTTGGGTTAATAAATCAGCAGGCATTCTGAGAATAAGAGACATTAAAAAATGATCTGAAATTGCAGTTAAGGGTAGACATTGTATTTCCTCTGTGATGCCTTAATAAGTAGAGACAGGGTATAAACAGAAAAAAACTACCAAGCAAGGCTCCTCCCCTGCCTCTTTGCCTTGTTTTGCCTGACATGTCTCAGCTGGCCCTGGATGACACTGTGTCCGGCCAGCAGGCAGGCAGCCACACACAGACTGGACAAGCAGGGTTTTGTGAAAGAGGAATCGGGCTCTGCAGTTCCATTGTGATTTCCCAGCCTGTCTTAATGTGTTTTCTGGGTGTGGGTCAATTACTGTTGAAGTTCCCCTCTCTTTCTGTTCTGCTTTCTCTGAAGCAGCACTAAAGCACTCAACCAAGGCTTTAGCTTTGCTAGAAGAAGATCTTGTGGAAAATGCAGAACCCTAAGATGTCCCATAGGACCTTGTGTGGATAGTCTTTTGGAAAAAAGCTGAAATGAAATAAACAGCAGTGTTTGTGGGGCTGGGCAAGCATTTAAGAAATAAGCAGGAGCCAAGTGAAGGTAGTGACTGAAGAGGGTGAAGATGCTACAGTCCCTGCACCTAGGGGAGAAAAGAAGAGAAAGGCCAAAAGCCACGTTAGCAGTTGTCTGTGCAACTGGAAGAACTGGGGAATAAATGATGATGATGAGAATCAAATGGCTCTCTCAGGAAAAATCCTTACTGTTCTAAAGCTACTTTAATTTGCTTAAAACAAGGCTGAGGGTTGCTGCTTTCCCACATGTTGCTCCTACTTGAGCAGTCATCATCATCTGTATAAGGAAACAGAGCTGGGTGTAGCTCAATAGCTTGGCTTTGCACGATTCAGAGAGTAACCCCTTGTTCTACAACCAAATTAAAATCAGATGGTTCATTAAGTCTCTAAAGAGTTAGCTTTCTCGACAGAAATGTTAATGGAAAAGGTTTGCAGAACAAAATCCAGGCGCAATTTAGACATGCCAATAGCAGCCGCAACCTATTGTGTTTATACAAAACCCCTTTTTTTTTTAATTATTTCCTTCTATAGGAAAGTGACATTGCAATGTCAGCAGAGCTGTTTCTGGTTTTGTGCTATACGAGATTCATTGCTCTAAAATGCAGCTACATTTATCCCCCTTCTCATATAGGAAGATTATTCCTTTAAGGCCATTAACAGAAGATCAGAAAGATCTTACCTGCTGCTGCTGGCTTTTCTTTTTTTTTTTTTTCCCCTCCCTATTTTTTTTAAACTTGCCTTGTTATTTCCTCTCCTTGTGGTAAACTTGTGGTAAAGCATTCTGTGGGGAGTGTAGCCCAAACAAAGACAAAATGTATTTAGGATACCTGGTAGTTTTCCTGTAGATTGAAAATTGAATCTTTTACTCAGTTAGTGAATTAGTAGAGAATAGAAACTGACAGATTAAAGTGGACTAGACTTGATGACAACACAAGCAAAAAAAAAAAGTTAACATTTAAAGAATAGGTACGTCTTAGACTGTGATGATTGTGGACTTTTTTGCTGACATGTGCAGGTATTTTACAGACTATTTGGGGGGTTATTTCTCAACTTAGTCACATACTTAGTGTCTAGACTCAGTTACTAACATAGTTACATGGTGCTTTCTAAAGTGTTCACAGTGCACGTCCAGTGCAGCCACCTGAACTTCCAGGGAGATGCACAGCTACCAATTCTCGTGCTGGTAGTACACGGGTATCTGTTTGTAAAATTGGCCACAAAGGCTGTCACAGGCATTTCAATGCCAAAACCAGAAAAAACTATGCTAAATCAGAAGATGCTTAATGAGAACTGTGACTTCTAAGCAGACCATCTCTCATTATAAGTAAACATTCCTCACAAAAGATACCATGTCTGGAGACAGAATAAAAGAAGATGGAATAAGTGAAAAATCCCATTTTAAATAGACAGTAGCTAGCTAGAAGCTAGTTTAATAAGTCTAGCTAGCTAGAAACTTGTTTAATAAGTCAAAGAACTAAGCTCTTTTTTTTTTAAAAAAAAAAAAAAAAGGTAATTAATGCAAACTGCCCTTATCTTCATTCTTTAGAAGACAGACCAATGATTTTTTAAGTTCAAGATGACAGCTCTTCCCCACTTGTATGTTGGTCAAGTGTCATTTAAACACTTCTTCTGGTACAGCTGTTCAGGCTACTTTGTGATACTGGTAATAGATTATTTCAGTCTGCTCTGAGAAGAGTATGTGTGTGTTGTGCTTACCTCCAAGTATACTGCACAAAAAACTGCTCCCCCAGCAAGGTCTTTATTTCATCCAGACGCTGAGCTGGGGTTGGCTGCAGCATGCCATCGGGCCAGTTTGACTGCATAGCTGAGTCTGGGAGTTGCTTATTCTGCGTTCCACTAGAAGTAGAAGTATTTGTTTCAATAATTAGCCAGGAAATAAGTGTTTTCAGTACCATTGATAGCAGGAGTACAGGGACAAATCCACTTGCTTGGCCCTCTGAACTGTGCTTTTTTCGCTGTTAACAGTGCAGATGTCTAAAGTGCAGTTTTTGACATTCAAGAGCAGCACATTGTAAAACAGAGCTACCTTTATTCATCACCTTTCCCAGACCATGGTTAACAATCCACTGTTACTGATCCCTCTTGGGCATCTTCCAGGCTCATGAAAAACAGGAGTGATGCAGTATAGTGAAGCAATACCTGTCTGAGCTCAGTCTGCCCGGTAGCAATAGACAGATGAAGGCTCAGAGCCCACAGCATCTTTGGGAAGCAAGTCTGGTTACAAGCAGAGGCACTGCAAGTTGTGTGCCAGCAAATGCAAGCGAACTCGGTGGCTACTCTGCTTGGTGCTTGGTTGTCTGGATTGATCTAAACAGCACTATCACCAGCCCCGTGTCCCTCCCCTTTTTTTTTTTTGTCACAGTACTTCAAAATGGTGCACTCCTGTTGTCAGTACTCAGACACACAAACCCAGAGACATTTGTAGTACCGGTAGGACATGAATCTGTCGATGTCCTGTCCACAAATCTGCTATGCACACGTCCTAATTATGCAGTTTGTGCCCCATGCTTTCTCTTCTTATGATGCCCCAAATGCTGGAAGTCCTTCAGTGACCCAACAACTACCACATGTTTTAGGCAGCCAGTGGAAAGTAACTTTTGTTTCTCCTTTGAGTTTTTGTCAGCACATTATGGTAACGTTGTCGGTGATGGTAATATTCCACATGAAACACCAGCTACTTACAGGATAGTTCTAGCCTCCCCCATCACTGCCTGAGCTAGGTGTGAAGAAATACAGTTGCAAAGTTGGCTGGACTGTTTTGTAGTAGCGTATTGAAAAGGAGTGGAGGGGAAAAAAAAAAAAGTGTGCAGCTCTGCACACTTGATTGATGAAACATCTCTTAGGTTGTCCAGTGATAGTGACAGGCCTCTAATGAGTGTTTGAAATATGAGTTCTGCTTGACCAATTTCATAAGAGACTGCTGTCTGTAGATCTTTGCTCGTGTTCTACTGTAGCTATGAGGTTGAAGTATTTATGATTTAGGCTAGTTACAGTGATACGAATGTGTCAGAAAGGTCAAAGAAAGCTCTTAATTTCAAAGCTTCACTCAAAGTCCGAGTATGCTATGTTTTTGCAAGAATGTACTAGTAAAGTAATAACCCTTTCAGTGGACTTTTGGCAATTTAGTAACTCTAATGATAGAGCTATAATATACTGGCCACTGCCAAAAATAATCCAACAACTTTTCCAAATGTTCTGCCACCCTAAGAAAACACTGCTTCAATTCCAGCTGGCTGTATTTTAACCACAAAAGAGTTTATTTTAAGCAGGGATTTTTTTAAAAGTTCTTTTACTGTCTTCTTCCCAGATTCCAGGTTGTGGTGGAATCCAGTAAATGATGCAGTGTTATTCAAATGATCCTGAAGATGGCATCTATACACTATTCCATTCTACCTACCATTCCCAGAGATTAATAAAATATCCTACTGAAGTAAGTATTTCTTCAGAATTTACGTGCAGGATTACAGACGTGGGGGTCTGAAATTGCTGTCTGTAATTTCTGCAGCATGCCCAGGTGGCCAAGAAGGCCAACAGCATCCTGGCTTGTATCAGAAATGAGGTGACTAGCAGGACTAAGGAGACAATTGTCCCCCTATACTCAGCACTGGTGAGGCCGCACCTCGAATACTGTGTTCACTTTTGGGCCCTTCACTACAAGAAGGACATTGAGCTGCTGAAGCATGTCCAAAGAAGGGCAGCGGAGCTGGTGAAGGGTCTGGAGCAAAAGTCTGATGGGAAACAGCTGAGGGAACTGGGGTTGCTTAGTCTGGAGAAGAGGAGGCTGAGGGGAGACCTCATTGCTCTCTACAACTACCTGAAAGGAGGTTGTAGCGTGGCGGGGGTTGGTCTCTTCTCCCAGGTAACTAGTTATAGGATGAGGGGTAATGGCCTCAAGTTGTGCCAGGGGAGGTTTAGATTGCAGCTTTAATTGTGTCTCAGTTTTTATCCTTGATACTTACTAGTTGCTGCATAGAGAATACTGATTAGGCTGTTAGCGCATAGAAACCAATGATAATACATAAGACCCGTCTGTCTTGTAGGTCTTGAGGTTCTTGGCTATTCTGCTGCTTCTGGTAATGTCTGACTAGGTAAAGTGAAGCACTAGAATTAAACTGGGCTATCAGTGTGGTGTTACTATCTAAATGTTAGTAGAAATGAAGTATGTTTGTCTGTAATACAGAATAGTGCCTTATTTCAATGGAGAAGACAGAATTGCACATTCACCAGGTTGTGCTAAAGTAGCTCGTATGCTAGTCAGAGAAAAGATAAATTAATTAATGCTCAGTTTGGCTCAATCAAATGCAGCAAGTAAATTATTTTCTAAATAAAAATGGGCAATAAACGTGCGCACAGGATGTTGTCATCTAAAGCATGGTACAATTTGGAATGTTGTTTTCTGTCATTCTTGAAGTTGTTGGTGTATTTTAGGGATGTGCAAAAAATAGACAGGATATTTAAATCTTTTTTTGTTTGTTGTTATATCTTGAATTTATGAAATGATACGTATGTCAGAAGTGAGCTCCCTAGTGCAAATAACCTAGTTATTCTCAAGTTATGCAGTCCATGCAGAAGGTGTGGAAGAACGAGGGCATAGGCTTGTGAGAATGCACATCTGATTTGCCAATTTCCTAATTCAGATTACAGGAAATAGAAGAAAACTAGCATCATAATAGCAGGAAATAATAGTTTTCAGAGTAATGTAGTAAAGTATTTGGTTAGACTTCTCCATTTCAGAGATGAGAAGTGGTTGCTTTATGCAATAGTGACAAAAGTAGTTGTTCATACTTTATAGGGTTTAACCCAGCAGTGAAGTTTGTGCAGTTCTTTCCAATGACACAATATGAAGCACGTGTGCTGTGCCAGCACTACTGGTAGACGGTTTGCAGCCAGTAAGCTGCTGCTTCTTTTCTGTCATTATTTGCAATGATTGATGATACACTTGGCTGTCTATGCAGCAAATGGGATCATGGAGGTCACCAAAATAATCAACAAGTAGTGTATTTTATCTTGCTGCTTCTGGCAGTAGGAGAGAAATGAGGGAGTCACTGCTGAAGGTGCTGTTAAAGAGAAGGTGTGCCCGTAGACATCTTCCTCCCTGAAATGTTTGAACAGGTATATGAATTGAAATTTAGCAGTAGCAATTCATGGAAAAAAAATCTGACACCTGAGAGGCCTTGAGGGGAATCCTTAAGCCATTGTGACTAATAGCAGTGTCAGAGGCACTGCATTTCAGCCTTCCCTCGCGGTCTTAGCTGATGAGCAAGAGAATAAGAATTTCTAATGGACTCAAGATGTCATTCCTCTATTATATCTACAGTGACTCATCCTGTAAATAAGAGCTTTACGTATGCTGAAGAGCCAGTTGGAAGCTACCTGTGTCTCATAGACTTCCTTTTGTTCCAAATGTCTCCATGTTCCTTTGAGGGCTTCTAGGTAAAGCAAAAATGCTGCCCTGAAGCAATGAGCATGCATCATGTCACCGTGATCATTGTCGTTACAGGATGTGCAACAAATACCCGCCTCTAGATTTCTGGCTGAAGTTTAGTCCAGGTGAGGGTGATAGCAGGAATGCTTGATAGCCCATGATGCATCTGTCCGTTTTGGGTACTTAAGGGAAAATAGCACTATGAGTTTTGACCTGCAGGGTGGGGATTTGCCAAATCAGAAGCCACTAAGGTTTTGGAAAACACTTCTTAGAGATTATTTTATGCTTACTGGTACATATGTAATGGGAATGGCTTATTTGCAAGGAGCCTAATGTTATCACGTGTATCCTCCTGAACCTGCTGGAAAAGCAGCCCCATGGAGAAAGACCTGGCAGTCCTAGTGGACAGTTAAGTTGTCCATGGGACAGCAATGTGCCCTTGCAGCCAAAAGGGCCAATGGTATCCTGGGTTGCATTAAGAAAAGTGTGTCCAGCAGTCTAGGGAGGTTCTCCTCCCCCTGTACTCTACCCTGGTGAGACCACACCTGGAATACTGTGTCCAGTTCTGGGCTCCCCAGTTCAGGAGAGACAGGGATCTACTTGAGAGAGTACAACAGAGAGCTACAAGGATGATCAAGGGACTTGAACATCTCTCCTATGAAGATAGACTGAGAGAACTGGGGCTGTTTAGTCTTGAAAAGAGAAGGCTGAGAGGGGATCTTATTAATGTCTATAAATGTCTGAGGAGTGGGGGTCAAGAGGAAGATGCCAGTCTCTTCACAGTGGTGCCCAGTGATAGGACAAGGAATAATGGGTGCAAGCTGGAACATAGGAAGTTCCGCCCAAAACATGAGGAAAAACTGCTTTACTGTGAGGGTGACGGAGCACTGGAACAGGCTGCCCAGAGAGGTTGTGGAGTCTCCTTCTCTGGAGACTTTCAAAACCCGTCTGGATGCGTTCCTGTGTGGCCTGCTCTAGATGATCCTGCTTTGGCAGGGGGGTTGGACTAGATGATCTCTAGAGGTCCCTTCCAAACCCTGGCATTCTACGAGTCTATGATTCTATGAACCAGTACATAAGTATTTCAATTGCTAGTGCCTCTGCAGAGAAGCCTCAAAAGAGGAAAACAAGTCTATTGCCCATTGCCTTCATTGACACTCTATTCTCACAGAGCACAGAGTGCCGAGTGAAGCTAACTGATGGGAGAGATCCAGCCTGCAGCAACAGGTGATGGTTTCTTGCAGTAGACTTGTGACACAGGACAGACAGAACTCAACTTTAAAAGGCCCACTATGTAACTACTGAGTTCTAAAACATATTCGAGACTTCTAAGAAAGTAATGTTTGGCATCATGGTACTCTCACATGTCGAATACACCCATGGGAATTTAGAGTCATCAATAGTCATCTAAAATGTGGTTTCCTTTGGGAAACAATATGTGATCTTCAGGTCATGATGGCCATCCCAGTAAAAACTTGCAATGGGATGCAGGTGTTATTGTGACAGATTGGCTGTCAGTACAGTGTTAAACATGCACAGAGCCACCCTCACAGAAGAGAAAATTTTATCCTATTGAAGATAACAAACTGACAGTCATTAAATAAAAAAATACAGAAATTGTCTCTGTCACAATAAAAATCTCTTCAAATACAGTGAAGGAAAAATGAATTATTGGTCGCTTATCAAAACTTGTGAGACATCTTTCTAAAGATAAATGTCAGAAAGCAGCCTTAGAAGGAGCATGTGAATCTGATTCTCCTGAAGTCAAAGACCTCAATGGCACAAAGCTGGTAAAATTAAGTGAGCTAGAAATAACAATGTTGGCTAGAAATAAGTTATCTTGAGCATACTACAGCTGTATATCATCCCTGTATTATCATCTATAAAGCAAATCCTAAAATTAATGATTGACATGTGGTGATTACTTTGGAACTTTCAATATGGACTTCAAACTGTATATATATTTTATAGGACTCGGATTTCATAAATCGTAATTCATTGTACACAAAGGAGTGACTAAAGATCTCGGGCACTAACCGACAGGAAAACTACTGCAACATAAATGGCATAAATCCATCCCACCCATATAAAGTTGGATGCATTTGAGATCTATGCAAACAGATGCCTCCATCCTACCCAGTTACCAGCCAGCGGGAAAGATTGCTGCTCACCTCCAGTTCCTGTCCAAACACAAGGAGTCGTTCCCTAGTTGCTGCTTAAAATAGCAAGTCCGTAAGAACTGCATGAGGGTGGGTACGTGACCAGTCCTTCTTTCCCTCTGCACCTTTCCCAAATGGATCTGAGCTGGTTCTGCCAAGTTTCTAGCTTGCTATATTTGGTCCTGAGGCTTTCAATATGAAATGACCAGAAATTAAAGAACTGGAGTTTCAGACCGTATGAAACTGCCAAAATCAAACTGGAATTCATATGGGAAAAGAAAGCATGAGGGCAATCAGACTACGATGTTGCTATCCTATCTTACAGCCAAAAGCAGTTAAGGCAGAAAAATACAGTATCTTTAAGGGCCAGTAAAGTTTTCCAACTAGTGATCTTATTCCAGCTATTCAGAAGGGAATATATCCTGATTCTTGTCCAAACCCTGATTAATAAGAACCAGGTGAATCCGAACAGCAATGCTAGCATTTAATTTTTCCTCAAGCTCATAATTTTCATTTTTGTTATCCTTTTTCACTTTTCTACCACTGTACAAAGAAATTTGAAACAAATAGGATTTTTAGCAATTGGACATGCATTGTAGTGTAATGCATAAAATGCGGTGACTCCAAAAATGAGTTAGGAAAGAAAAAGGAGCTGGTATGCCATGGTCAGATTCCAAAACATAGATTCCGTCATCTGTGACGTTTCTCTAGGTCTTGAATTTGGAAAGGAACATTATCTGGATGCTCTTTGTACTTATATATTATGGCCAAGATCCTCATGACTTTTAATACTTGATGCCTGTGTGTTTCAGGCTTTCCTGTTCTATTCATTCTTTACACTAAAAGGAAATTTTATCTTCTATGAATCTTACAGTGCTTTTATAACTATTTTTAAAGCCTCAATGATATTTTAATGGGGCAGGAATTCTGAAGATACAAAAGGGAAGTTGAAGTGTGTCTGTACTTGGCAAGTCAAAATACAGGAAGGATGCAGCAAAGAAGGCTAGAGTTCTGGCTGGACTTGATAAAAAAATTTGTAGATGGAGCAGTTCAAAATGACAGGTTGGCGTTTTTTTCCATTGAAACAACCCTTAACGATATAGACAGAGGATTGCAAAATAAAACTCTCACCTTATAAAATGGAGATGCTTGTGTGTTCATTAAGAGATTTCAGAGGTAGTGGAGAAATAGTCAGTAATGAAACAGAATATTACTTTGCATATGTAGGATTTTCCATCCAAAAAAAGTAAAGTCATTTTACAAACACAATCAAATGGCCCTTGCCATTAGCTTGTGGTCTATCAGTCAAAGCTACTTCTATAGCAAGTGAAGAATCTGAAGAATAATTTAGGATTTTTGCCAAGCAGTAGCTATGTTCCTTTTCTCTCTTGCCCCTCTCCCCCATTTTAAAAAAACCCAACTTCTAGGATACTCTTTCCTATTTCTAAATCTATATGATCTTCATGAGACGTACGGAATTCAATTGCCTTCTTAGTGATTGAATTCCCTCTCTAATGATTCACTTTACATGACAATACAGAAATTGTCACGAGAAAACTTGAATGAGAGCTTTAGAAATTTACTTCCTTATTTTCAGTGCAGTTGAAAATGGGTGTTGACCCCATGGCAGTCACATTCTGTGCCTACTTTATTGTAACTAGATTTAATTCATTTTGTGGAAAGCTCACATAAGGTATAGTAATAATACTTCTAATCAACTTACAATTTTAATATTTTTCTTAAAATCAGTATGTCCCAAGTTGAATGCATTAAAAAATACGTAATTAGCTGTTGCTCATTAGCGGTTTGACTTCTGTATTCTTCGACATAGCCTGTAAATTTGAGAAGTATATAATTTCTAGATGACTACTGGACATAAGCAATGGAGAGCAGTGAGCTGTGTCCTGCTATACATGAAGTGACATGCAAAGATTTGGGCAAACACTTGTGTATCTTCTCATTGTGAAGCCTGAGCTTGTTCTAAAGCTTGTAAAGATACATTGATGCTCAAACTCATACTCCACCTGCCTTTCCCATTTAATTTGTGTTCAAAACAGTTTTCCTTAGAATTCATTAATACTTCACTACAGACATGTGAAATAAGGTATTTTTTTGCCATCTGAACTCAGCAAATAATTTAATTAGGTGCAAGAAAAACTTTTAACTTGGAAGGCTTTTTAGTAGTTTCTGGTGACTTAAAAATGGTACTAAGGAGGTGGAAAAAGGGTTTTCTTTCTCTGCTCAGCCAGACTGTTTTAAATCTGGTGCAATTTTGAAATGAGAGGGTAAAATCTAAGAACGGGGTCTGCAGTAGAGCTGTCACAAAAAAATCTGGAAACACTGCCAAGTAAAGCAAAGTAAAACACAGAAACACTGGAAAAGTTATCAGATTGTGGTATCATCTATGTAACTCTTGTAATGTTCTCCAGAAGCACAAGTAGTTCCTAAAGGAGAAAAATAAGAGTCTCCTGACATCTAGGGTAGTTTACCAAGAAAAACATGAGGTTCTTACTGTTGCTTAAACCTTTAAGCCGTTTGTTCTAATACTGTGGCTCATCTGGACATGATCAGAAAAAGGAAACAAGCAAATAGGATTTCATCTTTGAGTTCTAGCACTTCAGAAGCAATGTTGCTACCTCATTTTCTATGAAGGGACAGAGCTGTTTTGTAAACTGTGGTGCTGCTGGAATTTTTACTCAAGTACTTTCATACTTAATATGTTTGTACTCTGTGCTTATTTAGGATTAAAGTATGATTTCAGCATTGGCATTATACAAAATGGTCCATATCTACATTTTTTTTTTCCTGTATGTTTTCTGTTCTGAACTGTTTTCAGTCTAGAAGATGATTAATTGAGAAGCTGATCTGCAGAAGTGTTCAGGAGGTTTGGGAAACAGATCCTATTTCTTCGCACTCCTTTATTTGCCTCGTTCTCCTTATTTGTTCATTGTAATTTTTGGGAGCATGTGTGTGCCTCAAGTGGTAGAAAAACTAGTGTGTTTTTGTCAATGTTTATAATCCATGAGTACCTTTACCCCCCTCTCTTTACCATAATCGTTTTGTGTACCTTTCTTTATGGAGCAAATGGATTAAAAAGCAGTAGGAGAATGGGATTACCATCCTCAAGTTCCGCCTGTGACTGCCACTGTGACTAAGTACAGTATGACTAAGTGGTACAGCAGCAAACACACAGGATATCCACTTGCACTAAATAATTCCATGAGGGTCAGACAGACCTGTGCATTCCCTGTCTAAACAGTACAGCTGTTCTGTGCAACGACTGTGCTGATTTGATAATGGTTCAGTGGGCAGCACACTCAAGGACCAAGCAATACATTACTGCTTGTAAAATCTCATATTCTCAGGAACTCAGTCCTGCCTCTGGTCGTGCCTATGTCTTGATGTACTCTTTTTCTGTTTCCTCATCAGCTCCAAGTGCCGTCTGCTCCACATGCTTTCCGTCTTGGGTCCTCTCCTTTATTTGCAAGTCTCCCTGCCTTCTCCTTTCATGCATTGAGACCAGCTGTCTCAGAGCTGCTGCTCTACCCAACCTTCACTGCAGTTGCACTTTGGACCACTTGTCATATGAAGCATCTAGTCTTTCATCTTCTGTGGAAGGTATTTACTCATTACTGTATTAACCCATTGCACTGTGACTTGCATAGTTGCAATGCTAGACAACTGCTAGCAAACACAAAGAGAGATGGTAACAAAATGTAGTGGGTTCTGTACATTAGCAACAAAATATAAATTCAGAAAAACAAATTCAAACTGCATTTCCTTGTACTAAGTAAGTACAGTGACTTGATTTAGGAGGTTACTTCATTCCTGTGCTCTGAGAATCTCATCTCTGCTTGAGACCCTGACACTAAAGCTATGAGGCCAGAAAAACATAGTGCAGACTTCTGCACTGTGCAATGCTCTGAAGTGCTGGGGTCTGAACCCCGAGCCCTGAATTAAGATTGACATATTGGTGGTTCCCACAGGCCTTCAAAAGGAGGGGATGAGTTTGCCTTTTGGCTTTCCTCCAAGGTGCTGCCGACCTTGCAGGGAAAGCCACTGGGTAATTGAGCACCAGGTGCCCCGCTTTGGGTAAATGAGTGCCAGGTGTCCCACTTTGGGGATAAAAGCTGGGACCACTTGCAGGAAGGGTGGGGTGTCTGTCTGTGAGGTGGATGCACTTTGTAGAGTTTTCCTGTTGGGGAAGGACCTCCTGACTCTCCTTGCAACTGGACTCCAGTCAGGTTTGGTACTTGTAAATGCGGGCTCTGTGGGAACAGCATGAGTTTGCCTCTGTCCTGTATTATTAGCCTCTTGGCTTGGCTGTCTCCCATCTCTTCTGTGGGAGACTTTGTTGCTTTGTTTGTTCCTCTGGTTGTTGGCTGTGCTGCATCGTTCTTGGGGTTGATGTCTACTATGGGTAACCTCATTGACTTGTTTGTACCCCCAGCTATCACCCACGTACTGACCCTTTTGCGTGCAATAGAATCTGGTTACTGGTTTGTTCTACTGCTGGCTGCGTCCTCTGTACTAGGCCTAGTAATTAGCAAAACATGCTTCCAGCATCCTGAGTGTGTCAGGCAGCTGCTGCACAAAATATCTGACTAATGCTCCCAAAGAGCAAAGATAGTTTGAACCGGGTCCGTATTTTAGCTGTATGGTGTGGGCTTCTGGGCACAGACCCAGTGAGCAGTGGGTGAGTAGGAGTTTTTTGTCTTTGTATTATGTCAAAGTTTGAGGGGAGGCAGCTGCTGTGAATGTTTTAAGATAGGTGATTTTTCTTCCCCACCCAGATATTTAAGGTGAAAGGAATTTAAGGTGAAATTTAAATGTGGGAAGGGGTTTATCTGGATCTTGAACCAGCGGCCTCTGGAGCCTGAGCGCTCTGCAATGTCCTTACCTCACACAAAGCTTGAACCACAATCAGTGTAATGTGCTGAGCAGTGAATGATGATACAGCTTGCAAGATGTCCTCCCTTGCTGGGAGTCTGCAGATATCTCTGACATAATTGCCTGTGTCTTTGAGCACAGTTCTCCTGGTCATATAGTTATTCTGAGCAAAAGGGCAGTTAAAGAGAAAAGTGATTGTAAAGAAAAGATCTGATGCTTTCTGGTACACTTGACTACTTTACACATGGGAATCCTTTAAGCAAAGGAGTTCAAATGAAGTTCAGGCTTCAGCAACCTCTGCTTAAGAACAGGAAACAGGGAGCTGGACTAGCCTGTCAGCTTCAGCAGTTCTTACAAATCTGCGTTTGGCAACACACTTGTGTTATGAACATTTGTAGGGTTCTTAGATGTTTATTTTCTGTTTTCTGGCATCATCTTGTTGCTGAATGCATTTTTTGCTACAGTTAAAAAGTATAATGAGGAAGAGCATCTCTTCCCTTTTAATTGTGCACTTGCATGTTTCTACCACTTTTTCTAGAACTCTCGTTCGCCTTGTTCAAAGTCTGAATAAATCTGAATGCCTAAGTTGCAAAGCAATGCTAATTGCAGATGTTGTTGCATGTCTTTACGCTGTTCACACTTCAGCTTTCTGCGGGGTTCACTGACTTCCCTGGTATGCAGAATTTGAAATGTGGGAGTTCTAATAATGGTAGGCCAGTACTAGAAAATTACTGTTACCTTGTTTACCTGCGTATTATTTTCCCTGCTGTCTTTTTATTACATTAGGTATGAATCTTTTTTCCATTTCTATAGTGAGAACAGTCAATAGATTAAATGTGTGAACTTTTGGAACTGGGAAGATGAAGCTGCAGTAGCGAGTTTTCTCACCCGACATTTATCAAAACAACCTTGCAGAAGCTGATTAAACAAAAACTTGCTTCTTAATAAGAAAATAGAAAGCTGATTAATCAGCTGCATCATCCTGCTCTACTTCAGTGTTGGTATGAGTGGTATTCCCTGTGCATCAGCCTACACAGAGGGAAATGCCAAACCCTAATCAAGATGGAGTTCAATCATATGTTTCAAAATATCACTGATGAGTTTTACATAAAATAAAAACTAGGGATATTCTCAGTCAAGCAGTTAATTGCTTCCTGAAAATTTATATTGTTCTTTGCAATAATTTGGAGATTTTTCACTAGGGCTCCCTCCAAGTAGAACAACTTTCTTTTTTTCTAGATTTACTTTAGGTTACAATGTGATGTACAGATTAACAGACTGGAACATGGCATCTGCCCACTCTCACATTCTTCTTTCTGAACAGTGCTGCAGTGCTGCCTTGTTTCTGGGACAGATAATGTGCAGAGCCTCTAGGGATTAAAACAAGTTTTTAGAAGCTTTTAGAAAGATGAATAATACCAACCTACCCGACCTCTTGTAGATATTACTACTAGTAGGAAAAAATGACACCTGGAAGCAAAATGGGGTATTTTAGAGTTAAATCAGTAGATTTTTCAGTTATTATTTTTAGAGAATTAGTCTCAAAAGGATATTTCTGTGGGTTTTGTTTCTTGTATCTATCAAAAATTGTTTCAAATAGGACCTGAAGACAGATTATGTCAAATTTTTTTGCAAGAGTTTATCCAGTTGAAAATAACACTGGTTGTTTAAATACTTGTCTGGTTCCTGATGTGCCCCAGGTTGTGTGCAATGATGAAAAAAATTATCAGCAGCAGATCTGTAAATGAGTCATCTTTTTTTCTGTGCCTCCACATGGTTGCACAATTTTACTGACTGGTTGCTTTGATGAATACTTGATATTTGTCATGTGAAGCTATTCCATCACATTTGTAATAACGGAAATTCTGAGCATGCTTAACACCTTAATACGATGTGACAGTTAATGTATTCATAATCATCTTGTGACCTAATAAGACACAATAGTCTAATTGCTAATCATATAAAGGTAAAAGTTACAACGCAGACATCTAGCTACAAATCATGCACCTAGATTAAACATTTTCTCATCTGGCTGTACTATAATATGTAGCACAGATGGTGCAAAGCAAGTGGTAGAACCTTAGGTAAGATCCATTATTACAAAGTAAGCACTTGCTTTCCTTTCTTGTTTGGGTGTTTTGAGGTTTTTTGTGGTGAAACAAAATGATAAGATTATGCCAATAAGGCTTCGCTCAACACAATTGCTGGAAATGGAAAAGGAAGAATCTTCCTTTTTATTTTATGATTTGTTGAATGATGGCATTGCTGGGAGAAAAGTGAAATACAGCTGACGGAAATAGGAGAAGGAAGTTAAAGGATTTTGTCAGAGCTCTTATTCAGGAGTTCAGTTCTGTTTCCTCTGCTTTGTGCCCTATCACGAGTCCATGCTGCATTGCTTCTAGAACAGGTAATTTGCAGCTCCCCTGTATGAGTGGGGGGATGGTGGAAAGGGACATAAATTCTCATTCCAATTTCACATTGGACCTTTTACTAACAAGTCAAACTTGTTACTAATTCACTCAAAGTTTATAATACTAATTTTCATTTCTGGTTTTCTGTGCTGGATAACATAAACAAGAAACTGTTTCTTTTTCTACCTTTATGTTCAACCCTGTGAAGAGCAGTGTTTGGATTTCGTAAAGAATCTAGGCACAGCAGGGGTCAGTCTCTTCTCCTGGGTAACTAGTGATAGGACGAGGGGTATTGGCCTCAAGTTGTGCCAGGGGAGGTTTCGATTAGATATTTGGAAAAAATTTTTTCACTGAAAGGGTTGTCAGGCATTGGAATAGGCTGCCCAGGGTAGTGGTGGAGTCATCATCCTGGAGATAAGTGATGTGGTTCAGTGGTGAATTGGCAGTGCTAGGTTAATGGTTGGACTTGACGATCGTAGAGGTCTCTTCCAACCAAGGCTATTCGGTGATTTAACTCCAATGCTTATGTACTGCAACTACAAGTTGTGCTCAGCTGGGAACCTACTGATGATACACGTGAGCTATCTGATACAGTTTTGGTCTTTGTGGTCTAGTCATTAGTCACAACAGAGAAAGCATAATGAAATGCATAATCCTTTACCCGCATAATTATGACTCTAGTTTGTATTTCAGTTTAGTGCAGATCCCCGAGCAGTGTGCAGGACAGAATGAGAACAATTACCTGAACAGAATACCTAAAGATATTTTCCCGTAGTGAAAAACAGTAATTGCATCTTTTATGAAATGTATACATTTGCACAGTAGGTGAAATGATAAGTGAACACATTCAAAAGTCTTTTGCACTCTTCTGCAGGCAGGACAGCATACCATGTCTGGACTCTACACATTCTCTAGCTCCACAAAAAGCATTAAGAGAAGTCCGATTTCAAATCTATATTTCTGTGTTTTCTGTGCAAATATTAAATAGTTCAAGTAACCTATTTGAAATTCACTGTCAATATATCATTTAACACTGCATGTAAACACATGCGGTTATTCATGTGGGCATGTGTGCAACATCATTGTCTCCAGCAAGGTGTCTGGTAGAAAATGGAGGTGAAATAAGCCTATACTTGTGTTCCTGAGGTTCTAACCAAACAAACCTATGGAAGCTTGAATAGATTAGTACAAAACAGAATAAATTCCATGGTTACTTAGGAATCCATTGCCTTTCTGGAGAATTTGAAAGTCACTAAAATCTAATGAAACGTAGCTGTACAAAGTAAAAGCAACGATCCCTATATCCACACGCATATTTAGTTCAAAAGAACTTGTTAATGTAATTCAGAACATTTGAATCGCCCTAAGATTACATGCATGTGTATTTGTCTTGGAGCACTTCACACTCATAGTGTACTTGATTCCTTGATCCGTAGAAGAGATAAAGAGCAATAAATTTTGAATGGACTATGAAACTCTACTAAATGTGAATTATTAGAAAGCGGGTTTTCTATTTGTTTCTAACTCACTAAAACCTTGGGAACAAATGGGCACAAATTTCAACACAAAAGCAGCATGTACAGTTTGTTTCCTAGGGACTTCCAGAAATGCAAGTGGAAGCTGAAACAGAATGCAATGTAAGTTAGCATACTTCTCTTAGCAAGTGCCTTATTGAACACATTATTTGTGGATATCTCAGTTTTTAAATGCCCAATTTTCAGTTCCTGGGGTTGAATTTCCAAAGCTATTGCACTCCCAAACTCCACGTTGATTTTTCAGATGCTTCAGAACCTACTAAGTTGGTCCTAAATATGACACACAAATACAGTGCAACCGGAAATTAGTAGCTGCTTTTGAAAAAATTGCCCTTTCTTTTGTAGGTCATCCTGCCCTGAAGCAAATTGTCCTATGAAGTCACCAATCTCTGAGCGGCAGCTGCCTGCCAACTGTGCAATGCAGTGGTCTATGAATTGCCGTTAGAAAGTTTGCTTCACACACCTACATCAGAGATGGCTATTCTATGCCCCCTTGACCATTATTCACGAAGGAAAGTGTCATTGTTGAAGGGCTGCTGTATTGAAGTGTTAATTTTCAGTCTGAAATACGAAAGCACCAGAAAAATAAGGATATGGACAGCTGCAGTGACAAAAGACATCCAAACTTGCACAGCTTGACAGTTAATTCTTGCCTGCTGACCTACTGCAGTTGACATGTCCTGCTGACCCTCTCTAAAGGCCACAGTGTAATAATTTGCATGATTAGTGAAAGTACAGTTCCTAAGTAGGGCTGAATTTATAGTTACATTAATCAGAATTGTGAGTTGTTCTTGAAATTTGTTAAACAATGAGTAGTTCAAATGAGCGATTTGTATGGCTGTGATAATGCATGCGCCTTAAACACCTTGCTGATCTGGGGCTCAAAATGTCTCAAAATGATCATGAAATAATGGACAGGAAATGATGCATTTCAGAAAATGCAGGCTGTGTCATTCACCACAGGGCAAATTGCTTTGTGAGCAAGCACAGGTCTTTTTTCACACCTGAGTCATCCAGCACATAAAGGCTTAAAAAAAAAAAAAAGTGTTTCAAAATAGAATAACACGTATTCTGTGAGCCAGAGCTGTGTCATATCATAAGTAATACATAGCAATGAGGTGCTTGGTAAATTTCTATCACAAACATTTCTGAAGAACTTTTATTTGTTTGTAAGAGCCTAGGTTGCATATGGTTGTGTAAAGAACACAATTAAAACAATAAAAGTAAATCAGTGAACCAGACCTCCAAAAAAAAAAAAAGTGTCAGAGGGAAAAATATGAAACAGTTCAGAATGGGGGAAAAAACAAACGTAGTAATTTTTAGACTAACAAAGCCATACTTAGTAAATAGAAAGTTGTCAAAGAAATAATCTGCTTCCCAGTGGTATTTATACTCGGCTGGTTTATTAATTGTAGGTCAGAACTGTCAGAAAACAGTCTAATCTTTTATTAGGTTTCTCAGCGGTTAACAACTCAGCTAAATCAATTTTTGTTGCATGCTCCTTAACACAGCACTTCTCACAAATATGGCAGTTCAAAGTAAATGACCTGCCCTGCGTGTAAGAAGCAGATTAATTTTAGCAATTAGTCATTCATTTCATCATTCATTCATTTTATTCTTGGAAGGAGCTTCATATTTGCATAAATGGTCATTATGATTTTGTCAATAATATGCAAACCAAAGCCCAAAATAAAGTAAAAAAAAAAAATAGTCTTACCTTCTGTTTGATTTTTTTCTATCTTTGTGCTTGAATCTTTTTCCACTGAAATCAATGGGAGTTTTGATATATAACAATTGAATGGGAGCAGAATCTGATCTTTTATTAGCATATTATTATGGACCCTGTGAGAACAGGAAATTTGATTTTGGAGCCAGGATCATAAATTAGGGAAAGAATTTTTTTTTTTTTTTTAATCAGTTTAATGGTCTGTGTTTCAGTGTTCAGTTTTAGAAAATTCCTGAACAAAAGAAGTCTTGAACTACATCAAGTGAGCTCGTTACTGCAGGTATGATTTCTGACAGTGGTCAGAAAATATTTGTAGGGACTGTTAGGCTGAGGGGAGACTGTATTAGGGTTTGGGTTGTAAAGTCCAGGCCAGGCAGTTCATCAGGATTTTTGCAATGTGTTGTCGATGTCTCACAGTTTCTTCCAGGGAATCCCACTATGAAATGTGGAAGCCATGTTCATGTGACAGAACTGATCCCAGTAACAGAAAATGTGAATCTAATAGATCTTGATTTGGGTCCTCTGATAGTGTCAACTACTCTGCCATAAAACCTCCAAGCATTGTTGTAAATGCAAGAGCCTAGGAAAAAAAGAAGAAAGGCTCTTTTCTAGGAAATAAATATTGCCTCCAAGATAAGGAAGAGTCAAAGGTGTTTCATGCATTGAACAATGGCACAGGAAATTCAAATGGTGCTACAGAAGCCTGGCAGTAAAGCCATCAAGCATGTTATTTCAAACTGCTTCATGCAGTCATTTTAATTTTGGATTTATGTAATATGCCAGAGAAGTCTCTTTCACGTATATATGTAGGGCCTGATTTCTACATGCATACAGCGATTTTCATCTTAGTAGCTGTATGCAGACTCAAAATATTGAGCAGTGCTTTACATATATTCTCCTGCTGTACAGTAATGGTGTAATTTAAGTGTCTTTCACATGAATATTGTCACACAATCATCATGCCTGAAGGTACTGTCAAGTTGGTATGGTCAAGTACTGTATCTTTTAGTCTCTCATTCTAAACACATGAAAGCAACTGTGCAGTGTGGTGTTCTTGGCTATGCTTCGTTTGGAGCTAGTGCATTCAGAGACATGCTGACAAGTGAATTGCTGTAGTCAAATCTGTATATCCTTGGTGACTTCCCAGCTCTCTGCCAATGCAGTCAGCATCTTATGTCTTCATTTGTGTGTCCATTAAATGTGATTTCATCCCATCTCCTGTGTCCCCTTAATTGTTTACAAGTACCAGGTGTTAGTGTTCCAGTACACGGTAATCTCAGAGAAGCAACATTTGTGGGCACAAAATCCCACTTTAATGCACAGAAAGTTCTGTATAATTGTAGTGTTTCTTTATGCCTGCTACAGGCTGAAAAACACAGTTAATTGATCAACAGCAAGTCAGCTACAGTTGGGGACAGGTTAGCAAAATCGGGTTGATACCTCGCATCTCCACCTTTCAACCTCGGAACATGCTGGCAGTTCTTGGCATTCAGGTTTCACTCTTTGCATTACCATTCTCTGGACTGTTGCATTTTGCAGGGCGATGCAGTGAAAGGTACATTGTCAGTGTAATTAATGAGGTTATATTTCCATGCTACTTTTTACTTAGAGGTATAATATGTTTAGTGAAAGCAGTTAGAAAATATTTGAGTTCAATAGTGAGTTTCAAATAAGGTCTCAGCTCTGCAAATAAACAGGCCACAAGATATGAGATGAAATTGTATTTTCCCATTTGCAGTATATTTCAGTGAATTTCACAAGATCAACCAGTTATGTACTTGCGTGAGCCTTTCTCCAGTATCTCTGCCATAATCTATTTAGACATCGATTTGCCTGAATAGCTGTAAGTCTCAGCATCAAGGTTTTTCTGTAGTGGAAACTTACATGAACACATGCCTACAGCTAATTGAACAAAAATCAAAATAAAGAATGCTCTCTCTACCTTTTGGTTTTGCTAGAGTCACCATTCTATCATCAGTGACCTAGCAACCCATAATAAATATTACATAGTCATCTTTCTTCTTGCCAGTATAGGTCAAGTATTTGACAGGCTAAAACACTGAGGAGAAGGCTGCAGTGTCTGTACTAGAACTGAGGCTCATCCAGGTCAGTGTTCTGTTCCCTGCAGTAGCTAAAAATGCTTAGGGAGCGGTGTATGAATAGGGCGACCACATGGTGATCATCTCCTTGGTGTACTCTCCCACTGAGCAGTCATTTTTTTTTTTTTAATCACAGATTTACTGAACCACAGGTAGTGTCTTTGCTTTTATTATGTCCGATTATTTTCCGAACCCCTGCGAACTACAATATCCTATGGAAAGGAATTCAATAGCTCAGTTATGCATGGAGAGAGGAACCACCTTCTTTTGTTTGCCTTGAACTTGCCACCTGCTAGTTTGATTTCCCACTCTTCAGTTTTTGAACTGGGAGACAAGACAACAGCCATTTCCTTTTAAATATCTTAAGGACAATTATGACTGTAAATATTCTTGTTATACCCCTCCTCAGCCATCTATTTTCCAGACTTAGAAGTCATAATCTATCTAGTTTCTCTAAACATGGAAAATGTTCCAGCCCTTTCATCATCCTGCACCTTTTCTTGTTTTCCTGTATTCTTTTTCTGATATGTAGATGATGACCAGAACTACAAGCACTGTTCAGGATGTGGGGATAGTATAGGTTTATATCGAGGGTCTGAAATTTTCTTTCCGTCACCTAAGTTACATAGCTTTAGTATTAGTGGAACCGGGCAGATAAGAATGCACATAACTCACATTAATAGATACTATGATCTCTTGGCAACAACAGAAATGATCTTGCTTTGCTTGGCCACATAATTTTTGGTATGAATACACACACACACAAATATTTAATGAATTTGGCAGAGCTGCACAAACGGAATTATGTCAAGAAAACAAGCCATGCGCATCCCATAGGACATCTATCCCACAGCGGGATACTACGCCTCTGTCATGGAAATGCTCTTAAATACGTTGGCCTCTGTGGCCGGGCTCAAGTCAAATTCAGCATAAGAAGAATTTCCTTTTTGCTGTGAAAGAAATGCAGTTGTAGTAACATTGTTAGATGACCCTTTCACTTTCTTTACCATGAGGCGAGTTCCGTGGGAAGAGGTGGTGTTTTATGTTTCTCCAAGTGCATCAGCTGATCTAATAAATGTTTTAGTTCATGATTACTTTCTGAATAAGCCCTTAAAAATTCTTTTCATGAGAGGGCAGTTGCCAGCAGAGGTCACCGCTGCTGTAGCCAGTTTGAAAGGAGTTGAGTTTCACTAGGTTTTATTGGACTGAGATTTGAAGGATAGACAAATATTTCTAAACCTGCCAGTCCGGCACTAACTTTTGGTGTTACAATATTGAATATTTTGGAATGAAAGCATTAATTTTATTATCTCTTTATTTTTTGTGAGCGGAGTTCTTAAAATATAGATTAAAAAACCATCAGGATTATGTTAATTTGTTAAAATTACCATTATTATTTTCACAGGCCTTTAATACAATTAATGCTAATCAATATGTATTTAATATTCTGTGTAGTCCTAAAAGCATATAGTAAAGAAACAGAAAAACAACAGAATTTGCAAATAAAGGAACATTTTTATATGGCCAAAGCCATGGAACAGTAGGGGAATTTATGGGACGTATTCTGCTGATTGAAATAACTTCATTTTTAAGTGTGTTCTGTCTGACCATTGTTCTAAGTATTCCCTTAAAGAAAGACATTTTACACTTGAAAATGCTAATGTGAATACATATTTTAAGGATTTTTCTAACCTGACTTCTTAAATTAACATCTTACGGTGATTACTTAAGACTGCCTAGTTACTCTGTGTAACGGTTGTTTACTTAGCATAGGGGTAAGAATGATCCTCTGTGCTTATTGTACCTCTCCACTAAACTTACAACATCTGAAAAGATAATTTAAACTTTTGATTGAGAAAATGGACACCGCTTTGCTAAGAGGATAAGAAAAAGAAAGCTACAATTACTCTCTTTACTACCTTATTGTGAGCCTGACAGATCCTTTTAGGGTGAGTGGCTGGGATTGATCAAGATATGAAAACACTGTTACTCTACTGAGCAGATTTGTCAGGAGGGCTTCTCTCCAGACCTTGCTGAGATTTGTAGAAAATGATTCATATATATAATTATTAATATATTTAAAGGCCAAATCTTTCTTACCGTACTCATATGAACATTCCAGATTATTTGGTTATTCATTCTGTCACTGTAACCTCTTTGTGAAAGTGTAGAAAATATTGTAACCTTCTGAGTTTCAGATAAACGTCTGAAATGGTAGCTCTCAGCGTTATTTTAAAAAGCCTGTTTCCCATACCTGAAACAGCTCAGAAGTGCAGAGTATATGCATAGAGGCAGGTTTGCTTCCTCTCTATCTTTTTGCAGATAATTGTCACATTTTATTTTGGCTTAGCAAAAAGTGCCCAAAAGACTTTATTGCGATACTCTGATGCACGAAAACACCCATAAATTATCTGTCTAACAGTTACAATGCAACTTTGAAGATGTGACAACTTGGAAAAACCAGCCTGACAAGCACGCTGACTTTCGCTGTTTTTCTAAAACTTCATGAGCATATAAGGAGAATTTAAAGTGAAGAAAGCAACTGAAGCACAAACTCTTTTTCTTCTCAGTTCACAAATTCCCTCAGTCTCCCTGACTGGGGTCCCCATTTTTGTCTCTTGACTAGCGTATCAGATAAGACAGTGTTATCGCCCGGTATAAATCAATAAACATTTTCAGTTTCATCCTGTCACTAACAGGCAGGCAGCAGGGAATTTGGCAGCTTTTCCAAGTGGACATCCTAGAGGATACACAGTCTTTAGTGAACTACTGCTCAGGTAAAAGGTTTCTGCCTTGGGCCAGTCATGCTTTGATTTATCAGAATTCCTATTTATTTATATCAGTAAAGAAAGAAAGGAGTCCTTATCTAGTATATTCAGAACAAAGACAGTAAGGAATTTTCATATAGGTGTAACTGCTAAACAATCCAAATAAAGCTAAGTTCTCATATACGTGGATAAAAAGAATAAGCATACTTAAGTTTTTCTGAGCTTAAGCTTTTCTTAATAAAGCTGTTTTTCAGGTTTTAAGCTTAAACACAGATGCTTTATGAACACTTTCCAGATGTGCATGCAGTTTAACCTGCATTAGTAAATGCAATTTTCAGTTTCATTAGACGACGCTTTTCTTGCATATGCTATTTTTAAACAATGAGCACTCCGTATTTCAAAGACATCTGATCTGTTCCTCCTCAAGAGAGTGAAAATCACTGTACAGCAATAACACATTGGCTAATTTTGAAGATACCAAACTTCCACAACTGATGCAACAGCCACATTATTTGCTTTGTGAAAACCGACTGCTGTGGGGTCACTCACCTCAGAGCAGTATCGCTGGACACCGAGGGTACAGGGAGTCTTGAGGGCTGTCTGAGCTGTTTTGTAGTCTGTAACACCCCAGTCCGTGGACTCTTTCCCAAGCCAGAAGAGCCATTCACATTCCCTCTGCCTTTCCAGCCTCATTCACTGCTCTCAGGGCTCAGCTAGCTGCACTGACTCACAGAAATTAAGCTCCCTCTGGGTCCTAGTGCTGTAAACGTGTGGGAGCTGCACAGACTCGTAGGAATTCAGCCTTTGGCTTGGTGCCTAGTCCATGCAGTGATGCACAGATGTGCAGTGAAAGTTTCAAAGCGTGCACTGGTTGTATGACTGTGCATTCATAACGCTGAGGAAAACCTCCAGCTTCCTGATTCCGCTGTGAAGAACTGAAACCCTCTTTAAGGGATGTTATGTCTTTAGCCTTTCTACGTTGCATCTTAATCTTTGCACTCAATTTAAAGATGAGAGCTCACAGAAAGAAATTCCAAGCTCCTTGATGAATGGGTCCTTCTGAAAATCATCTCTGGATCCCTTTACTCATGTCATCAGTCTATGAACAAAAATATGAGAACACTAATAGTTAACTGGTGAAGCAGTTGACTGGTTTCCCTGCAAAAATTGTGCAGTTCCTATTATCAGCTGTCTTTAACAGGGGTCAGCCAAACACTGATCTAGAGTAGCAAAGAAATATTTGACCCTAACTTGGGGCAGAGGAAAAGATTATATAAGAGCCCTTCCAGCCATAGTATTTTGTGTTTAACATGCTTACTGTAACCAACAGATATGGAAATGTTTTCCATTATGTTTGTGGAGGAGGATTAAGTACTTTTTAAGCACTGATAAATATAGGGAAGAAATGAAACAATGTAAAATTTCATAAGATACCAAAAAAAAAAAAAAAAAAAAAAAAAAAAAAAAAGAAAAAAGGTTGGCTAAAAAGTCTACTCTAAAAAAAGTTGGCTAACTATGTAGAGAATTGTGAAGCAGCCCCTTAGAATTTCATAGTTCTTATTCTGGCATAGTGTAACCTTTGTGATTACATAAACAAAAGGAAAAAAATTTAAATCATCCTCCATTGAAAAGCAGACCACTACATTTTATCTATGTGGAAATAATCGAACATTTTTTTATTTCATCCAGAAGAGGGCAACCATCTGGAGAGACTTGTCCTTAAAATCCTTTAGGGAAGGGAAGGATATGTGGAAGGTCCTACATAAAGGCATAGAGCAAGAAGGCAAAGTAGCTTTCAGATAGTAATGTTTCTTATTTGCCACATGGATATGCTGCTTTCTGAACCTGATGCAAGCATATCTTCATATTTTAATAAAAGTAGTGGATAAACCTTAAAGTTTTTTCCCACAGTGCCAAAGATAACAGTAGCTTCGGTGCTAGATTCTCTCTTGGAGGTGGTGTGTATTTAAAATTGCCTCAGATGTCCTTAAGGAAATTGCAGCACAAAATGCTTGATGCCAGTGCAAAAATTACCTTCCCAATTTGCCAGGATTATGCAGGTTGCTTTGTTTTTCTAGAAGAAAAATGCTTAGACATGATAGTAGTCACAGGCCAAACCATGATGTCTTCGTTTACACGGCCAGCCATCAGAGTTTTTGAAAGTTTTGCCTATAAAACTTGACCTCGGGGTTTGGCTTTAGCATCATATTTCATTGCAGAAATGCCAGGCTATTCTTAATATATATCTTATATATATGCTTATGTGGTATGTTTAGGATTGTTAGAGGGCTTGAGGACTGCGGGCGGATTTCTGCTGGAGTTAGCGTCTTTTGTGCTGCTCAAAGTCTCAGGGAAGGAGTTTGAGGAAAAGTGGCTGGACTTTTCTGTTTAGAAGCAATGCTCTTTGAGGAAAAAAAGGTGCCTCGTTTATTTCTGAAATCTTTGTGGGTTTGGAGGTAACACAGGTGAGTACAGCTGATGTTCCTAAAATCTTGGTACTTCAGAGAGATGTTGAGTCACTAAGAAAGGGACCTGCAAAGCATCAAGCAGTTTTCAGAGATCTCATAAAAGTATAGGGGGATGGGATGAAGTTAACAAGTTTTATTTTCTTCAGAGACACATATACACAGGTGTGTGTGCAAATAGTTACATTCAGTACTTCCTTGTAATACTAAGCCTTTACACAAGAAGAGATGTATCAAAAATAACACACTCTAGCTGTCCTGGAGGTGCTTTGATGTGAATGCAGCAAATGTTTCAAGCATCTCAGTTGAGGCATTCAAAGTGTAAGACAGTGTCTGTTTTTATCTAAAAGAGTGTTTATCATTTCCAGTTTTAAAAATTTTCAGAAAATAGAACTTTGTTATCCTGTGTAAACTTATCTGAGAGCTCTCTTCCTAAGGTTAAATTGAATGTAAAGCGATATTGAACTTTAATACTCAGCTAGAGGAAGCTTACCCATGTTTGGCTAAGTTAATGAAGTTGGAAGGAATGATTACAATGCAAATTCTCTTCTTCTTGTAGTTACAAAAAATGAAAAAGTTGATACAGGAATTGAGTGGTCTATTTTGTCTTTGTTCTTTTGTGTAGCATTGTTTTATAATATTATGTGTGTGGTAGAAGTTACTAGAAAAAAGCAGAAGCTCACTTATGGGTAATGACTAAATAGGTCAGACAAACACGTTCATTACTGATTTACTGTAGGACTCAGTCTCCTGTAAATATTTTCTTAACTGTTTCTGCCACATGGCTTCACAGTTGAGTCGATAACACACAGAATGTAGCTTGGGTGCGTCGAAAAATTGATCTGTGCGCGATGCATTTCCAATACGCTGCAATTCACACCGAGCAGTGATTAGTAATGTTCATTTACGGTGAATTATGGAAGTGATTTGCACTAGTCTTTTCTTTCTACTTTCGTTAGTTATGTAGTGCACAGTAGAAAGAAACCATTTTACTATAAATGAAAACATCCCAAAAGCTTGAGCCTGCTAAAAGCAAAATGTCTGTTGATTTGTTCAAGTGCTGTTACAGAGAATATGGCAGTGACAGTGGCAGTGACATATAGATAGAGCAGAGCTATAACGAAAACTTTATATTACTCTTCAGACTCAACAGAGATTTTGCCTGATAGTTGTTTGGAAAGATATAGTAACTACAAATATTCCTGGAATACACAATGCCTGCACTTCTGTTGGAATATCTTTTTTATTAACGCTCAGCTATTGGTTGGCAGTGAGGATCGAACGAGAGTGTATACGCTATTTAAAATATTAAAGGATCTGTGGATTTTGAAAATCAGCACTCAGATGTTTATTCCATGCTCTTATGTGAAAGGATAAAAAGTTTGAAGATATTCTGCTTAGTAACTGCAAAGTTTTTTCTCTGGACGTAGCTTTTTGTACTTGGCTGAACCAGATCTGGGTTGAAGACTGAGTTCTCCTTGGACACCGTGAAGAGTTTGTTAGTAAGAGTTCACTAGGTGTGGACTTCTGTATGTCGTCTCTTTCTGTGGGCAAAAGCACCTCTGATGCAGTTTTATAAGGAGCACACATGGTCTGGTGTACCTTTTGTATTCGTCTCTGTGACGAGAGCATTTCAAGAGCTAGTAAAGTGCATGCTTCTCCTGTTTTGGGGTTAGGTGGTTTGGTTTTTTTTTTACTGGTTATATGCTACTAATAGTGTGCTTGCATTAGTCTTTCTAAGATCCACAGAGTCTGACAGCGGTATCCTTTTTGGCTGGGGGGGTGTGGGGTATTAGCACTGTCAGTGAAGCTCATAGCTGTTTAAAGACTCGCCCAATACCAGCATGAAATGAGACCATTCTTCAGGAGGTTTCGACATGCCACCTGTTGCTGGATAGCAAGGCTATCATTTGCAGATTCCCTGAGAAACCATGGCTTCCAGCATTGCTCCTCTGCTTGCTGCAAAGGATTTGAGACCAGAGAGGAATATAATCTCTGGTGCAGAATGACTTCTCTCTGCTCTGATCTATGAAATAACCTCATGTTTTCCCTTCTTGCTGTTGACCGCTCTTCTACCATGCTCTAATAGAAACTCTGTCTCCATGTCGAAGTCTGGCTTCATCACATGTGCATAATGCGTGCTGAGATAATGGGAATAATTTGCCAGTACCACCATACTTTGCTCATGACCTTTGAGAGTTAGCAGCTGCTTAAGAGATTTTATATTCACAGGGGATGAGTATTATAATCTGATCCTTTTTGCCGTGTTAGTGGACAAATGACATATGATCATATCAAAATTTTTCCTTCTTTCAGGCTTGCAGTACTGTACCTTCATATACAGCAGCAGGTCTCAGTAGAGGCACAGGCACATTGAAAACAATCTGACCTACAGGCAGAATCCCCACAAGGCACCATGTTGTGTTTGTTTTTAAGGGAGGCTTCAGTGGCCGTGAATAGCAAGCGGCTTTGGAACATCACAGGTACTATGAGCAGTGTGCCAGATTCTCCCACAGAAGTGTCTTCTTTTTTCAGTGTGCTCCAAAACATTTCAGGGTGCCCCTTCACCTTCTGTCATGAAGTAGACCACAAGCGGAGAACTTGGTGCTATCAGGGAAGGTTGCCTTGCTGCTTAAGCCTTCTGGAGGAGATGGGACAAACACTTTGGTATTTAAGTTGCTGGAATATATATATATATATATTAGACTTTTCATTAAATACCTTTTCCTGCTCTTTGGTCTGAGCATGGTCATCAGAGGTCCAGCTTGCCTGGCCACCTCTTTTTCTACAGACACATTGCCTAAAACTTCTTTTTCAGGGGCACCAGTTTTGCTGAAAGTTTATAAGAGAATATTTGTGCCGCAGACGAGGAGACTGAAGTATTAACTAGCAAAATTTAGCCAAGCTGTGGAGTTGAGGTACAAAAGTAATTTGGTAAAGTTAGTGATTACTGTGTGATGACAGGTATTACATTGCCACTTTAAAGTTCATCTAGGATTTGTCCGAGCTCTGGTACCAGGACAGGATTTGCAACATCGGTGAATTTCCTCAAACACTTAAGCCCTGTAAAAGTTTTCAAGCCACCTATGCTTTATCATAGATGAATTACCACGCTAGAGGCCATGCTTTGGAGAGAACCACAGGTTACCTCCTAGTCATTCAAGATTTAGTTTCCTTAAGTTGAATTCAGTCTTTGAAAGGATTCTCCCTTATCAGTACATCTCTGTGTTTCTAAGGAGGAGCACACTTGGGAGTTGCTGTAAAACATGGTTCTCTGTTCCTAGCACTGTTGCATGGCCATAATTAAAAACAATACTGTTATTTACTCTTTATATATCAAGCATTAGCTTTGTTAGTCTGTATTCTGTGGTAAACGTACTGGTTTTGGTGTGTTGTTTTGTTTTTTTCATTAAAGCTTTAGGAAGACAAAAGAGTGTTTAATGACTATAGCAGAATCAGATTAATTAAAAATGCACTTTGTCCCCAGAAGTGGCAGCAAGAGAAAAGATTTACTCACAGTCACTGAAGTAGGGACACTGAAAGCACAGCCTTACCCTTTCCATTTGTATCTGGGTAGACCTGTTGTCCGTGAGCTTGTCTGGTTCATTTTTCATCCTACAGTCACTATTTGCTTCCACAACTTTTTGCGGCAACAATATCCAGCAGTTCTCCACTGTCTCTTTGAAGTACTTTCTTGTATGTGTTCAGAACTGATCTCACGTAACTTTCAATGAGTGTCCACAAGTTTCAGTAGTGTCAGATTTCTTTAACAGCAGTTCTATACTCACCTTCTGCACCAACTTCCTAATTTTGTAAACTTTAATCGTGTCCTGCCCCACATTCTTCCTCCCCAATCCAAGGAGCTGCAGTCTGTCTAGTCTCTCCTCATGAGGCACCTGTTTCATCATCTTAAGCTCTTTACATGCCCTTCTATGAACTTTTTCTAACTTCACTGTGTCCTTCCTGATGCTAGAACTGCACATAGACATAGCATGTGGATGCAGAGAGGTGCCCCAAGGTTTGTGTAGGTGATTTCTAAGGCATACATATTTTCTGAGATGTCTGATGTTTGCAAGTAGCAAGCATCTGATAAAACTATTCTTATGTCTGCAGTAGTCAAGCCATCTGTTGCACTAAATGTTCATAAGAAAACCAAGGAACCCCTTCGCCCATGTGAAGAAATTGTTTGGCTGTTCTGTAAGAGTACATTTTGGCTCATTAGTCTTGTGTTAAGCAAGTCCTTATAAACTAATCACTACAGCTGCTGTTCTGTCATTTATTCTTTTCACAGGGCAATTTTATTTTAAAACTGTTATTTTAACTAAAAAGGAAAATGTGCTTGACAAGACTGCCACTTTCTGGGGACACATAGGCTTACATAATCTCTGATAGAGAGAAACCATGCAAACCTGGAGACCAGCTTCACAGCAATGAAGGTGAAAATGTCTCTTTACTGCAGTGGCTTTTATTCACTGAAAAGAGCAGTGCTATCACTTTGTCAGGCTGATTCCTAGCTTTCGTTGGTTCAAATTCTGCAGATATTGACAAGGCCTTTATACTTTCAGAGTAGTAACATCAGACCTTGATTGTAATTTTCCTTCCTTTCCTTACCAATCCACTGTACTGAACACCCCTCCATGTTGCTAAGAGAAGCTAGCTCTGTCTGTTTTGGAGGGAGCCTGGGTTTTTTGAGGCTGTCATCACTAATAATATTTTTAACTGCTTTTCTTTTACTAGATACCAGAATATGAGTATTATCTTAAAGCATGAGGGTTATCCCCTGCATTTATAAGTATTCTTTAACTATGCGTGTGCGTACACACACACAAAGGAAAAATTTCAGTGTTTAGCTATGACTGACCCTAGCTTCTACACTCAGCTGTAGTCTCTTCAGTACTATCCAGGGAAGGTACAAAGGATGTAGTAGGTAGTCCTGCTGTGGAATTAGGAAAGTAGGCTTAAGATCAAACCTGGAATGAGATGCGTTTGACTGTTGAGGGTGGAACATTTGAAAATAGCTTGAAGAATGTACTCAGTTGGAGAGAGCTGCCCTGACACCAGAAGACACAAAGGATGGACTTGCTCTTCACCATCTCTGTGTCCAGTATCTTTTTGTCTTCAGTGGTTAATCTTAAAGAGGCTTTAGGGGAAGGCTGAGAAGAAGTACAGATGATTGCATGTAAGGCAATAGTCTAAAAGTATTTCATATCATACTTGTCTTCCAGGACCTGAACTCTGTGTTGTGCAACAACAATAGAGCTGGTGAAAGTGCAAAAAGCTGGGACTCCCTGCCAGTGTTACAACTTGTCTTTACTACTAAAAAAGGCAGTAAACTGGGAGGGTATATCAAAGAGTGAATTGCTCTGCACTTGCTCTGTTTCTTGCACTTGTTTTCTACACATCTTCTAGACACTGTTGGAGACAGAACTCCAGACCAGAACTACCTTTGATTTGAGCCAGTGTGGGAGTGCTTGTGTATGTGAGGTTGTTCTGCAGTAAAAAGCATAGTTCTGTGTGTGAGAAGTATTCTAAGCTCAAAACTGAATGAGGGCACAGCTTTGCAGTTTTGCTGTGAGGAAGACTAGGCATGAAGTCACCCGCTGGTAGGACTGTAACACTCATGCACTGGGTTTTTTCTTTCAGTCACAGAATCACAGAATCATCGAATCAGCTAGGTTGGAAAAGACTTCTCTAAGCATAGAGAACTCTTATTTCAATAATACAGGCATTGTCTCATCTACCCCATGTTTTTCACCTATGTAGTGCTGGGTAAATCTTCTCAGCGTCTGCAAAACTAAAACCCCTCTGCCTTTATTAGCAGTGAACTGAAGCTCTCAGCTGACTCACTTTCATGTGTCTTGGACTTTATTGCCTTATGCGCTAATGTGGGACCACAGGTATTAACGAGGAGGTGGCGGAGAGTGGGGCATATAAAACTTTAAGGAGAAACAGTGAAACAGATGTAGTAGAGATGTGGAATGCTGCAGAGGATGAGGTGAAGTAGTGGTGAGAGGCCAGGTGAGATGGGGAGAGAAGCTCAGGAGAAGCAGAAGGCTGCTGGTAACCACAAGTCTGTATTGGCACAGGGAGAAATTATGCATGTGGTGAATTATATTTTTGTATGCTGCACAGATCTACATAAATAACAGTTTTTTCAGCAGGCTAGCAGGAAGAGGGAGAATCTTGCGGGGGGGAAGAAAACTTTTTTTGCCAAATCACTGTAGTGGATCAAACCTTCAAAACGTGAACAGCTGTGCTTTTCAGGGATACTTTCATACACAACTACTCCCAGGAGTACCGTAGAGACTGTGCAGCAATACTGCAAAGTGAAAGTACATGAGTGAAAGTCAATTGTACAAATCAAAATGCAGGTTTAAGACATGCAGTGGTAACATTAGTTGAAAATGCTCTCTGCATGCACAGGAGGAATCCAAACCAATTTGCGTTTGAAGAAAGCAGGGTTTACTCCAGGACACAATGTGCAGCGTTTACAGATTATTGGACAGCTCAGTCTAGTACAGATCATGCCTTTTTATGGGGACATTCCAGCTCCAAAGAAAGCAAATTCTTCTGAAACACATTGTCTTAGTTAAACTTTTAATATGTTTTGATATTGCTAGCAGCAGCTTTATATAATGCAGTCATGTAGTGCCTGGCAAACAAAAACTTACTCTGCATGCTATTGAAGAACTGGAGACTATGGATGAAGTGCATATATTACCACTGCGCGATTTGCAAAGTGTTTGATGCCTGGAATCAATGGGTTAATTACCTTGCTGGCACTGCGTGGGGTCTGGTGAAATTGTCAGTCCTATGGTTGCTGTTTAGAAGAATGTGCAGATAATCATTATTGCTGAAGGCTCTTGCCTCCTTTTGTCTTTGTTGTTGTAATCTGAAAGACCATGCAGTGTAGTTGGTGACTAGATGTGGACCTGTAGCTGCCTTGTGAGCAGCATCGTGCCTGACTTCTGCACGAATATCCAAGATCTGTAATGCCGAAGGCTTGGCACTGCATGAGTTGCTGCCATTTTGCTGTGTGTCTTGGCACCATTCTCCTTGCTACGCTGTGATTCTTTTGAAATGCTGAACTGCATTATGTCTTAAAACTATTCTTCATTATGCAAGAAGGCACGTGAAAATACACTTTTACGTTGCATTTGTCATTGCATAAGGGTTTCCAAAATTTGTATTGTTCCAAATGCAAGCCGTCAGATGGATAAAGTAGTTCTGCTTGGAAATGAACCTAGGAATTATAAGTGTTACTATATTAAGTGGAGAACTCAAGTTTAGAAATCTCATGTAATACGTATGCTTAATGTTTTCCTGTAAAGAACGGCTACTAAGGAATTCTGGAGGTCCAGGGTAATTTACAGGATATTCAGAGTGCCTCCCTTATTCTTCAGCTCTAATCTTGATTTTATGCATGCAGCTCTTTAGGGGACCCTAAGTCATTGTGCAGTCTTGTGGTCAGTGTGAAAAGCTGTGTGCAAGCCTTCCCGCCCCCCCATATCATGTATATTCTGTTTACATATGGCCTATCCAGTTAGTCACCTGAACTTTTGAAAAAGTATACAGCACTGTTCACACACTGTCTTTTTAGAATGAACCCATGCTTTTGTGACAGCTCTGCTAAAGAGGAAAGGGCATTAGTTAACTGCAGTTTGTATGGGATGCTGGAGAATAGGGAAATACTGAATTGGAGCTTATCGTCTATAGTTGTGCTGGTTAGTAAATTGTCAAACAAATCATAATCCGTGTTTGTAAATCATAATTCCTAGATTCTTGAAGGCATTCTATAGGTAAAACAGAAAGAGTGGTACAAGAAACATGTTCTCGAGGTGGTAGAAAACACTATTACTCGACTGAAGCTTAATGTTAGCACAGGGAATGCAGGGCATGTAAAGACTGCCCAGTGCTGGAGTGGAAGTTAACTGTTCACATCTATTCTTAAATGTCTCCCTTTCTTTTAGAATTATATTTAATCTTGTAATGCCTTTAGATGTCCAGCATTTACATTATTAGCATTTACATAGTGCACTGATGAGAGACTGCAAACCAAGTTCTAGTATGACTGGTGAAGTATTTATGTAAGAGGTGATTGACAGCAACTTGTCCCATTCTGCTAAGTTTGTTCTGAGACTTCTATGTCAAAAGTGAGTTCTTCAAAACCTCTGGCTCCCTTAATTTTTTAACCTGCTTGCTGGGAACAAGAAAATTTCTCTTTCCCAGCATTCTCCTTTTCACATTGCCCTTATTGCAAGGAAGAGCTGAGTGAAAAGGAGAAAAACCCAAACCAGAAAAAAAAAATAATAATCCAACACAACCTTCATTCCAGAGTCAAATTTGCAATGAGAATCTTTGAGTCTATTTTTATCCAGTTCCATCTGGACAATATTCAAGAATTTGATTTTTCCCATTGCTTTACTTTGTACTCTAGTTGACTCGTAAAGCACAGGCTGAAACCAGTGCTGAACCACAAAATTCAATTAAAACACAGGGAGTAAGATGGGATTAGAAGTCAATGAGTGGATTATTCTATCAGCAACTGATCCCATGATCTTCTTATCTTATCCTGTACTACTAGAAGAGCTATTGGGAAGCAGAATCATTGTAAAATCAGATCAAACTGTCGCATCCTCTCAGCACATAGCGGAAAATTGGATCAATAGCATGAGCGTGTTCTTTTTCGCTTTCTTTCTAAACAGCTGGACTGCCAAATCCATCCACGGTGTGGAAGCTAATCTGTTTTTTAATCCTCTGCTCTCCCACTATGCCTGAAACAAGCATAAATCAGTACAGTTGCCAGGCTTCTTAGGTATATGTTTCACTGCTATTATATGCATCTAGCAACTAAGTCAGACATTTGGAACAGAAAAATTTATCAGTCCTGAAATTACCTGTGTGTCTACCGAGAAAGAAATTCTAAGGCAGGAGGGAAATGTTCTAAAATGACAATGCTTAATTTTTAATTTGTTCCTGCTTCTATCATATAGTGTCACTTTTCCAGGTAGAGTATAATATCAGCATTTCTGAAGTTTAGCATCAAGGCTCCTAGAGACCAGTGAAAGTTAACAAAAAGAAGATAACATGTTGTTTAGTTAGTACAAGCTTTTTTAAAAACTGCCTACTGGTATAGGGACTTTTATTTAAATAGATTGACAGTCTTCATTTTGAAAAGACAATGAGCGAACTATGTTCTTGTTTTTTCTTTCTCTTGTATTCACTAATTATATTAAATAGGCTTACTGATGGAAACAAGCGGTATAAGCCTGTATGGGTAGTCCTAAATCATAGATTGGCCAGAATACTGGAGGAAAAAGGGATCGCTGGTGACTCCCTTCAGAAAACTCGCTAGCAGGTATCTGCACTGTGCTGTAGAGCAACAGACTTCATGTGTCTTTGGTGATAAATGAATTGAAACATTTCACTATAGTAAGTGCAATTCAGCAAATCCATGTACCTGGACTAATTGTGACATCATGATGCCTATTTTGTAGTTATACAGTGCTAGTTCTGATCCTTCATTCCTTGCTTGAAACTGTCTCTTTGAAAGTTTGGTATTTTTAACTGGGTTCAAGCAGTAGATTACCAACCTTTTGCTGTTGAAGTGGGAGCTGTAAAGTATTTGGCATGTAAGCACCTACCAGTGACCATAAACATATCTTCCTTTCTGCACTTCTTTCAAGATATTTATTTTTGTAGCAGAGAGGGGGAGACGGAAAATCCTCTGTGCAGTAGCCACAGAAGCTGATCTACCACTGAGCAGGCACATGGCCAACTGGATGCATGGGCATATATGCAGACAGCTGAAAGGACAGATGTATCAAATCAGATTTATGAGGTCAGTTTTCCCAGCCAATAGAGTCCAGATTGCTGTCTGCCCTCTTATAACCTTCCTGTGTTCAAATGGATGTGAAACAGTTAATGCAGCCTTTGGCGGGAACAACGCTGATAAAACACAAACATTTCTGTAGCCACATATGATTATTTTTTCAATTCAGCAGAAAGTATTGACTTGAAGATTGTTAAAGAGGTCACAGTATTTTTATACTGGTTGTGTGTAAATAAAAGTTTTCTCAGTCCAGAGGAAGGAACGGAATATGCTTACTTAAGTAGACTATAGCAGAAAGGAAACTTAGATCTTAACTGTGACAGGGCAATGGCAGGTATGTCCCAAGCAAAGACACGTAAATGATATCTATTCTTCAAACACTGTAAATTAGCCCATGCTATTGGGAGCTTTGTGAGCAGTATGGACAAAAGCCAATTACAGTTTCGTGAGCAAAGTATATTTGAATTTATTTGAGAGTACTATTTTCAAAACTCAAAGAAAAAATAAGCTTCTGTTAGCATTGGTTATATTTTGTCATGGATATAACCAGATGTTTTAAAAATCATCTCTCCTTGAAAAATGGATGTTTTTCCCGATGTATATACCTGAAGTCTTCATTTCATGTAACAATGACTGGCAGAGTTTGCCTCTGGCTCAGTTTTGGCACATAGGCGGAAGTATCCTGGAAATTCTACTAATGATGGATTGTCTTTCGAATCCTTACAGCCCCAGCCTGTCTCGACATGAGACAGGGCTTTGAGCAACCTGGTCTAGTGGGAGGTATCCCTGCCCACGGCAGGGGGATTGGAACGAGATGATCTTTGAAGTCCCTTCCAACCCAAACCATTCTATGAGTCTATGAATCTAAATGAAAGAACCGTTTGTAGTCTGTGCTACTGATGTACTCTCAGGTGGAACTGTTCCCTCTTGCTAGCCATTTTGAGTTTTGTTTGTTTGAAAAACTAGAAAGGACTGCAAGAGCACTAAACTCAAAAGCCCTGGCACAATGGATGGTCTCGAGCCCTAGAACAGACTGTTTCCTCCAGATCCGAGCCTGAAGATTCCCACTGCATCACCCTGCGACTGTGACAGCAGGACACTGGACTATATGATGTGTGATTACTCACAAGCATGCTGCTGAAACATCAAGGGAAAATTGGGTGTCGTGGGTTTAGCCGCAGCATGTAATGCTAGGACAGGAAATGCCAGTTTCATGGAAAAATGATACGTGCACGTAGATCCACACCGACTGCCTCCTGAAGGGCCAGCTGTAGCTGTTTAAGAGATTGTCCTATAGAATGGGACAATATTTTGAGAACGTTTCATCCTACTATTTCTAATGATAACTGAGCACGTTATTTTCCCACACCTATAAAATTAAATACAAACATCCGATTATGATGGTGCTATATCAGTAATCTCCAGTATAGCTGTCTGAAACATAAAGTTGCATTTTGTCCTTTATTTTTGGTAAGACAAAGTAGTTTTCCATTCTGTAAAACTCTTTCAGCAAACACGCCTAAATTCTTTCAGTATTGTTGTTTGAATCTTTATGTACTTATCCTATGGGAAAAAAATCCAAATTAAAATATGAACCTTATATGCAAGACACTTCAAGAAGATACTGAAATTGGATAGTAAAAATAGCTTTCTGATGGGAATATATTAAATAACATTGAATGTAAAGGCTCATTGGCAGTGTCGCTTGCCAGCTGCAAAAACATACGGTATTAGGATGGGAAACGTACTAGAAAAAAGCAGGCACTTGGGAAGAATACATGAGTAAAAATGCTATTTTTATTCAAAGTTCTATGCAGTCAAAGTTCATCTTCCAGTGTTTTCTAAAGATCAGGATTTCAGCGACACTGAAACTTTTGGACCAAACACATTCCTGGAATCATATTGTCCTCACGGTAATAGACTGAGAAGAAACTAATGCGTTATATTAAAACTTATTCTTGTTGTGGACTTCATAAGCTACTTTTTTTCCTCCCAGATTTTTGCTTTGCATTGTAAAACTGCAGAAGGAAGTGATAATTAGTGTCCCTAGAAAGCGGCAGGTTATGTTGATTGTAAAAGCCAGTAGGCCACCCTGGAAACTATTAGAGAAAAGAAACAGCCGAAGACAGATAATTCATGTTTTAAGTTTTACAAAGTTGACACCGAAGTGAAGTGTTCACTTATGGCACCGTCGCAGTCAAAACGCATCGCTTTGCAAAATAGGATCTTGCCCGTTTCTGTTGTAGCCCATGCAGTGTGAAGAAGGGCTTTGGCTGACGTTACAAACACTTCCTACAACTTGTCTCATGCCTTCTTTTATCATGCTGGAGCTTGTGTCAGATCTGTGATAGATTCCTTACCTAATCTACCATTTTCCTTCACCTGCTGCAAAGAGGGCTTCCAACTCTCTGGCAGTTTGTTGGATATGACTTTCTCCAGTTTCTCTGAGAAGAGGCTCCTGTAATATCCTCCGAGAGCTTTTTGACGTTTAGAGTTCTTTTCTACTGAGATAGAAATGTGCTAAATCAAAGCATTTGTCTAACTTTTCAAATGGCTTTAGGTTAAGATGTGTTTATATTAGTAATTAGAGCTCTGTGTGTGTTTCTCAGGCTGTGCTCTATAGCAGGCACTTTCAGAAGACCATATTCTTTCAAGCTGCCATCTCCACAAGTAAATTATTAGAATAGGAAGCTTTTTAAAGCAAGATGTGGTTCTCCATAGTTTTCCCTCTCTATAGGTAACGCTGTGTGTTTGCACCTTGTAGCCTAACTGTCATAAATCCAGAAGAGCTTCCGTGAACGTAGATATCAAAAGGGAGGCACTATTTGCTCCTGCTTCTTTCCTCACTTTTGAGGTTTTCAAGGACACTTCTCAATTTAGCATGTAGTGTATTTCAGCGAGAATGTTTGGAAACTAAATTAGTACCATCACATTAGCTTCTAGCTAACAACAAAGCAAGCAAGCAAGCAAGCTGTTGCTTCTTTCTTAAATTTTATCTTGACCCTAGGACGTACTTCTGTTGCCTTGGCCTGAGTTTGTCTGTCCTAGACCAACTGTAGGTCTTGACCTAAAGGTGCTACATGAATAAGATTGCATTTAGTACCCTATCCTGTCTTATTTTGGGCTACTACTGATAACCTGATGCCATTATGTAGGACTTAGGGAGGTGATTGTACCCCTGTACTTAGTACTGGTGAGGCCACACCTTGAACACTGTTCAGTTTTGGCCCCTCACTACCAGAAGGACGTTTAGCTGCTGGAACATGTCCAAAGAAGGGCAACGAAGCTGGTGAACTGTCTGGAGCACAAGTCTTTTGAGGAGCAGCTGAGGAAGCGGAGTTGTTTTGTCTGGAGGAGAGGAGGCTGAAGGGAGACTTCAATGCGCTCTACAATTACCTGAAAGGAGGTTATAGCATCGTGGGGGTTGGTTTCTTCTACCAGATAACTAGTGATAGGATGAGGGGTACTGGCCTCAAGTTGTTCCAGGGTTTAGACTGGATATTAGGAAAAATGTCTTTACCGAAATGGTTATCAAACATTGGAACAGGCTGCCCAGGGCAGTGGATGAGTCCCCATCCCTGGAGGTATTTAAGAGTCACGTAGATGAGGTGCTGAGGGACATGGTTTAATGGTGAATTGGCAGTGCTAGGTTAATGGTTGGACTTGATGATCTCAGAGGTCTTTTCCAACCAAGGCGATTCTGTGATCTCTCCGTTATTTTGTAATTTCTGTCAAAGCCACAGAGGTCTGTCAGTCTTCTTCATCTATGTTGAGAGCACTGGATCTTGTCACAGCTTTGTTGGAGGATCTCCATAAAGCAGCATTTCTTGTTCATTGGAGTTCATCTTCCTTTATAGGTCTGGCCGTTTTCTTTTCAGGCCTGTCATACAGTAAGGTGACTGTGGGTTTGGATGTAAGTGATGCAACAGTTTCATCAAGAGAAGTCAAAAATAGTTGTCTGAGCAAACTTTAGCTAGAGGCTCGGTTGCTGGCATCTCAGAAGAGAATGAGAAACAAATTTCATGCAGTTGGGAAAAGAATCTGACAGATTTCTGTGTGAGAAGGTACTCGCACCACAAAGGAAAAAGAGCTTCTGCCCTTTATTTTGTGTGCCTGCGGTTACAGCGATTCAAATAATTTTTGTGCTGTAAATGTTAAGCGCATGGTGATTATTTCAGATATCTGACCTTTTCCATTTCTTATTTCCCTTCCTTTAGTTCAACGGGGGAGGTAGAGTTACAGAATTGCCGACAAGTCCTGTGAGGATACGAATAAGGTGATAGGACACAAATGTCAGACTTCATCAAATTAATCCCAGCACAGTCACCCATATGCGTTTATAGCAGATAATCTAAACACAAACACAACATTCTAATCTGTCATGGTGACTCAGTAGCAGATGCTGAATGTATCCATTTTAACCTTAAGGCAAAGCATCAGCATGTATTACATAGTTGTTTTGAAGGTATTGCTTTTATTTTTAACGTATTTGCAATCGCATTTCACAGTACTCAAATGTCCCTTGAAATTCCTAACAGTAAGAACAGTAAGCAGTGTAAAACATGGAGTAATTTCAGATGCAGTCAGAGCAATTAAGGAAGTTAAGGATAGTAAACCTGATGTAGGCATTCTCTGGTTTTCTTTGGATGCTGTTTCTGGTAAAGGAAAAGTCTATTGTTCAGAGTATACCTGTGGCTCCTCAAAACTTATTACCCTGAAATGTAAAAATCTGGTTATGTATGACAGGTTGCTGGAGTCTGTTTCTTTTTCATCTTTTTATTCTGAGTGAAGTGGTTCTGTGGTCGGTAGCCCTCCAGACACAGCAACTGTGGATTTTTGTTCCTTTTCCTGAGTACTTTGAAGTTATGCTTCTTATTTGCATATGCTGTTTAATGAAGGGAATTATGCAGTGTCTTCCACTTAGAAAAACAAAGGATGATTGCCTCTGTTTAAAATCTGCAGTCATCCTTACAGGCAAGAAAAAAAAACGAAGTACGGAGCGGCATTTTTGAGTAGTTAATATCCTGAGGAAGAGTGACTTTCCTTCTCCAAAATTAAACTGCAGTGTAACAGATCACCAGGTTCGACTTTTGATAGACTGGTATATTTTAGCCGTCTAGCATTAGCAAATGATTCCCTACAGTCGTTCCCTTGAAAAGAAAAAGAACTGACTGCCACTAGATGAGAACTAACTCCATATAGCTCCTGAAATGTTGCCAGCTGATCCATCGGCGTAACACTTATTCTCGGATAGTGTCGAGTTTCACCCTTGTTGCTCATTTGATTGTTTTCAGATTTTAGGCTTTAAATATGCCAGGATTGTTAATCTGTAGGCTCAGTGGATTACTGTCATATAATTTCTCCAAAGAGGGGTAAAAACCCCCAAACTTCAGTCTTGGGTAGGGGGGGGGCATGACTCCATAATACAAAAAAGAATCTGAATGTTAATTCAAATACCAAACAAAACCACAGCAGAAAGTTCTCAGACCAAGACTCCCAGAGGACACGGACACTTAACTAGAAAATGAATACGAAGGAATTTTGGACTTAAAGAATTCTCTAAAAATTGCATGCTACCAAAAATACCACCTTCCATCTAGGACAGATAACAGGTGACATTTGTATGTGGTCTTTCATATTCAGAAGGCTTTTCCTGAAGAGCCAGATTCGAAGTTCAGAAAAATCAGAGGGCTAACTTTGGTCACCTAATTTTAAAATAGTGATGTGGAAAAACCTGTGTGTATCTGCTGCACTACCATCAGCTGTCATCTTACTCTTTTCTTTTAAAGTTAAGTCCCCAGAGATGCAGCAGTCTTGGAAAGGCTCTGAAATGAAGTGGTCATCTTCCCTGAGCTTCTCAGTAGGTAAATTGGATCCAATTCCAGAAATGTGGGGATCAGCTCTCGCGATTCCAAAGGGATTGCATCCGACAAATGTTCTCAGCATATGGTTAACACTGGCCTGTAGGTTAGAGGTCCTTAGAAACAACGGGCTGGACTTTGCCTTGCTCTACTCTGCGCTAGTGCAGACTCCTAACATAACAGGTTGGCAGTTAGAACACTCTGTCGGAAGATGGGAGATGTGGATTATTACGTTTTTACAGAAAGAAGAAATTCACCTTGTGCTTCCTGCTTCCTGGATAGGTGCTATGAAAACTGAGGCAGTATAGGGAATGAGTGCAGCATGCTGTAGTGCAAACAGTTGCATCCACTCCTACGGTTCCATTCCAATGAATGAGGGCTGCAGAGAATTTTAAAAACCAAGTTGCGGGTGCTTTCTATTAAGAGAGTGGCTCCAGGCTGTGAATCCTACATGGTTCTTTACAGACTTGAGTAAAATGCTCAATTCCCAGTGAGCTGTAAAATTTCAGATATTCTCTAGCCTCATTGTCACTATTTGGATAGTCTTTGCTGCTTAGACTGAGCCAGTTAAGCTTCCCTCTGCGTGGCAAGATCACTGCTCTGGAGTGCCTCGTTCCCCACGTGTTGAGGTACATTTTATCTTAGCGCATTGTTCTGATTTCCACAGCTGAGATCGACCACACAAAACTTAGGTGTTTCAATCATTGATTTAAAATTGTCTGAAAAGATTTAAAGAACAGACATATAGAATTCAGTAGAACTATGATTATTTACACAAGCTGAGAAAGGAACTTCCCTGGAAATTATTGATATCCCGATTTTTTTATGAATTCAGCTGTTCAGCGATTTAACTTCCTCACAAAAATACGTGTAAAATTACAGCATAGAATTGAAGTTCATAATCTTTATGTAATCTGTTTTCCTCACAAAATGTAAGAGCAGGGAAAGGGAGGAGCTCCACAGTTCCTCCTCATTTTCCTCTCCTGTTGTTCTCTCTTGCTTTTCCCCTTGCCTTTGCCTTTGCCCTTGCCCTTGCCCTTCCCCTTTCTTTCTGGCGCAGTATACGAACTACAGCTATAAGCTATGGAGGAATACAAGTGTCTTTCTCTAATGAGACACCATTAGTTTCCACTTAGTGACAATGCATAATTCAGAGGCTGTGCAATCTGCAGATTTATTAATCAGCTGTAAAACCAGTTATCTTCAGTAAAAATTATTCCTCAGTATAAACAGAACATTTACTATTTGTTCTAGTTAGTGACAAAAGCAATCTACTGCTAAAACGTATTTTTTCTTATTTTAGGGGACTTGCAAGTAAAATGTCACTTGTCCTTAGTGTGATGTCTCCATGAAGCAAACTTATTCTGGTGACAGGTAAACTGTAACTGCATAGCTATAAATATTTAATTTTGGTATTTAAACTAGAGCTACATACAGTAGTACATGTCTCTCTTGCTAAAATGTTTAATTACTTCAGTTCTGTAAGTAACGTAACTGTATAAATTAAAACTAAAAAAAATTTTGGACGAGTGAACACTTCCTAGTAATACTTCTCTTCAGCGTACGTGAATTCCGCATTTGCAGTATGCTGAGGGTATCCTTCAATAGAAGCCTTTAGCATTGAAGACGAAGCTCTGCGGAGCAGTGAATAAGCTACCTTGTTACCTTGCTCATTTGGAGTAAAAGTCATGTAGTTATTGCGAAGCAATTGACGTGCAAAATGCTATTTATGCTAAAGCCTGGTAATGGGAAATGCGCTTAAATTGAACCTTATAAAGTTTTCTAGTCTGAAATGACATCAAAATCTTAATTATATATTTCAGAAACCCCATTTCAGTACTGAAGCCTCCAGGCCGTCACGGTCTGTAAGAGTAGAACATTGACGTGAAGACACGATGGCAACAAGACAAGATGAAATAGTACATTTCAAGGAAGTCCTGCGGGGGTCTTGAACCCAGGCCCGTCAGCATTTATAAGCGATTGGGAATGGGAAAATCACGAGGAGACTCTGTTTTCATGGTAGTCTTTAGTCTTCAGTCTCCCTGAGGAATTACAGGAGGATGTTGTGACATTATGTGTCAAATGAAATAAAAGATAAAGGTCAGTGTAGGTAAAGTGATGCATCAGGATAAAAAGAAACAAAAAACACCCTCAAAAAGCTGATTTTACATTTATAGAAATTGGCTCTGAGCTGACTATTAAAAATCAGGAAAAATATCTATAAGAGTCATTGGAGATTTTTGCTTTTAATTAATCTGTAATGGTGAAAAAAAGCAAGGTGACTTGCAGAATAAATTAGGTCACTGTAAAAATTCCCCATGAACACGTGCAGTTCTCATTCCATTGCTTCAGAAGGAAGACAGTAGAACTGAAAAAGGTTTAGAGAAGGGTGAGAAGAACAATGACGGGTATGCAATTATTTTTCATGTGGAAGCAGCCTAATAAATTGAACATGTTTGTCTGGAAAGGAGTAAAATAATGGGGTGCAAGGGAGAGATCTCATAGAATTCTGCTAAGTCATGAGAGGCATTGCAAAGGTAATGGTAGTGTGCTTTCTGCAATGTGAGGAGTCAACAAGAGCCACTCTCAGAGTAAAGAGAAGATAAATGACTGTTCTTCCTGTTGCCTTAGGATGTTGTGAACATGGGATATAGGTACAAGGGAGAATGAACACATTCCTGGAAAGGAAATCCAGGGAGGACCAATACTGTCTTCTGATTTAAGAAACCCCCTAAAATGCAAGTTTCTGGAAGGTGAAAAAATATTCTGGAGCCCTTTAATACATGTATGTCCTAATCTTTCACACTTCCATGGTTACCCTTTAGATATTATTGTAGGAAGCAAGATACCTGGCTAAACGGATATTTGGTCTGATTCACTACTTAAGTGAAGGCACTTTGTGTCGGAGAGAAGTTAAATACTTGCTACATTTACTTGCCACAGTGTAACATGGAATTTATTGAAAATGGAAGTCCAGTTATGAATTTTGTGGCTTTTACATTGTACAAAACAACTGAGAGCAGACAATTTCTTTCCAGTCAAGTTTTTTGCCTTTTGCCTCCACCAAGGGTTGAGTGGAGGAGGGAAACTCTGCTTTCGTGTTGCTTATTTACATGCGGCTTTTATACTGTTCAGTTCTGGACAAACAGTGCACCGGCACTTAAAGCTGTGAGCAGAGAGCAGTTGGCTACCTGAGACGCCTATGACTGCCAGCGTAAGCACAAAAAAGAGTAAAAGAGTACAAAAAATAGTGGATACTTAACGTAGTACAAGGATTTCTGAGAGTGACAGAGTAATTTTTACATCCCGTTATATTTCTGGTGATTACATATACGTAATACATAATATATAACATTTAACATATATAAATATGACATATAACATAATATTATACACATTACATTATATTACATTCTATATATCATTATATATATATATTTCTGGGTGATGCAGTTAGCCATATGATTTAGTTTTAGGTAATCTCACGTGAGGCCGGGAGTTGTACTCTATGATCCTTACGGGTCCCTTCCAATTTGAGATAATCTGTGATTAATTAAGGAAAAAATAATACGACTTGCACGCAGTCCCAGCCAAGAGCATGCTTGTATTATAGCTTGTGGTGTACTCTCATCGGACATTTTGAGACCAGGCTTTTACCTCCTGGGGTGAGAGCGCACTGAGCAGAGCATGCAGACTGTGGCTTTTGTCATGTGTCTTCACACATTTGTGCAGTAAAGCGTAATATAATTTCAGACCTCCACGCACATAACGTAGCTGCTCCCAGGAGCCAGTGCGTTGTTAAGGCCTCGTCCCATACAGGAGCTAGGTGGGTCTAGCAGCACCAGCAGGAAGTAGTTTTAAAGCAGAGGAAATGCTCACGGTGGCTCACTAGGTGGTGCAAAATCTCTCTTAATTCTCACATCCTCCCTGTGCAGAACCTGTGACAGGAATTAGCAGCAGTTGCAAAAATTGGATAGGCAAACTGTTTCATAGGTTTCACTTTAAAAAGGCTAATCATAACCTGACAGCTAGTGAACTGAACTAAAAAAAAGTAGTGTACTGCAGTTTATTTTTAATATCTGATTTTTAGATTATTGGAAAATTCTCCACAGTTATCAATTTCTCCTTGATCTGTGGTGACTCACAATAAAAACGGGACTACACTAACCAGGCGTTTTTTCCAAGAATTGATACGGTTATCATTAGCCTTCAAAAACTCTTACACAATAGTCCTAAGTACAAAACTTTTTTGAAAAATACGTCATTAACAAAATGCCGTGCACATTGTTATGAGTGGTGGGGAATGGGAAGATCGGAACGCTCGTTAAGCTGATGTTACTCCATTTGAACATGTTTACATATACGTGCTTCGTAGATGCGTGGATCACCGGGAAAGCACTTGACACTGGTTCTACACCGTTACAGCTCACTCCGAATGCCAAAGGCCTAAGCGTGAAGGCTAGGGTTCTGCCGATGAGGCGGCGTTAGGCACTCTGTGCATGTCTGGGCATTTACACTCTGCTGTGGGAAACCTTTGTTGAGTGAAATAATTTTTTTAACTCACTTTTTTCTTTCTGGTTTCCATGTCTCAGACTGATGAGTGGCTCGGTGGAAGAAAGAGAGTGTGTCCCTGGAGAAGATTTCTAATTTTGCTCCCTGGATGAGGAGAAACTTTTACAGAGCAGACTACATGCTGATATTGGTGGAGGAGGGCTGGGAAAGGTCAGGGACCCCTGAATCTTGGCTCTTTTTTCAGCAACTTTGCTGGTAAAGCCCCATAGACATTCTTGTAGGCTCTCTGGTTAAGACGAGAGACAGATCATTTTCCCCTCTAGATTTATAAGACTGTTTAAGGTTATGGAATCCTTAGGACCCATGAGGCAGCCAGGATCTATGGGAATAGCTGGGAAAACTGCAAACAAAGAAAATGAATGAATGCAGCCGGTTTTGTAAAGGCAATGTCAGTTTTGGCTGAAACAGAGCAAAACAAATCCTGGAAATGTTGTTTCTCTAACTCAAACATATTCCGGTTATGCTCTTTGTTTTTTTTAAAGTAATATGGTCCTTTTTGAGACACTCATATGTGTAGTGATGCTCCTTCTGTATCTCATATATAATACCAGCAAAGTAGCTGTATGAGTATTATATCTAGCAATAGATTTATTAAATTGTTCCATCTTGTTTTTAAATAAATTAAAAAATACTGTGGGTTGTTTTGTGTTTTTTTTTTTTAAATCAAAGCTTTCACAGAAGTGTGGTTATGTGTGTTGTTTTATAAAAAACCTGGTGAGATGAAGCATTTAATTTGAAAAATTACCTTTTCTGACAGTTGTAGGATAGTTTATACAAATAGAGCATTTCATTTTAAAGTAGAAAATCTAAATTGTGTAATTACTGTAATCTATTTTCATACTCTGTTTAGAGAGTCTTGCAGGCTAACAAAGTACATTTTCTGGACCGTTGAACTTAGTCAGTTTTCTCTTATACCAGGGACAGATGACGGGAAATATCACGTATCTGCTAGGAAACTTTTTTGTGGTTTTGTGTCCGTCTTCCTCGATACACACTCAGGCAGTGCCTGTGATAGCGGAGGACCCAGGAACCCCGGGAAGGCCTTATCTGCAATGCGAGGCTGAAACACACCAAGCGTAACTTAATATTCCAATGTTTTTTATGGGGAGTGGAATAGACAAAAGGACAGTAATCATATGTCTGACACTAACCAGAGGGGGGAAAAAAAAAAAAGCTGCTATTCCCACGTTGGTGTTTGCCTTTTCTTATTGAAGATGTTTACGCAGTTCAACATTTGTTTTAAAAAACTTAATGAAAAGCAGGAAAAGGAAACACAAGTAACTGACTATGGTAAGAGTGCAAAAGTCTGGTTAATCAGAAAATAATATTTTTTTTGTTTAAGACTTTTTCATAGTAGAGAGGAAATTTGTCGGTGCCTTTCTTGGTATTTACAAGGAAAAGGTGACGGGAAGCACTATTTGTCGCAAGTCTCTGCTGACGCTGAAATATGTTAGAAAAGCTCACACGGATGTCAAGAACAGTAATACCAAATAACGTCTGTAATCAAGAATCAGCGACTGAAATATAGTAACACATAAATACTGTACCTGCATGACAAAAATTCATAGTTTTTCTTATTGAAGGAAATACTTTTTGGCACATGCAAGGTATGTATTATAAATGTTTCTGAAAAAATACAAATATAACTGCTGTATTATACTAAATTATTTTTCTTAACCCATCATATTGAGTTGCATTATTCCTAAGTTTATTAATATCTGAGCTTAGGTTTTGTTGCAGAGGTTTTCTTGTTCTTTCACCACCTGCTTATACATTTCATCCTTGTGAGTAAGGATTTTTCCACGTGTAGAATTTTTCCTGAGAATAGTTCACTTCCTTTGTACTATGTGAGTACTGGCACACCAAGCAGACAGGTGAGTTTTTTATGTTGTCAACTGCAAGGAAATGACTTTTAAGAGTTCTTCTAAACCAGTTCAGCATGCAATGTAATTATTTTATATTGATATTGAATCATTAGTTACTAAGATCAAACTTATAAATTAACCAAACTTAATACTTCCATTCTTCTTTTGCTGTCTATTTTCATTTTTTTATTCTTAACTGTGTGATATCATACGTCTGAATTCCGGCGCAGCATTTATATGTATTTGGACTTCATCTGACCAGAAGCTGTTTGATTTGACAGATTCTGTATTTGCGACATCAAAATATGTTGCTATGGAAAAAGTTACGAGTTCTAATTAAAAATGCAGAGGTCACAAGTTTCCCAGAACCAGTAGGGCATAGATCCTAGGAGAAAAGAATCACAACATAAAAAATCCACAGATATGTCAATCTGCAACTTTCCAGATCTGAAAGGAAAACAGCAAGCATTCAGAAAAAAAAAAAAAAAAAAAGGCTGAAATTTTGATCAAGCTCCCTTGTATTCATTCAGATGCTGTATGTCTGCCTTCCCACTTGGCACAAGTTGCCTCTGGGATTCATGCGGATCACTGATACTTGAAATGCTGTCCTAATACAACTTAGGAGAGAAATTAGATCTGTCTAGTCATCCTTTCAAATCAGATGCCAATATTGAAATAATCTCCCTGTAATGGTGTTGAGTGTTTTGTCAGCTATGCGCATCCATCGCTTCCTTTTAAAGTTCGTCCATGTTTGGTTGTCTCATTGATTTATCTTGCAGTAATTGTTTAGTTCTTTAACTGTTTACAGTTTTCCCCTTTATAAATTTTTATTTGTGAATAATTATCGTGTCTTTCCACTCCTTTTGCTCCAGTTTAGCCAAACTACAGTAATCAGTACAAGCACATGCTTGTGTTACAGGTGTCTGAGCTGTCCACACCTGTGACAAGATGTGCCCACACAGCATCTTTTTCAGAGCACAGGATTTAAGAATAGCTTAGCTGGAATGAACAGCTCAGCTCAATACCACACTGATATGAACACACCTGTTCTGTGTGCTCTGCCGGAGATTTCTGCAGTAGTGTGTTATGTGACATAGTCAAGACCATTTTTGCTCAAAATTATTGTGCCTCTGATCTAGTTATAGTATTGGAGCTCTCAGTGCTTCCACTGCAGTCATTCTTTTATTTCAAAATGATGAATACCATATAATTGTCTTCTAAGTTTGTGCTCGCTGCCGTCCAGTAGTAGGGCAAAGCAATTTATCTCTTTGAACTCCGTTCTGCAATTCAAAAGCAGTGATGTGTTGCTGCTATAGCACAATGCCAAGTTATCTCCAGTTCCCTCTCCGGATAGCTGCTAAGTTTATTTCTGTCTTATGGAGATGGGAAGCTAGCACTCTGATGGGTCCTGCTCACCCAATTACTCTTCTAGATTTTTTTTTAAAAAAAGGTCATTTCACTTATGACTGAGCTTGCCAAAGGAGAAAGTGTCTGTGAGCACAGCACTTTGTTCTCCAGCGGGAAGTTGCCTGAACAGCAAGTCTCATTATGCGCATGTCCAGCTTCTTGTAATCGGGCAAGACTCAGCCTGAGATTCACGTGGCCTATAGAGAATCATACTTGTGACTGAAGGACAATCAGAAATGTTTCTTGTAAGTAAGCAAACAATTGGGTTTTTGTATGTTTTGATAAACCATACGTGAACTTTTGCTTAAGGTTTCAGTTATCTGCTAAAGATCTGACAAAAGGTACAGCACGAGACTCGTGAGGGAGACTTAGCATTCCAATTTAATGCATGTATGCATACAGGATTTTTTTTTTTTTCCCAGTTCCTATGAGAATTCTATGCTCGTTTTATTGCCGGCATTACAGATAGCTCGCTCTTGTGACTGTGGCCTGAGGCCACATCCCTTAACTGAGGAGACAGTCAAGTGGAATACTAGGACATGAAACTGACTTTGTTGTTAGCATAGCCCTTTTTTCATAACTACAGAACTGAGCTAATTACCATGAAAAATTTGAGACAGCTGCCTTGAAACTGTTTTACCACCTATTTCCTTTTACCATGGTTTGTTTTTTTGATAAGGCAAGAAATTTTCAAATAGGTACATAATATATTCAGAATCAGGATCCACAATTAACGTCTCTCTATTGAACTCAAGCAACATCAGATCTTAACTTCCTTGCTTTAAGTGTAAGCCACACAAGTTGAGAGACTGTGTGAATTCAGATGGCAGTTTAGAGGGCGACCATGCTTCTAAGAAGGTACAAAATTTACACTTTACCCATTTCTACGTTAGTCATTTACTTTATGCTTTTTAATACGTTTACAAATTAAGCTCATAATTTAAAAATCCTTCCTACGTAATATAATATTAGAGACTGAAAATAATAATTTTCTCATTTTTGGTGTGGAGATAGTGCAGATCTATTTTCTATCATAAAGCAAAAAAACCCAACATACTACAGTCATTTTACATAAGCATGGTATTTCCATTTTCCCATGTTCTTAGTGGAGGTATTTTTATTGCTATGTGCCTTTCCTCTGGATTTATTTTTTTTAAAAAACAAGCAAGATTCTCTGAAAGAACAGTATCCCTGACCTGAAGATTTCTAAAAGGCAAGAATCTGAAGTAAAACTGTTGCAGAGAGCTCGGAGTAACAAGATAGGCTCCATAAACCGATTTTGTAGTAAAAATTCTTATTTGGAGCATTGCTAAGTTGCGAAACAAGCAGAAGACTTTGAGTTTCTTTTCACCATTTCGAACTCTAAAAAGGGGGGGACGGGGGGAGAATTCTCTCTAGCCTGTCAGGGTCTGGTTCCCTTACCAGGCTTGTTTTAACTCCATTTGTGTTTCTCCAGAAGGGGCGTGAAAATCAGCATCAAACTGGCAGTCTCATAATTGGAACCCGTTTTATTCTAGTACAAGGCAACAGAACAATGTCAGATGCAAAGCTAGGCATTCTGTCTTCTGAAACAGACTAGGATATATATACAGGAAACTAAAATAAAAGGTAAAGTTCCTTAGTAATAATTCCATGTGAAGATTTTCACAGTGAAGTTGGGCCAAAGACATTTCTCATGTGCACTGATGATTTTGGTTAATGAACACAGTTATGTGAAAATGTTTCTATGTGATTATAGGATTACAAGAAATCTGTGAAGTCATTAAAAGAACCGTCCATTTTAGAACAAACCGTATAAGGCCCGCAGAATTCTACCATGCTGACGTAGGCTAGGCAGTATACCAACAGTTACAGAAAAAGGCCCCTTAGAACAAAGAAGTAGCTGTCCTTCCTTTCGTGCTTCCCTCACCAGGCTTTCAGCAGTGATCCTATCACTGTTTCTCTCATGAGTATTTTTACACCTCTGTTCTGTGTCTGCATGTTCTACGGTCTGTTATGTCTATTAGCAGGTTTTTGAAGGCCGTAAGGCTGAAGAATATCATGCTGGTATTTTCGCTTAGCCTGCCTACATGAATGAGATAATCTTTAAGCCGCATGCACAAAAACCCTTGCCAATTGGTACTGAATGGCTGTAGTTGCCCCTTATGGCTGCGCCTGTAAGAAGCAGGCATACCTGGAGATGACTGGCTCTGCTCTCGAAAAGGGAGCTAGAAAACTCAACGCAGGCACGTTCAGGATAGAAGGTAGGTGTGGGTAGCAGATTTGCCTCAAGACAGCACTGAGAAAGGCGTGACTTCCAGGTAGGGGCCTTGAAAGGGTATCGATGGCAAGGGCAAGCTTTTTTAGTGTCAAAGCTTCTTGGATTTTATTTTTGACCTTACTAACACCTAGAATACTTGGATCTAAACTGCAGCCAGTAGATCTCACGCTCCTCTTGAGAGGAGGGACTCTGGAACGGCATTCTTGTTGAAGTGCATTCTTAAAACAGTGTTTAAAACGTTATCCCAGGGCCGTGCGGGTTTTGACATAGTGTCCTGGTTCCCCGGGCACAGGCCCACAGGCCAGCCATGCAGGCAAGCCATGAGTAGCCCCAAGTCAGCTCAGAGATCCAATCAAGGCAGCTGTATCACGGGTGTATCCCATACCACTTAATCATGCTCACTACAAAAGGAGGGCGATCACTGAGGGCGGAGTTCCTCTTCCTGGGGCTCCTCCCTCCTGGCCTTCTGCTCCCGCTGCTGACCCCCAAGGACCAGGCTGAGTGTACTTTATGTAAGTATACTTTACCTTGTATACTTTATGTCGGTTGTTGTATCGGTTTTGTTGTTTCATTAAGTCTCTTTCTACTTCAGCTCACGGGACTCGTGCCTTTTTTCCCCTATTCTCCTTCTCAGCTGGAAAGAGAGCATGGGGTGCTAGAATAACTGCTACGGTTTAGCCCCAGGTACTGGCTAAAGGTAGACACATAAAAGACTAGCTTTGTGGAAAACAGCCGGCCTTCCCGCTGGAATGTATGTCTGGAAGGTTAAATTATAGAAAACGGCTGCAGGAGCTCTGTTGATACTCGGAGGAGGTGGCGGGTGAATTAGGACAAAGATATGGTAAGAAGACTTCTGGGCTTGGTAGAAAGTGGTCGAGCGCAGCTCTAAGTCTAGGCGATAAGGAGCATGGCAAGAGCAGGCTTTTGTGGCATTTTGGTCAAATGAGAGTGCTTTTTACTGAAAGAGGAGGTATCTGCAATAGGTGTGAAGGCTGTCTGGATTCAAGGGTATATAATAGGTGTGTATCAGTAGGCAGATTGCTTCTCTTGCTTTGTAAATTGCCAGTTGTACACCTCTGACAGCAATCCTGCAAGTGCTCTTGTTCCAGGCTCTCAAGTGCACTTGCATTAATTTGTCCCTTGATGGTCAGTGCTAGCAGCACAGCACAGACCATGAAATGGAATTGACAGACGGGAGCGTGAGTTTGTATTGATTTCTATGCTGTGACAGATTGCGCCATGGGCTAATTTCAGTGTAAGGGCTAGAAAGAAAATCTGGGAGCTTCCATTATAGATGCTAGAAGATTCTGGCCGGTGTCTTACTTAAACATGCTGATATTAAGTAAGTCTTTGCCAACCTTTAAAAAAGAAGGCGTGCTTATGCAGAACTGTAATCAAACCCCATTTTTTTCGTTATAAAAGTCAATATACTAATGTCAGACTATAGATTAGATATGACTTGCCCAACATAACTGTCAAAGCAGGGCACCATTGTGCATACGAGACAAGATTTTTCAGGGGCTGTGCTAGTACTATTGTGCTATTCTATGTTGGTTGTGCAAATTAATAGACCGTCAGCTCATTGCAATTTAGCACAAATGTCTTTTTGCTGTGCTCTAAAATACTGTTCTGCCTGACCGGTTGCTTGTGGCTGTTAGTTTAAAAACACACGTTTTAACAAACCGTGCACTTGCTAGATTGGTGGCCTACGTTCAGGTCAACGGATTAGAAAGAGCAATTTATCATTGTATTTGCTGTCTGCCAAAGCTGTTGTGGTATGACACAGTCAAGCTCATCTCCTGAAAAACCTCCCGGTTTGTTTAAATTTAGGATTAACCAGCATGCTGATTTTCGTATTCTGAGTTCTATGTAAAAGGCAAATGTGTTTCTTTATTAACTTTGATAAAACTTGCAATCAAGAGAGTAGTGTTTTCATTACGGTGCTCAAGCTTTATTCTGCCAGTGATGCTGCTCCTATGTCATCATCCCCTGTAAGACATTCCGAAGAAATACGTGCTTATAGGTGCAGTTAACAAAGGACACGGAGAGTTTACCAGTACATACTCCCAGTAGCATACAGCAAACTCGGGAATTTCCAGTGCCTTCCGTAACCCTGACACAGAGTGGACTAAAAACTATATGAAGGGGTCCTTAGTTGCAGTGCTTCATAAAGAAAATTGGAGCCAAATCTCATGCACCGAATATATTGAGTACCAGCAGTCCTGTCTTTCTTCAGTGCCAGTTTAGCATAATGTCCTAATCTACAGCAAGGGATGAGTGGTTTGGTTTTGTTTGGTTTTATGCAACAGCTTGAAAAGCTGCAGGGAGTTACTACTGAAAAGATGATGGGGGAATTTAAATAGCTCCCGTAAACAGATTTGAAAATAGAAAACAAAGGGAAATTTACTTACTATATACTTCCTTTGTAAGGGAAGTTTCTTTGTATGTCTCTTACAAAACTCAGCAATGTTTATTGCAAGGCTTAGCAGTGAGGTCACGTATACTCATTATGCGTGAGCATGTGTGTATTCGAAAACAAGTCGGGAAGAAGAAATGAAGTTTCTTGCACCGTGACCCAGTATCCTATTCGGCAGATGCACTCGCAAGCTTTACAAGCACTTTAATTTATGTACAGCACTGGGCAAGATTCTCTGTGAATTAAAATCTGGTCGCTGACTGGTTGATCGGTTTAACAAATAGGCATAGCTAACAGGTGACAAACGTGTTTTCGCGTACAGAAATATTTTTAGAAATGTATCTCGTATTTAGATACAAATGTTCATCCCAGTTAGGAATGAGAGAATAAAATTACCACGTTGTCTTTGCGTCTGACACGTGGGAGAAGAAACAAAAAGTCATTCCCTTTCAGTCACTTTTACCTGAAGAGCTGTGAATATAATGTTCCATACGTAAAGGTCTTTGCAATTAAGAGTAAACTCATTGCTTTTGTAAGTGGATTTTCTGCAGTAGCCAGTAGGAGACACCAGCTCGCTGAGGAAAGTCGTGTTGATGTATCTTTTGAAGTATATTTTTCACAAAGTAAACAAAATAGTCAAATATTTCCATCCTCTCTGAACTTATCTACTCAGTGTGTCATTTTCAGGGGAGAGAAGTACACAAAGAAGCACCTCTCTAGAGGCAAATACTCCCAGCAAGAAAGGAGTTTCCTGGACTGATCGTACAGAAGTTCTTCTTCACTTCTATTTGCAAAAGCAGTATCCAAGGGAAGGAATGCACAATTCTGTCTGCTTGGGTAAGGTCACTTTAACGTATCTGTGTCGATAGTCTAGTGAATTCTGTGAGGCGGATTCTGTCCTTTGAGGTCCGTGTCACAGCTGGTTTTGAGCAGACAAAGGTCGCTGACTTAAAACTGTTACTTCTACAGCTGGGAGAGCTGGTGTTCTGTACCACTCTCTCAGACAACACTAGGGCTTTGCACGGAAAAAGTCCTCAGCGCTGAAGAGTGAAATGAAGGCTGTCATTACTGACCTTTCAGAATAAAAAATTCCTGTGCCTGAGAGCGCCTCACTGAACTCAAGAGTATTTTTATGATAAGACACTTGAATGCAGTCAGTGATATCTGGATGCGTCACAAGTGTGTATTTACTCTTAAACTGCTGAGAGAATAGCTACTTTAGATTGGCAGAGCAAAGACATCTGTGAATAGATTGAGTGCAGGCAATTTACTACAGATAATATTTCAGAAGAGTGCTCTTGAGCTGCTATTCAGTGAGGTTTGCATGTCTGCAAAATGTCATATTATCTTCCCGATTCCTTTTCTCCTGCTCTCATGAATGAGGCACTCTCCAAATTTGCCTCAATGAAGGCTTTGTTTTTGTCTTCAACATTCAGCACAAACTTTCTGGTGATCAGAATGAAAAATGCTGTCATAACAGAGATTTTTCTTCTCAGACTGCCAGTTCAGGAATATTGCATACTGGCAAACGGAGCCGAGCATTTACCGAAAGCATTTGGACAAATCCACTAGCTTATTTCCTCTACAGGGCCCAATGCCTGCATCCCACCAATAACGCTTTTGGAAAGTTTAATCTGATACTGTGTGTAAGAGTGGAGGACTTTTCACGTTTCTTTTGCATGCTTGGGTCTGTCATATTGCATACTTTTTTCTTCGCTCTGTACAGGACAAACAGGGAGGCTCGTCCGAGGCCACAAAGCAGGAGTGGCAGTGCTCGGTAGTATTGCCGTGTTTTTACTGACAGTCCAAAAACAAGGGAAGAGGACCAGCTTGACATTGCAAGTCTTGGTATTATAATCCATCACACTGATATCCAATGTGGAATTGCACGTTCAGAGATCAAGCGGACCTAATAGGGAAGTATATTCAACTGCTAAACTCTCTGTCCTCGGTAATTCAGAGAAACTTGGCAGAGAAACACACACTTACTCAAGGGATTTACCGTATGGGGACTTCCTGTAAATATGTCTCCAAAAGCGTTTTCTAATAATAAGAAAAATAACATGGGTAACTGTTCCCAGAATCTCTACCGATGTACCGAGATGTTTAATTTTCTGTGAATATGGGTCGCATAGATAATAAAGACGGACAATGATAAGAGGCTTGCTTTTTTTTCGACTCTCCACTGCACTACAAATTCAGTCTGGAAAAAAAGTAAAAGCCTTTGGACGGTAAATAATTGAAATGGAAATACTGCCTGAAATTCACTTGTAACGTCACTAAAGCACGGGCACTGTAGGAAAAAAATAAGGGCTATCTAAGCAAGGGTCGTATGTCTATCCGACGCATCTTTTATAAAACGAGGGAACTATTTTTGGCAGAATACAGAGATCCATTTTCCACGCGCGTGCAAAAGAGGAAGGTGAATCAGTGCGGCCAAAAACACCGGAGGCAGCAGATACATCTTTAGCAAAGTGAGCTGTTGTCAGGAACAGTAAACAATGAGAACACGGGAATAGGTGGAAAGTCGGTGTTCCGGCACTCTTAGAAGCGGTTGACTAGAAGCGCGTATTCAATACAGTTGATCGGACGACTGAAATACGGGAGAAGCGTGTCATAAGAGGACAGGGGAGAACAGGAGTTTTTGACCTGTCGCAACTTCTCCTATATCTGTATTATGTCTAGCCTAAATGCAGAATGAATAATTTATTCCAAGCCTTACCACCGTACAGATGTTACTACAGATGGCACCAGCTCTGCCAAAAGAAGCCTATAAGTATGCACAAGGAACGTAACCAGTTAGGTTTAACTTCCAATGACAGTTGTTCAAAATGAATAAAGGAACGCTACATTTCTCTTTTCTTCACGTACCTTCTCCCTCAGCTGGAATTCACAGTTCTCCAAAAGAAAAGTTGTGTTTTCACCCATCATCACAAGGCATTTATGGATAACGTAATAAGGAAGGGTAGGCATCTACTCTACCAGAGATCCAGGAAATATTTTCTAAATTGTATCACAGTAGAACGAAAGCCTTCCTTGAGATGTAGCGTCTAAGAGAAAGGAGGTTACATATGGCATTATTTTTCTGTTCTCTCCGACTTTGCTACAGCTGTGGTTTTCTAATTGTTGGAAGTAATTTGCCCAGATTAATGCTCTCCGTTCAATTCATTTAATGTGACTTGATTTCATAACACTGCAGGCTTTATCAGTAGTTGAAATAACCCTCGGAAAACCCCAGGAGGCAAAAATGCTTGTCGGGTTTAGCTGTTGAGGCTGGATGATGCTGCTTCGTGAAAAATGAAGTAATTGTTTTGAGGGAAGGAACGGTCAGATAATTACTGGGTCCATCAGAATTCTTTGTCTTTCATCAGATGTGTAATTCGGTCGTAACTTGGCTTTTATTTTTTTGTTTATCACAATGCCTTTTTTTGTGTCTCTAGCAATACAGGAACACTGTGAGACTTCCCTTAGCCTATACTACAAAGTATCATACAGTTAGTTACCCATAAAACCACACTCACTGATAATATTTTTTTTTTTTTTTAATTGGATTGAATTTGGAATATTAAGTGCTACAAAGATACATGTAAAGGCACAGATATTTTCTGTTTCAACTGCATGCTGAAAGTGTCAGCTTACATGAGATCATAAAAGCTGTTGCGTTTTTGTTTTGGTTTGTTTACTTGTTTGTTTTTTTTTTCCCCCTAGAGAGCTTTGCTTTCTAGTATCTAGAGGTATCCTTAAGTAAGGGTTCTTCTCTGCATAGCCAGCACAGTTGCTCTCATTAGCTTTCTCTACATACAATGTATAATTGTTTACAATAGCTATAGCTAAGGAATTGCGTATAGTTAAGAATGTTTTCCGTGATATCTTTTCTCCCTTAGAGGTAACACGGATTCCCAGTTCTGCCCTGGAACCCATTTATAGCAGCAATACTATCGGTGAGTCAGCTGTCTTGCCTTTGACTAATCAGTCTGCTGAATCTGAATACTAAAAGTAACCTATGATTTGAGTTGTTAATATCTCAGCTGTAATTCAGCATTGGTTTGACTCCTTTTTTCCCCGAAGCTGGTCATACGAAGCATTGTTCAATGCCTTTATTCAGGATGGGAAAAGGCCTTTGGAATGGTAAACATGTTAAACATGTTAGTAGTGTACGAGACATCTCAGAAATTTGCAGCCAGAAGCTACTATTGTGCACCCCTTCTTAAAAAAAAAAAACCCACTAAAACAAACCCCAGCAAAAAGTTGTACACAGACTATTACAGCATTTCCAGGTTTTCACCCAGGTTTAGTAGTTATTGCTTAAGGTTAATGGTTTAGCTTTCAGCATTTCCCATCTATTACCAGGAGTTTATGGCTTAGAGGACAGTGCTGTGATTGAGGGCTTGCGGTATATCGATCACTGTATAGGCCTCATATTCATCATTTAGGAATCACGCTCCGTTTAGCGTTTTGTGGTTTGCTAAAGTAAATTATAAACTCCTGAAAGATACAGCTCTTGAACTCTCAACCCTTAATTAAGATTTGTAATCTTTTTCCCTCACTGTTTAGGGTTCATCTCTGTTGTCTAATTCAAGAGCTGGTTTTGATAGCTTCACGCACTCGGACTTCTCAGGAAATTGGCAAGTTGTTAGGGAGGAAGAGTAAGCCTCTGTGAGGAAGAATATACTGTATAGCCACGCCAGATAGTGGAAGCACAGACACGTGAGCCTGAAGTGTGGCCGGGTGGATTTGAGAAAGAGGGTTTATGGTGATCATCCACTCGCAGAGATCCACAGAAAGCCTTAAAATAGTAAAAACCTCAATAATTTTGAAAGAAAACTCGAGGAATTGGCAGCTAGCATCTCGGAAACCCCAGAAGCAGAAGCTAATCCTTCTCTCACCAGTAGCCGCGATTCTCTGGGTTTTGTCGGCTTGGTCATGGGGAAAATGGGCAGCGAGCATATTAATTCTTATCCTGCAAACCCATTAAATCCTAGGTTTTGTTTCTATGCGATAATGATTGTGCTTTATACTCTTAACTTGCATACATGGCTCCCTGCGTGCTGCCTGCACGCAGTAAACGTTGTCCTGGACAAACTGTCCCGCAGCATCTCCCGGGGCACTGTGGATTGCAGGCGTGCTCAAGGGTGCTCTCGCGCGGCCGGAGGGTCGTGCTGCTGCCACCGGGTTACGCGTGCGCGGTTTGGCCGAGGGGGCCGCTCGCTCTCTGCGCTCCGGGCCGCAGAGCGTCCCACCGCGCATGCAGCATGTCACCTGATAGGCCCAGTCTTTCCACGTGATCTTTACCAGCGCTGCTGGAATTAAGATTGATATATGTGTGGTTCCCACGGTCCTTTAAAAGGAGGCCTTCAGTTTGCCTTTTGGCTTTCCTACAAGGTGCAGCCGATCTTGTAGGGAAAGCCCTTGGTTAAACAAGCCCCAGGTGCCCTGCATTGGGTAAATGAGTGCCAGGTGTCCTGCTTTGGGGAGAAAAGCTGGGTCCACTTGCAGGAAGGGTGGAGTATCTATCTGTGAGGTGGACGCACTTCACAGAGTTTCCCTGTTGGGAAAGGACCTCCCTGCTCTCCCTGCAACCAGTCCCCGGTCAGGTTTGGTGCTCGTGAACGTGGGCTATGTGAGAACAATATGTGGCTGCCTCTCTCCTATATTATCAGCCTATCGCCTTGGCTGTCTCCCATCTCTGCCATCCGGTTAGCGGTTTGATCTACTGCTGGCTGCTTGCTTTATGCTAGGCCTAGTAATTGGCAAAACAGCATGACAATTATCCTTATCTGTGCTGCAGAAAAATTAGGCTGAATTTCCTACCTGATCACGATGCTGATGTAGTAGATGTAGCTGAAGTAAAAGAGCAGGTGGTATCCTCAGCGCAGCTCGCTTTGTCCGTTCAGTATTTTAGGTGCCATCCGGTAAAGAAAAGTATGAGAGCAAACCTGCTGCTGCTCCTTCAGGTGCCTTTATACCTTCTGGTGGTTCCCCCTCCCCTTTCCCAGAGGACTGTGGGAAGGGCAGTGGGCAGGGCTCTGGGGTATATGAGCCCCAGGCTCTCCTCAGGCAGCTCATTCCCCTCCTGGGCTTCTCTGGAGTCAGTGATCTGCTGTTCTTTCAGCTGATGGCAGCTTTCAGGCTCTCTTAGTTCTTTGGGCAGGTGTATTTGGGTGTTTAAAGAAGCAGAGGCATCTGTTTCAGGTAAGCTTCAGAAGCAGCTAAGGGTCAGCTGTATATAGAGTAGCAAATGCAGTTGTATACAGCTCTTGGTTTGTTTTGTTTTTCATGTCTGGTATTTTGAATGCAGTATTTGGGGGTGGCAAGATAGATTAGTAGTAGTAGTATGGGTGTGGGTTGGTTTTTTTTCTTTTTTGTGTGTGTTCCTTTTTTCTTTTATTTTAGGTGGATTCTGTTTTCCTGGGGTTTTCATGACTTTATTGCAGATAGAACTTTTTAATTTTTTTTTTTAAACCAGTTTTACTGTACATTGTGTGAGTTGCTGATGTCCTCTCTTTTAGTAGGACCGGTGGTGGAATCATTTATCAGGTGTTAGGGTGAATCTCTCGTATGCATCCGTATATGGAGTTTTAGCGCTTCTCAAGAAAGCAGTAGTGGCAAAAGGCACAGAGTCCGTTCGGGTACAGGACCGCCCATCGCGGATTTCCGATCGCCCACAGAGTACTGTGCCATCCCTCGAAGCTTTGCAGCTTGCGGCAAACTCCTCGTAGGTTTTAAGAGTCAGGATTTTGCCTCTTTACAGGGCCCGTAGCAGAGCACAGAGCCTGCGGAGAGACAGAAGATAAGAGATGCCGTGAGAACGCAGGGCACGGTCCTGAGGAGCATCTCCTGAGGAGTGACCGAAGCGAGGGATTCGGGAGTGCAAATACAGGGCAGGAGTTGTTGCAGGAAGGAGTGGAATTCATTCCCTGGCAGTTCAGGTGAAGGTAAGGTATTTCTCAAGTTTGGGGTTGTGACAGGCAGGGGGGTTCATCAGCCTTTCTCAGGAACTTTTGCTGTTGGATTTGGGTGTCAATGAGGTCTGTTCTGCTTTAAGTCTCTCCACAGTCGATGGGAGGTACATCCAAGTCACAAGAGAGGAGGCGTAAAACGTGCAGGCCGAATGTCAGATGAGGCTCACCTTGGGAAATATTAGGTACGTTAAAATATACCCTCTGGAACTGTGGTTTCTGTTTCCCCGTGCCTTTCACTTCATCCCCGACTTAATTATTCATCCGTCCCTCCACCGTCCATCTGGATTTCACAGTCATCGCTACTCGGAGGCATCGTCGAGGTGCTCGCCTCCACGGCAGATTTGCGATCGGTGATTTCTCACAAGCGCAGCAGTAACTTTCTGTCTCTCAGCACCTCGGGTACGACGAGCGACGACAGCCTCGGCACGTGACTCCGGAACGAGTGGGTGAGCGGGACGCCACAGCACATCCGAGGGGGGTATTCGGGGAGAGGTTGATGTCGGCCGATGTGATTCTTACTGCCGACACCGTTGTGGGTTTTTTTTATTGCAGGTGAGAAAGAGGAACCCGGTGACTGCAGGAACAGCTCAGTTAACTGGTGCGTTTGGGGTTTCTTTGTCAAGGATGGATTCAGGCCCCTAACTCTCTCAAGTTAAGTTGAGGGACTGGGGCTGGAAGGGGACAAGGTCAGGAATCGCAGGGAGGGTTCAGTTAGCGTAGGCGAAAGGGCTGTCTGGGAACTGTCCCCTCTGGGCAGGCAAAGGGAGCGGGTTACTTTTCAGCATGACAGCAGCACCCACCGGGCAGGGCAGTTCCAGCCTCCGCGTGTGTATTGTCGTGCAGTTTGCCTAATCTGTGCTCTGTGCGTTAGACCCTCCTCGGGTCTCTACATCCTCCTCGCTCTTGGTGCTGAAGGGGCACAGCCTATATCTCGGGCTTCATCCGTGGCATGTCGAACGCCTTTGCTTATCAGCATAGCGTCGATCGGTAGCTTCTGTTCTTTCGTAGCAAGCTTCAAGCGTGGATCAATCTCGTAAGTCAGAAGTTTCTGGACGGTCCTCTTTTGCGGCGTCATCTCGGGCCGTGTCAGCAGGTCTGCTCTCTAGCCTTCCATTTTCACAGACCGTGACTTCTTCCCCGCATCTTTAGCTTCGTAAGTCCCAAAGCCAGGCTTCTCGTGCATCCATCATCTCAGTTTTGCCAGTAACTTCTCTTAATGGGCCGTTACGTCCGAGTCTTTCTGCGAGGCTGCGGTAGAGCCTCGTCACCTCACCGTCGGGTCCCCGTAGGTCTTCTCGCCTGACAGCATCTCCGCTTCGGGAGTCCTTCTAGGAGAGATTTTTCTATCATTTTTGAGTCGCATCATCTGTAGCGTTCTGCGTAGGGTCGGCTCGTGTCCGTGCATGTCGGAGTTGGAGCTGCTCTGCCCGTGTGTATAGAGTGGGGGGTTTCTGCAATAGCAGTAAGAATCGATGGTGCATACCTTCATGTCTAGAGCGTGTAGGCAAACGTACAGGCATCTCGCATTGAGTGGCCATCCTGGGGCCGTGCGGTCAGTTATTTCAGTAGTGTTTGATGGGAATGACTGAAGACTTCTGGGAGGGGCTGTTCAGCACTAATGAATCTCCAAGGAGTTAAGGCTTTTAAGTGTGGGGCTTAAAGGTCGGTCTATTTTTATAATGGCAGGCTGTCATGGGACTCTAAAAAGCGTTCCTAACGATGAGCAGATGAGGATGTCGCTACCAGAGATGACACACGTGAGGTGACCGGCCATGAGTCAGTCGAAGCAGCAGTTATTTTTCAGATGTGGCGTTGTCGGTGAAGTTACGAGCATCCCTCACCGTTCGTGCCTTGCAGGTGGTACTCGAGCCTCAACGTCGCAGCCCCAAGCAGCGGAGCCGAAACAGGGAAGCGTCTGAGGTAAAGACCCAGGGGACAGGAATTGCCGTAGGCCGGCTGCAGTTTCAGGCGGTATCTCATAACGTGCCTTTTCCTTTGTTTTCCGCAGGTGCCACGCACGGCGTCAGAAGGTCGCAGGCGTACACCGACAGGCGGTGCGAGACGGTGAGGCGATCGTGGGCCGGGTCAGTGACTAAGAGCAAAGTATTCTATGTAAACTCAATTAAGCATTTACCTTTTTCTTTTACAGGAGCTGTGCTTGCCATCTTTGGAACTAGGCAAGCATCGAGGTGAGCTCGGGGAGTAGCGAGGAGGATCACAGGGCCAGGTACTTCTTATAACCGCAACGGTAATTTTGTGTTTCTCGGTATCTTAAGTACCACAAGCGATGACGGCTGCAGTGTGTGACTTCGTAAGGAGCAGGTGAGGGGAACACCGGAGCACTGGTGAAGAGAGGGGTGTCGGGGAAGAGGCTAGCGTTAGCCAACATGATACTTAACGCAGGCACTGGTTTGTGTGTTGTTTTTTTTTTTTTATTGCAGGAGATGATAATGAGGAACCCGGTGACTGCAGGAACATCCCACTTACCTGATGTGATTCCTTTCGTCAAGGATAGATTCAGACCCCCGACTCTCTGAAGTTAAGTTGAGGGACTGGGGCTGGGGAGGGGTTGGAAGGACGAGACAAGGTAGGGAAATGCAGGGGGGGTTTCACAGTTAGAGTAGGGGAGAGGGCTGTCCGGGAACAGTCCCCTCTGGGCATGCGAAGAGAGCGAGTTACTGTTCAGCATGACAGTAGCACGGGCAGGGCAGTTCCAGTCTGTGTGTGTCTCGTTGTGCAATTTGTGTGTCTGTCTTCTGTGTCTTAGACCCTTCTCAGGTCTTGACGTCCTCCTCGCTCTTGGCGCTCAAGGGGCATTATATACATCTCGGGCGTTGTCCCTAGGATCTCAAATGCCTTAGGTCATCGGCCTAGCGCCAGTCGGGAGCTTCCGTTCTCACGTAACAAGCTTAAAGCGCGGATCGATCTCGCGTCTCGCGAGTTTCCGGACGGTCCTCTTTTGCGACATCATTTCGGGCTGCGGCAGCAGCTCTGCTCTCCAGCTCTCTGTTTTCAGGTACTCGGACAGCTTCCCCGCATCCTCAAGTTCTTAGGTCTGAAAGCCCGGCTTCTCACACATCCGTCATCTCGGTTTTGGCAGAAACTTCTTGTAACGGGCCGTTTTATTCACCTCTTTCTCTGGGGCTGCCACAGAGCCTCCTCGCCCCACCGTCGTGGCCCTCTAGGTCTTCTCGCCCGACAGCGTGTCCGGTTCGGGAGTTATTCTCGCCGAGAGTTTTCTCTCATCTTGAAGTTGCATCATTTGTAGGGTTCTGTGTAGCATTTGTCTGTACCTGTGCGTGTGGGTCTTGGAGCTGTTCTGCCCCTGCATATAGAGTCGGGTGGGTGGAATAGCAGTACGTCTGCGGTTTAGATGTCGGTACACCTGCGGTTTTTAGGAAAAGGTTGTACGGGCAGTTCAGACGGAGCAGCCGTCGTAAGGCCGTGCAGATAGTCATTTCCACACGTGTTTTATGGAGATGACCGGAAACTTCTGGGAGGGGCCGGTCAGTGATAACTTGGGGTGAGTCTATAAGGGGTTAAGGCTTGTAAGTGTGGGGTTTACAGTGTGATCTTTATTTTTTTTCTGTCAGGCTGTAGGAGGACTCTAGACAGTATTCGTAAATGCGGGCGAGACCTCTGGAACCGCTGAGCTATATCACGACGTGTTTTTCTTTTGAAGGTGTGAAGCGATGAGCAAATCAGGATATCGGTACCACAGGTGACTTAAGCGAGGTGAGCAATTACGAGTCGGATGAAGTAGCTGTTACTTTTGAGGTGTTGTATTACCGGTGCAGTTAAAAGCACGCCCTGTCGTTTGCGCTCTACAGATGGTATCTGAGCCGCGACGCAGAATCCCGAAGCAAAGGAGGTCAGACACGTGAGCAAAGTGAAGGACGGGGAGAGGGCAATCGTGGCGGGAGGGTGAAGTGCTGGGGTCCAAACCCTGAGCCCTGAATTAAGGTTGACATATGGGTGGTCCCCACGGTCCTTTAAGAGGAGGGGATGAGTTTGCCTTTTGGCTTTCCTCCAAGGTGCGGCCGGCCTTGTAAGGAAAGCCCTTGGGTAAATGAGCCCCCGGTGCCCCGCTTTGGGTAAGTGAGCGCCAGGTGTCCTGTTTTGGGCATAAAAACTGGGACCGCTTGCAGGAAGGGTGGAGTGTCTGTCTGTGAGGTGGACGCACTTTGCAGAGATTCTTATTGGGGAAGGACCTCCTGACTCTCCCTGCAACCGGGCCCCAGTCAGGTTTGGCATTTGCAAACGCAGGCTTTGTGGGGAGGCAGTATGGTATACGGTCAGCCTATTGACTCAGTCGTCTCCCATTTTTTCTATGGGATACTTTGTGTCTTTGTTTATTCCACCTATTATTGGTTGTGCTGTGTTATTCCTGGGGTCGCTGGGGTTGATGTCTGTTATGTGTGATCTGTCTGACTTGTTTGTACCCCCAGCGATCCCCCATATACTGACTTGTCTACGTACAATAGAATCTGGTTACCGGATTGTTTTTCTGCCGGCTGCGTCCTTTGCGCTAGGCCTAGCGATTGGCAAAACAGAGGGTTGCAGTTTCCGTCGGTATCTTATCACATGCCTTTTTTCTTTGGTTTTTGCAGGTGCCACCAGCCACCTTGGAGGGGCGACAGAGTCAATGATGTATGCATGTTAGAATCGGGGCAATAACTGAAATTGCAAAGGAATACATAAAGCTAAGGGTGCCTCTGTAATGGCAAAATCTAAACAGAGGTGTAACTAAACTGAAACAACTAGAAAAAGAAAATATGCTAAAAAAAGAAAAATGGGAAGATGGGGGTAATAAAGAGCTCTCGTGTCCTTTGTGCCAAATCATTATTTCTGTCTTTCTGTCTTTGAACGTGGCTGTGTGTGAGTGACTTTGAGCGTGGCTGACTTGTGTCTTGGACTTTCTGAGCACGGCCGTGCATGACTTGGACTTTGCCATAGTGTAGCGGACCTGGACTTTGACTGTGTGTGTGTGTGTGTGTGTGTGTGACTTTGACTTTGTGTGAGTGTGGTTATATCAGACTTTGACTTGGTGAGAGTGACTGTGTCTGTGTGACCTTATGTATGTCTTCTGTTTGTCTCTGTCTCTTGTTCTCTCCTTGTCTCTTTTTTCCTCTTTGCCTCTCAGTCTCTTTTCTCTTTAACTCTCCTTTTCTCTCGTTACCTTCTTTTCTGTCTGTCTCATTTTTTGTATTTCTTGCTCACTTTCTAACTATTAAATTTTTAATTTTTTTAAAAATAAAATTTTATTTTTAAATTAAAGCAATTTGCAACCCTAGAAAATCACCTGTTCCCTCGGAGTAAATAAATAAATTAAAAAAAAAACCAACCCACAAGAAATTTACTTCCAGGGAGCAGGCCATTTTGTAGGGCCGCCCCAGAACATATTAACCAACTGAATTTCTAAATTTATAGAGTTCAGTTTATAATTTTAAATTTTCAGGGTTAATTTTACAAAGCTAAATTTGTAGCTGTAAAATTACAACCCTAAACAATTGCAATTTAAATCAAATTAAAAAATTGGCAACCTTAGAAAGCCACCTGCTCCCTGGGAGTAAATTAAAAATTTTTTTTTAAAATAAAATTTACTCCCAGGGAGCAGGTCATTTTGTAGGGCCGCCCCAGAACATATATTAACCAACTGAATTTCTAAATGTATAGAGTTCAGTTTATAATTTTAAATTTTCAGGGTTAATTTTACAAAGCTAAATTTGTAGCTGTAAAATTACAACCCTAAACAATTGCAATTTAAATCAAATTAAAAAATTGGCAACCTTAGAAAGCCACCTGCTCCCTGGGAGTAAATTAAAAATTTTTTTTTAAAATAAAATTTACTCCCAGGGAGCAGGTCATTTTGTAGGGCCGCCCCAGAACATATTAACCAACTGAATTTCTAAATGTATAGAGTTCAGTTTATAATTTTAAATTTTCAGGTTTAATTTTACAAAGCTAAATTTGTAGCTGTAAAATTACAACCCTAAACAATTGCAATTTAAATCAAATTAAAAAATTGGCAACCTTAGAAAGCCACCTGCTCCCTGGGAGTAAATTAAAAATTTTTTTTTAAAATAAAATTTACTCCCAGGGAGCAGGTCATTTTGTAGGGCCGCCCCAGAACATATATTAACCAACTGAATTTCTAAATGTATAGAGTTCAGTTTATAATTTTAAATTTTCAGGGTTAATTTTACAAAGCTAAATTTGTAGCTGTAAAATTACAACCCTAAACAATTGCAATTTAAATCAAATTAAAAAATTGGCAACCTTAGAAAGCCACCTGCTCCCTGGGAGTAAATTAAAAATTTTTTTTTAAAATAAAATTTACTCCCAGGGAGCAGGCCATTTTGTAGGGCCGCCCCAGAACATATTAACCAACTGAATTTCTAAATTTATAGAGTTCAGTTTATAATTTTAAATTTTCAGGGTTAATTTTACAAAGCTAAATTTGTAGCTGTAAAATTACAACCCTAAACAATTGCAATTTAAATCAAATTAAAAAATTGGCAACCTTAGAAAGCCACCTGCTCCCTGGGAGTAAATTAAAAATTTTTTTTTAAAATAAAATTTACTCCCAGGGAGCAGGCCATTTTGTAGGGCCGCCCCAGAACATATTAACCAACTGAATTTCTAAATGTATAGAGTTCAGTTTATAATTTTAAATTTTCAGGTTTAATTTTACAAAGCTAAATTTGTAGCTGTAAAATTACAACTCTAAACAATTGCAATTTAAATCAAATTAAAAAATTGGCAACCTTAGAAAGCCACCTGCTCCCTGGGAGTAAATTAAAAATTTTTTTTTTAAAATAAAATTTACTCCCAGGGAGCAGGACTTTCCTTAGGGTTGCTCCACCACACATGAATATAAAAGACTATATTTGAAGTCTTGAAATTTCTAAATTGGCCAAACTTTAAATTCTAACTTGGCCAAACTCTAAATTTTAAATTCTAACTTGGCCAAACTCTAAATTCTAAATTCTAACTAACTTGGCCAAATTCTAAATTCTAAATTCTAACTTGGCCAAACTTTAAATTCTAAATTCTAACTTGGCCAAACTTTAAAATCTAAATTCTAACTTGGCCAAACTTTAAATTCTAAATTCTAACTTGGCCAAACTTTAAATTCTAAATTCTAACTTGGCCAAATTTTAAATTCTAAATTCTAACTTGGCCAAATTTTAAATTCTAAATTCTAACTTGGCCAAATTTTAAATTCTAAATTCTAACTTGGCCAAACTTTAAATTCTAAATTCTAACTTGGCCAAACTTTAAATTCTAAATTCTAACTTGGCCAAACTTTAAATTCTAAATTCTAACTTGGCCAAACTTTAAATTCTAAATTCTAACTTGGCCAAACTTTAAATTCTAAATTCTAACTTGGCCAAACTTTAAATTCTAAATTCTAACTTGGCCAAACTTTAAATTCTAAATTCTAACTTGGCCAAACTTTAAATTCTAAATTCTAACTTGGCCAAACTTTAAATTCTAAATTCTAACTTGGCCAAACTTTAAATTCTAAATTCTAACTTGGCCAAATTTTAAATTCTAAATTCTAACTTGGCCAAATTTTAAATTCTAAATTCTAACTTGGCCAAATTTTAAATTCTAAATTCTAACTTGGCCAAATTTTAAATTCTAAATTCTAACTTGGCCAAATTTTAAATTCTAAATTCTAACTTGGCCAAATTTTAAATTCTAAATTCTAACTTGGCCAAATTTTAAATTCTAAATTCTAACTTGGCCAAATTTTAAATTCTAAATTCTAACTTGGCCAAATTTTAAATTCTAAATTCTAACTTGGCCAAATTTTAAATTCTAAATTCTAACTTGGCCAAATTTTAAATTCTAAATTCTAACTTGGCCAAATTTTAAATTCTAAATTCTAACTTGGCCAAATTTTAAATTCTAAATTCTAACTTGGCCAAATTTTAAATTCTAAATTCTAACTTGGCCAAATTTTAAATTCTAAATTCTAACTTGGCCAAATTTTAATTTTAAAATAATATTTAAAAAAATAAAAATTAGCAATTTTAGAAAGCTCACCTGCTCCCTGGGAGTAAAAAAAAAAAAAAAAAAAAAAAAAAATAAAAATTTTACTCCCCGGGAGCAGGTGACCTAGGGTTAATGCAATACTTATTATTTTTCTTTCTTTTTATTTATATATATATACTCACTATATGCCCACCCCACGTCAAACCACGCCCCGTATGCAAATGACCTACAATCATAACCACACCCCCGACCAATCAGAAGCCACTCATTAACATAAAAAACCCACCAAACCAAAAAAAAAAAATAAAAGAAGAAACCACCAAAACACATTAAAATGTACCAAGCACCTAAACGAATAAAAATCACAACACCACACATCAAAAAAAAAAAACCGAAAAACCATAGACACGATACACCATCCACATCTCTATGATCACACGCTCTTCCGTACCACATGACAAAAATACGTCACTAAACGGCGACACGACCGCCATTTTAAAAATTACGTCACACGAAAGGCGACTGTACGAACCCGGAACCGCCCATAAACGATTACTGAATGACGCCACTTTGTACGGACGTACAGCGCCGCCATTGTATAACACGGAAGCATTTCACCATTACACCACGCCGCCATTTTCTTTTTCGCACGGAAGGAATTTACAGTAACACACCGCCGCCATCTTGGAACCCCTACCCGGACCGCTTTTAGGGTTACACCGGCCCGCCATTTTGAACACCTACCAGACCGCTTTTAGGGTTAGGGGTTAGGGTTAGGGGTTAGGGTTAGGGGTTAGGGTTAGGGGTTAGGGTTAGGGGTTAGGGTTAGGGGTTAGGGTTAGGGGTTAGGGTTAGGGGTTAGGGTTAGGGTTAGGGTTAGGGTTAGGGTTAGGGTTAGGGTTAGGGTTAGGGTTAGGGTTAGGGTTAGGGTTAGGGTTAGGGTTAGGGTTAGGGTTAGGGTTAGGGTTAGGGTTAGGGTTAGGGTTAGGGTTAGGGTTAGGGTTAGGGTTAGGGTTAGGGTTAGGGTTAGGGTTAGGGTTAGGGTTAGGGTTAGGGTTAGGGTTAGGGTTAGGGTTAGGGTTAGGGTTAGGGTTAGGGTTAGGGTTAGGGTTAGGGTTAGGGTTAGGGTTAGGGTTAGGGTTAGGGTTAGGGTTAGGGTTAGGGTAGTAACACCGGGTTAGGGTTAGGGTTAGGGTTAGGGTTAGGGTTAGGGTTAGGGTTAGGGTTAGGGTTAGGGTTAGGGTTAGGGTTAGGGTTAGGGTTAGGGTTAGGGTTAGGGTTAGGGTTAGGGTTAGGGTTAGGGTTAGGGTTAGGGTTAGGGTTAGGGTTAGGGTTAGGGTTAGGGTTAGGGTTAGGGTTAGGGTTAGGGTTAGG